>CM073769.1:16207385-16553891 GCA_037158775.1 Hetaerina titia
TCACCCTCTATCCAGTCCCCTTCCTACTCAAACCACTCTCACCACTCCTATCCGTCACCCTCCCGATCTATCCATCGCCACTCTATCCATCCCTCCCTATCTATCCAACTCCTAAATCCAACACTCTCCGCCCATCTGCCTCTAACCATCACCCTCCGGCTCCCCTCCCAACCCTCCTTACCCAATCGATATCCCCCTCCCTTTCGCCCTCTCCTCCCTCTCACACTAGCCTTCCCCAACCACTTCGCCCTACCCCTCGCCCCGCCCTCCCAATATAAAGGGCTGGAATGAGAGGGAGGGGACCCTATATCCATCCCCCTCTTTCCATCCCCCTCTCGCCCTCCCCCCCTATTCACCCCACACTTGCCCTCGCTCTCTGACCATCTCCCCTGCCCCACCAACAGTCTCCCCCCTTCCCCTCATTCCATCCCCCTCTCCGCTATGCATCCCCTCCCCTTCTTTCCAACCCCCTTGCCTTCTATCCATCCTCCTCCATCTCTAATCATCCCCCTCCCCCTCTACCCGGTCCCCTCCCCACTCAAAACACTCCCACCAAACTCTATCCGTCACCCTCACTCTCTATCCATCCCCCCTCTATCCATCCCCCTCTATCCATCGCCGTCTATCCATCCCCCTCTATCCAACACTCTCCGTCAATCCCCCTCTATCCATCACTATCCACCTCCCCTCCCCCTCACCCTCCCTACCCCCTCGAATCGCCCTCCCTTTCGCCCTTCCCACCCCCTTGCCCTTGCTTGCCTTACCCCCCTCGAACTCCCTCCCCCCCTCTATCCATCTCCCACTCTTTCCATCCCCCTATATCCATTCCCCGTCGCTATTCCCCCCTATCCATCCCACTCTCGCCCTCCCCCTATATCCATTCCACTATCGCCTTCCTCCTCTATCCATGCCCATCTTGCCCTCCTCTCTAATAATCCCCCACTCGCCCTCGCCTTCTATTCATCTCCCCTCCCTCTCTTTCCATCACCCTCCCTCCCTCTATCCATCTTTTATCCCCCTCTACCCATCCCCCCTCCCCTCCTCTATTCGTCTTCTCTCCCCCTCTATGATCTCCCCTGCCCCTCTATCCATCCCCCTGTTTCCATCCACCTCTATCCATCCCACCCTATCCTTCCCCTCTATCAATCCCCCTTCTGTCCATCGCCCTCGCCCTCTTTCCATCCACCTCATCATCTATCCACGCCCTCCCTCTCTATCCTTCTCTCTCCCCCTATATCATTCTCCCTCCGCCTCTATCCAACTCCCTCTCCCTCTATCCACCCCCTCCTTCTCTAACAATCCCCCACGGCTTCTATCCGTCACCCTCACTCTCTATCCATCCCCATCCATGCATCCCCTTCTGTCCTCCTATCCTCCACTCCATCGCCCTCGCCCTCTATCGATCTCCCCTCACCGTCTATCAATCCCCATCCCCCAGTATCCATCCCCCTGTATCGATCCCTCTCCATATTTCCCCCTCTATCCTTCCGCCTCCCCGTTTCTATGCATCTCCCACCCCATCTATCCAGCCCCCCCCTCTAACCGTCTGCCTATCCCTCTATCCTTCTCTGCTCTCCCCTCTAGCTATCTCGCCCCTCTATCCACCCCCCTCACCCTCTATTCAAGCCCTCCCACCCTATCCGTCCCCTCTCCCTCTATCAATCCCCCTCCCTCTGTATCCATCCGCCTCCCCACTTTATCCATCCCCCTCCGCCTCTATCCATGACCCTCACCGTCTATCCACCCCCTTACTCCCTGTGCCTGATCGCCCCGTGTATTTCATGCGCGTAAAGGAAAAAGTAAGGATCCCCGCTCTCTTATACCTTGGGTCTCGCGTGTAAAAAAGAGCTGGCCGGTAAGGAAGTGTTGATAGAATGGGACAATGGGAATGTACCGACTGCCCCTGTCCTAACGAAAGTAAGCGACAGCGGAGAGGTGTCAGTGTTATTTTGTAATGAAGAAAGGAATGAGCGCGTTGTTCAGAAGAATACTAAAATCAGGGTGGAAATGGTCGACGCATGTACAATTTCAGTCGTCAATAGCGTTTCGGACGAAGAAAGAGAAATGTGGCTGAAAGTATCGCAGAAAAAGGATATTTTGCCCCTTTTTAACTTTGAGGACGTGCCACAGGAAGCACTGCCACACTTTAAAGATTTAATTATTGAATTTTCGGACATATTTGTACAAGAAAATGCTTCCTTAGGATCTACTAACGATCCGACACACGATAGACGTTGGCGACGCCAAACCAATCAAAAAACGACCGTATGGCGTCCCCTTCTCCCAGAGAAAGCTTCTTGATCAGGCGATAAAGGAGATGCTAGAGGCAGGAGTGATATCACCATCCACAAGCCCTTGGGCAGCACCAATTATATTAGTCAGAAAAAATCCTCGAACGGCGAGACTATTCAATATCGGCCGTGCATTGACTATCGCGCCCTAAATAACGTGACGAAAAAGGAAGTATTCCCCATGCCTAATACAGAAGAGATACTAGACGAACTAGGTGGTTCTCGATACTTCTCAACAATGGACCTGTGCAGTGGATACTGGCAAATAGAAATGGATGACAATAGTAAAGAATATACGGGGTTCAGTACATTAGATGGTCATTTTCAATGTAACCGGATGGCTTTTGGTTTAGCGAACGCTCCCTCCACGTTCATGCGCTTAATGTCAACGGTTTTAGACGGATTACTTCATCTCGGCTGTGTGTGTTATTTAGATGATATCCTTCGATACGATCCTACTCTTCCAGAACACCTAGCAGGACTTCGCGAAGTTTTTTCGCGACTAAGAAGCACCAAGTTAAAATTGAAACCGCAAAAATGCCATTTATTCCAAAAAAAAGTTAATTTTTAGGACATCTTGTTACGGCCGATGGGATAAAACCGGACGAGGAGAAGATAACTTCTATTAAGAACTTTCCGACTCCAGAGGGCGTAAAGGCTGTGTAATCTTTTCTCGGTTTAGTAGGTTATTACCGGCGGTTCATACCAAATTTTGCAATGAGGTCTAACAGTCTGACACGGCTAGTGAAAAAGGGATCCGAATTTGTTTGGGACGAGGAACGGCAGAATGCTTTCGAAGACTTGAGGCTCTGCTTGATAACGCAGCCTGTGCTTAAATTTCCAGACTTCGGGAGAATCTTTATCCTCTCGACAGATGCGTCATTAATAGCCCTTGGCGGGATTCTATCCCAAGAGTTCGAGTATGGCGAACACCCGATTGCTTGTGCCAGCCGATAGTTGAGAAAGGCCGAAACGTCTTACTCGGCTACGGAGCTTGAATGCCTAGCAGTAGTAGAGATAGTGAAAAAATTTCGAATATATCTCCTCGGACGACAATTCAAATTAATCACCGATCATAAGCCTTTGAAATGGCTCCTTTCCCATAAGGAACCGACACCGAGACTCGCACGATGGATCATGGAACTGAGCTAGTACACTTTCACCGTCGCGCATAAACCTGGTGCTAGACTAGCCCACGCGGACGCACTATCACGGTTTCCTCCCACGGTGAATTCACTTAAGTCAGAGGTCGAGCCCACCGGGGATAAAGCGAGATTAGAGCACCGAAAATATAATTCAGGGCTAACGTTTCCTACCTTGTCCGAAGGACAACTTGTCCTCTTGCGCAATAACGTCCTATCCCGAGGACAAGCGAGGAAATTAGCCTCCCGCTGGATAGGTCCCTATAAAATATTGAGGGTAAGAAGCACTGTTACTGTAGACATCCAAGACCTGAAGGATAGCAGACGACTTCTGGCTCATTTCCGCAACCTTTTACCTCTACCTCCAGATCCTGAACCTCCTTTACCCGTGTTCGTGGGCGACGGCTCCAGGCAACAAAGCGCAAATAAACCTACTGCCCCTTCCCCTGTAGAAGAACCCACACATACATCCCTACCGCCTTCCACCGCCAAGGATTTAGAAAAATCCGACAATCCCTCCCTCCGACCTCTACCTGGGAGAACCCTCTCTTCCCAACCTACACCCCAGCCATAAGCAGCGACGGGGTTGAGCTGCCTGAGAATGGCATCATTGGAGAGGCGGTTAATTGCCATCTTTGGGAGTGATCTGACGGACTTGGAGTGCGGAGACTCGCAGGAATGGAGATGCACTTCAACCACCGCCGCAGAATGGAGTACCCCAGTAACGCCCGAACGACCGCCCACCCCTGGGCGGGACCTGCACTGGGAGCCTACCATGAGTCTACCCTTGGGGGCCGCAACCGCCTTCAGTTGGGAGGACGATGACCGGTGCCTGGCAAGCGAAGGCAGCGACTGGCGGCCTCTGACACCGGGAACGGACATCGACTGGGCCTTGGTGTCCCTACCCATTACAGTGAATCCCTACGGAGCGGACCTTCACCCCCAAAAGCCCCTTACCGCACTCCCTACCACCTCGGACGGACCCCTGAAACCCAAAACCCTTGCCCATCATTCACGCCGCGAGCATAATCGCCGACGAAGAGCCGTAAATGTGACACGGCGCGCACAGCAAAATGCAAGTGCAGCTTTCCATTCCCATAATCCCCCCCCATCCTTCAAAGGGAGCAGCCATGACGGGTTAACGCTTGCTAGGACTCATCAAGACTTTCATTTCAGCCGCCATGTATTCCATGACATCAAGTACTCTGGGTTACACCCTACTGGTCTTCGTCCTACCGCCGCTGACCGACGTGATCCTGTTCGTGCCAAAACACCAGCTGCTCTTCACTCAAGGAGAATGGCTGGTGCACGTCGACCTGCACACCGGAAACCCGCAAGAGGCGCTATATGATGTGAGAAACCAAGTACTTCAGTTCCATGCGCTAGGGTCCAAAATACTCAAGTCCTCCCCATATGTGCAAGTGGACACGGCGAATATTCTAAACGAATACCTGACTAGTCTGAATCTAAGTTTGTCCCAGGCATTGCTGAAACATGACAATCTCATTTTTTCTGAAAAATCCCGATCCAATAGAGGACTTGTCGACGCGCTAGGATATGGTCTTCACTATTTGGCAGGAACGGCCACCGGTGACGAAATCAAAAAACTTCACGCCGAGATCAATAACGTCGCGCAAGATTCGATCACCCGATCGAATGCCAAAGTCACTCTCCTTAATCAATTAACCGGCACCCTAAAAAGGCACAATGAGATGCTCTCCCAAACCGTAAGATCCTTAGATTTGTTACAGAATAGAATAACTCTGGGTAATAATGTCACGAATACATTAATTAATGAAGCGCGCCATAATATGAACGTTTATTGGTCCATTCATCATGTATTTATTGCTGCTTCTCGTCATATTACTGAATTAACTAATGAAATTTCCAGAACTGCCGAAATTTTGACGTTGGCCGAGCAAAACCACCTCTCTCCTTCCATCCTCTCCCCCAACCTTCTGTCACAAATCGTGGCTGAGGCCCGTCCGAAATTACACCCCGGCCTGGATTTCGTCCGAACCCGAGAGAACGACATACACTCTATCGGTTTGCTGACGTGCGCGCAATTTGGCAAGCAGAGAGTATCACTCTCTTAGTGATTTTGCCTCTGCACCGCCCGGGAATGATCTATCGCCTGTATGAAGCACATAACTTTCCATCAAGGAATGGCAATGGGAGGTATGCGGTGATTCTGTAGCCTGATTCACCCTACTTGGCGGGTGCCGAAAAGGGAGAAACATTTGTCCCGCTTCAAGGCAAGTACTGGCGAGCGTGTAAAGGAGGTGACGTTGAGGCCTGTTCCCCCACCTTTCCCATCCACAATAACTCCTCCAGCTCATGCAACGTTGCAGCATTTCTTAATGCTAGTTCGTCCATACAAGCAAACTGTGACATCCATCTCACGAACCCTAATTATGAAATATTTATTAAGGGAAGCAAACCGGGACAATGGTATTGCGCCTTAAGCCATGACACCACGCTAACGATTTGGTGTTCAAGCGAACACTCTCACCTTACGTTAAGGGGTCGCGGGCTCCTCATCGTGCCGGTAGGATGCTCGGCGGAGAGTGACCGCGTTTCTCTGAAAGCGTCATTGGACGGCTATTTCAGTAATTTCTCAATAGACATTGAGGTAGGGATAGATCCACTCCCCGATATTCAATTACCGATACAATTAACGAATGACACCGCTGCAGTGGAGTTCGCGGATGATCTCGTGCAAACGATTTCGTTCATCAAAAAGATCAACACGCACCTAGTGCCTACCATATCCTTGCAGGAAGTCACTCGTCACATAAAGCTTTTGTCCCCCCTTCGTGGTCATGTCCACGTCATCCAATACTCTGTTTTGTCCATGGCAATTCTGTTTATCTTTTTACTATGCGTAGTGTGCCTAAATCGCAACAAGAAACACTTATGTTTTGAAAAAAGGTTAAAAGAAGATTCCACTAAAGCCACAGAGATTCAAGCCCCCTATTCAAATTTTCAACGCTCCACAAGCGAGCAATCAGAACTCTACTGCCGTGATCCCTAGTGAAATACCCTTATTCCCGTCGCTAGCCGACTGCGTATAATTATGTGAGTGCTACGAAGACCTGAAAATAAACCCTATACCCGATTAGTTGTGTTTTGTGCCGCAAGACTAAGTGACTATACAGTGTGTGATTACAAAAAACAGAGAACAGTTTGGCACCATGTTGTTTCCAGTATTTGGATTGTGTATTGCCTTTTGCATTTATCAATGATTTAAATGCTACCTCAATTATATATGTGTATGTAAAGTGTTCAGGTTATATTTTGTTGCATAATTTTAATGAATTTTATGTCATTGCAATTTTGGTCATGGCACAGCCCCCCCCCCCCCCACGCTGTTATTAACGGCTTATGAATTCGGCACCCCGGGACTAATTTGCCGCGAGGGAGATGTCGGGTGACTCGCGGAACATAGGGTTCGCGGAATCTAGCACCGCAAACATTGGTAGCCCCCTCCTCCTATGACGAGGCTGACTCGTCACCCACTCAACCCTCCTCGGGCAATGACCGCACTATCAATCCGAGCGGTACCGGTAACCTTTGTCCCTCAGGATCGCCTTATATTGAGGAGCGGTCCTCTGGCTGAGGCTGATCCCTTCCTTTGCTCTGTCTGCGCGGGTCGTCTTCCAACCTCCTCAGGGCTGATCCCTTCCTTCGCTCTGTCTGCGCGGGTCGTCTTCCGACCTCCTCAGGGCTGACCCCTTCCTTCGCTCTGTCTGCGCGGGTCGTCTTCCGACCTCCTTCGAGCGTCCTGCCGTCCTTTCCCGCCCTCGCCAAGAGCCGAAGCACCGCTACATAATAGTAGCACCTAACAGCACCGCCCGCACCCGAGTCAATGCGCCGTCACAGGTCCCGTCGCCGCCGTATACATGCAAGTGCCGAGCCTCCCCTTACTTCCTGTGCCTAATCGCCCCATGTATCGGACCATTAAAGCCTCACAGGAAGCCACTGTCGTTTCATTTGAGAATACGCTCCCCACCAATGATGTTGCGGCCGCCAACCACGCGACAGTGTCGTGAAGATATTTCAATTGAAAGTTTAGCAAAGCTTCACAGCAACAAAGCAGAATTTTTGCACTGTTTCATAACCATGGGTTCATCACTTCATACCCGAGACAAAAGAACAATCAAAACAATGGGTTCAAAAGGGAGAACCGGCTCCAAAGTAGGCGAAGACCGTTTCATCTGCAGGCAAGGACAATGCGTCGGTTTTTTGGGGTTCATGTGGGATAATTTTCATTGGCTATCTCGAACAAGGGAAAACTGTCTACGGCGAGTATTATGCCAATTTATTGCAATGTTTGAGCATTGGGTTTGGTACATCTGGGACCACCCTCGTATATATGAATACATATTATGAATTTCACTACTTCATATACCTACTAATCATACTTGCAGTTAGCAAGCGATATATAGTTAGCATTCATGATTGTCGAAACACTGAAATCGAATCGAAAACACTGAAATAAATTTCATTGAGAGTTTATTTAATGTTCGCTGTGTTTTTAATCAACGCCATCCCCGATCCAGGCTAGTATTTGATATCACTGGCTAGTGTTTCCTTTCCTTTGTACCTTTCATTCTTTGTACCTGATGATGCCAAATCACGATGAAACGCGTTGTATTTATTATCTGTAGAAAAGGAAATTGTTCCTTCAGTTACTATGAATATGCGTACATAGATGCCACCAAGTGAGGCATGAATTCACAAAGTCAAGAATCTCCCGAAAACAAAGCTTACAACTGAAAGCGATTTAATCACTACGGTAAATTATATCGCTTAGATGTAAGGGAAGCGATTTTGGCCGACTTTGAGGATTATTAGGAGGAAAAGCAGCGTATATTCTATTTCTAGGGGGAAATACTGAGATTTTATGTTGACGATTGCGATAAAGAAAAACTAGTCGCTTCCGAAACCCTCGAGCTTGTCGACCTTTCCTATTTCCAAATGTCTCGTGAGAATAGAGAATTGAAAAAATATCTAAAAATATGCAAATTAAATAATATTTTCAAGATAAAATTTGGAACTGCCAAATTTGAGTTTTGGCTGGGTTCAATTCAATCATCAATCAAGAAAAATATTACATTGTACCACTTCTGTAGGTGGAATCTAGTTCTTGCCCAACAAAAAAGGAAATTTCTCGACTTGGGCTCAAAAATATAAATGGGCATAGGTGCGTCTAATAATAATTTTTTGCGTGCAAAACTTCGAAACACCGTTCAAGGCGGCTGATTTCTACAATTTGAAATAGTTGTCATGCGCATTAGCGGAAAATTTAAATTCTTAAAATTATGTCACTGTAAGTTACCCTTACCTCCCGAGGGTCGACGGCCTTGCTTGTGTTACAGTGCGTCCGCCTACAGGGCGTCTGCCGCTCCCGCACTCCTTATGAGACCAAACCTTCTGACGAGGCGTTACGAGTAGCGTGACCGCGTGTCTTCAACCTTTATTACTTACCTTACGTATTACAATGTCTGTGACAGCGTCCGCCGCTCCTCCTTACCTTACCTTCGGACGAGGGGTTACGAATTGCGTGACCGCGTCTATCCTTCCTTTATTACTTACCTTACGTATTACAATGTCTGTGACAGCGTCCGCCGCTCCTCCACTCCTCATCAGACCTTTCTTTCGGTCAAGGAATTACGAGTTACGTACCGCGTCTATCCTGACTTGACACAACGGACGAGGGCCTTGCCCGTTTTACAGTGTCCGCCGCTCCCGCACTCCTCATCAGACTTTATCGTCTGACAAAGGTGAATCTTTATGGTTTTTTTTGGCTCTTTCGAGCTTTCCTTATTGAAATACATGATGAGTAACTGAAAAATTCATTTTTATCAATAAGCATTTATGCTGCGTAAATAATAAATTGCTCAAAATTTGAAATGGTATAATCGATAGAAATACAAAGAGGAAACTCATAAAACAGGAATTATTGTCAGAATGTCAAATAAGTTTGATGGACCCTGGTGTAGCTCGATGAGCGATTCCCTGCGGATAGTGAGTCATAAGAATTTCGAAACAGTGTAAAATTTGAAGCGGTTTTGTTTCTCTGCGGCCTCCCCAATCCTGGGCCCGTGATCCAACCGTCCGTGTCCTTTTCCAGCTTATTAAGTTAGGTTCTCCGAATCTCGACTCTTTCCCAGTATACGTTTTCCCTTTTTTACGAGTGTTCATTTAGCATCTCTTCAGAGTGACGAATTTTCACCCCTTCGCCTCTCACTATCCTCTTCGCAACCTTATCTCCTGAGAGGTTCTAAAAGAACCGCATTTGTGACCGCGAATGGAGACGCTTTGGCACCTTTTCCCGCTGACTGCCAGAGATTGACGCTATGCAACGAGGAAGCACGAAATCATATGTTCCCACTTTTCAAAGAATTCGGGGAAGTGAGAGATTTGTCATGCGAAACAATGGTTGAAGAAGAACGTTACAAGGAACTATTTGCTACTATCAGTTTTACACAGTTTTAGTAACAGTTTTAAGAACAACACACTTTTAAGAAGACCATGAAATTTTGAGGTGTTAAAAGTATTCCCTGAACCCATGAAGTTACATGTATACGTGCTCGTACATTAGGAATCAAATTTTTTATGGGATAAATTTTTAATTCGGTACTACAATATAATCAAGGTAATGTAGGTGTGGAGAAGAATGGAGAAGGTGAAATGGAGAGAAAGAAAAACAAATGAGGAAGTACTGGAGATGGTGGGTGAAGAGAGGGGTTTGTTGAGAGAAATCCTATGGAGGCAGGAAAAATGGATGAAAGGCGTATTTAGCGGTAGTGGAATGTTGAAAAAGTAATAGAAGGGAGAATGTTGGGCAAGCGAGGAAAGGGCAGGAACAGGATAAGGATGTTGGACGGGATGAAGGGAGGAAAGAAGTACACAGAGATGAAGAGGGACCTGATATAGATTAGGTTGCTGGATTGGGTTTTGTTTGGAGTTACAAAATGTTTATTTGATAGTTGTGTACATCCAAAAACCTACCTTAACCGATAGATTATCTACAAACTATGACCTTGTAGTTTGTGCTGCTGAACTTCTTCCAACGAGATTTGCTGAGAGAGAAACTCCGTTGTCACGAATCAGAAGATTTGTTACATATTGGTGCAAATTTCTCCTATACCGTTCACGAAAATATTCACCCCACGTTAGACAGACTCTTAATTGTCAGTTTTAAGGCCGATAGCCGAAAGAAGCACCCAAGAACGTAGAACGTGGAACAGCTCTTAGTTTTTCACTTAAGTGTTCTATGTTCGTTTCTCCTGGAAAGGCACCAAATAAATCGGATTCACCACGGTCGCAGGGATGAGAGTGCTCCTTCCGAGTCGGATCAGCATAGCCCCGACGGAGCCCCCTTCACGCCCAGTGCGATGGGTGCGCACCCGGGGGGCGGTGGAACCGCACTCGTGCCCGCGTCAGCTGAGTCACTCCACGGAGAAGGGAAGAGAAGAAAGACGTGGTGGAGGAGGGAAGACATTCGCTTCGCGCAGGCGACAACGGAGAATATACCCCTTCTACTTCACCAATAGGAGGTAGCCAGGAGGAGAAAGGGCCAACGCTGACTAGCAGTTTTCTCACCCCCGAAGGAGCTCCTCTGCTAGAACAAACGACCACGGAACGACCCCCGTTCCGCCAACGGATTTTTACCATTTACTGCCACTGCCTTTTCGCCTCCCGTCGCAGAGCACTACCTTCTCCCTTCCATCCCGTCTTCATTTGAAGAGACGCTGGAGGAAGAGGCGATAAAAAGCATAAGAAAAGAGGTGCGAAGGTCGGCGCAGATCTTTGCTCTTCTATCAATGCTCCTCCAAACCACCCCTACCTACTCCGTGCCGCGGTGGACGGAGCCTGCCTTCCATAATCGGCCCTTTCAAAGACTGCATCTCCACTCCACCCCCTCCTACCTCCCTTTTCAACTCGTCCACAAAAATCCCATTCGCCTCGCTACACCCGATCGCAGCGCCCAAGAGCAGCAGCGCTCCTCTCCTCTGCCCTCGGTCGTTCAAGTCTCCGCATTGTGCATTGTCTCGCCCGCCGCCTCGGAGATATATATTGTGGTTCCCGGCCCCTTCTTGACAATCCGGCCTCTACGGGCCCTTATACAACGCCCTCCGCCTTTGGCTCGCTCAACTTTTATGCCGCCATCTGTCCTCGACAGCCCTCTCTCCTCAACGAGGAATCCTATTCCCTTCGAGTGCCTCATCCCACGAGCACTCCATCCATGTTCCTCTCCACCCATTCCTCCCTTGCGGGGACGACGGATGGGATAGTCAATTTACATCACCCTTATCTATTCCTCCCGTGTAGAAGATGTGCTACCAAACCGGGCCTTATCCCGAGCGCGACAGTGAGATGGTATACGCTCCCTAGTGGGTGTATCTGATTTTGCATAATTTATTCCACTGAAACTATAGATTCAACCTGGTCCCATTCCATTGTTGTCGCTTACCTTTGGCAACCTCCCTACACCTACCTGTATAACACCTGCTTTGAAAATTCTATCTCAAAGAACGAAATGATGCTTATTCTTTTGAAAAGTCGAAGATATAATGCCTCGTGAAGTTATACGTTACCTCGATGATTTTCAGGTAGTTCATTGTAAATGGCTAAGGCTAAAATCATACGATAAGCGAACCAAAATACAATAAAATATTTTAATAAATGTTTTACTGAGGAAAATAAATAATTTTTAGGTATGTATCATTCAATAATGAAATGAAACGTTTAAGATAAATTTTCCGGAGAGATGAGATTTAACCCTTTTTTGGTTGTCAGGAGCTCAGTTTGACCGATTAAAATAAGAAGAACTGTACAGTTTTTTATTGAAAAAACTTTTCGCGTATTTGACTTGTAAAATGAAGTCAAGTTACTCTCTTGCAGAGGCACACATTACCAGTTGTGTCAACTTTGAATGATTTACTTATCTAGCGTAGTGATGACTCTCTCTCGAGTCGGAATACCCCTAAGGTACGCAATTTCTTAACATAAAGCATCAAACAATTTCATCTTTCTAGTTTGGTTACTCTTTAGGACTCACTGGAAGAACTAGCCAAAATAATGTAAGAACATTTTATTTAATATAATAACACGTGTTATAATGTACATTTTAATTAACGCATATTATGTTTCTATGATTGGCAACGTTTATAGCCAACATTCATACTATGAATAAACGAACGAACCACACCCCCACCAAGTAGAATAATTATGCTTCACACATGCGTGCACTGCGGAAAGTTGGTCGTTTAAGGTTGAGAATAAGCTCAGATTGGAGGACATTGAAATGAGAGTGTGGAAAATAATGGAAGAAGTAAAATTGTTGAAAAAAGCAGACGAAATAAGGAACATGATAGTGTGGATTGAAGGATGTTGGGAAAGATGAGAACGAGGTCAGACAGGAGGTAGACAGAGGGCAATTTCATCAGTGAAGGATGTCCGAAGAATGTGACTGAGGTTTATTAATTAGTTATTATGGGATTGGGCAACAAGGTAAAACGGTGGTTGGACGTAATGAAGAGAGGCTTGAAGAATGCGGAATTGAAGATTTTCAAGGAATTCCTTGTAGGAAGGAATTATTGGGTGTCATGTTGGCTGAGGCGTCGAGATGGTGTTGTGGATAGTCAGTCTTTCTATCCAAATTCTAAGTTAACCGGTAAACTACTATTTGTTATACTTTTCTTCCGTCTTTATAAGACCTTCTGAGAATTTAAGGTATCCTTCATTGGGAGGGTAAATATTCTCACCTAGAAATCAAACACGGATGCCTGGTATGACTGCTGGCTCATGGTACATGACTGACAAGCACATGATATGACTGGTTTCAGCAAATATAAATATTGGGTGACGCGACATGATTGTTATGACCATCGCTACCAAACGATTTAATCATCATAATCTTCTTTAGGTCTTCTGCAAAAATCAATCAATATTTACTATTTTTTATGTGCATCCAGCTAATTAACTGTTACTTGCTCATCAAAAGTGAGTTGTGGAGTCTATAGATTTTAAATACTTTCTCAATCCATGCAAGCAGTAAACGCCTGGTCGCTTATTATTTGAATAAAATTTTAATCACTGTCTATTTGGTCCATTCCATGACACGAGAAATTAGCTACAAAAATGAGGGTATTGCTCGTTATCATGAAAAATATCGAAAATTGACAAAGCTCAAAATTGATTAATATGCCTTGTGAACAATTTAACTACTCATGAAAATCATTATAAAGAGGTTTCCGTGCAATCGAGTGAAAATAAAGAAGATTTAGAAACTTAAAAGAAACACTAAAAAATTACTCAAAGCATAAAATGCGTTATAATTTTCTTCCGATGCACATATAATGGGTGTTTTCCGTTGTTTGATTAAAAATGACCACATTTCTAGAAAGTGGAATCTAAACTGTGTAATTGTAAGTGATTAAATAGTTAACACTTTTCTACAATGTGGATTACAAATTGTGTGATTGTACGCAATTACACATTTAATTAAAATGCCAAAGGGGAGGAATTGCTAGTTTTCATGAAAAATTTCGGTAATTGACAAAGCTCAAATATGATTGATATTCCTTGTGAACAATTTAACTACTCATGAAAAATTATTAGAAAAAGGTTTCTGTGCAAAAGAGTGAAAAAAACCACTTTTACAAAGCCAAAAAAATTACTCAAATTATAGAATTCCTAACAAAATTTCATAGTTTTCAAAGTTATCCATATGCTCATGGTGATCCAATTGGCTCGCAACGAAAAAACAATTAACCATAGAGTTATCAATGACAAAATACTTCCGGTTGTGATTCAGCCGCGTACACGAAGTGTACCTCCTGAACCTTTACCTTTTCAACCGCCATCCTTATCAAATAGGACAAATTAAGTTTCAAACACATTTGCCCACAATTTGAAATCGTTAATCAACAAAAGCTACCCTTGGCCTGCTGTGGATAATATTGGGCTCTAAGTCAGCCATACTCCATCGTCGCTGCGCAGAAGAAATACCCATTAGTTTCATAGCTCGCATTTATAATATTGAGCCCGCTCATTCCGAATTCTTTCAAAATCTTCCCGACTCCTCTAGCTTTTCCCGTGGTATGCTTTCACGCTATTTCCAGCTAATTGAGTATGTTGTAGGAATAACGTTTCCTTGATTCTATTTTCAGGTACTTCATGCCCTAAATGTATTTATGATGAACTAGGTAGCTTGATTAGTCTTAGGGAATAATAACTTTTATATTCATGTTTTAAGCCGATATATCGCTAGATCATGAAACATTTTTCAAGAAAGTGATTGCATATACTGATTTTCTTTGCATGGATGTTATTCGGATTTGAAAATTTCTAATATCTATTTCACTAGTCATGTGGAATATGACATCCAAAGACCAAAACTGATATCTCGCTGAATTAATTTTGTCTCCTGCTCCATACGCATGTACTGTATGTACGAATTTCCCTCAGCTTATTTTCTGACGCCCTTTGATAATTTTTAATGCAGAATTTCACTTTTACTATAGACTTTCGCGTAATTCTTTCCACAGATACATTAAATGTCAACTACACATTAAATATGGTTTCTAAGAACTGTACGTTTGAAGGTGTAAGATACGTAATTCTCTTTCTTTCGAATTTTGTTAATCAGAATGTTGTCAATATCTTTCTCTTTTACGTCTGTACTACTATATTATATCATGCTTTATCATATTTAAGTACAAGTTTTTTTCGTGATGAAGTTACAATCAGCAGGACCTCAAGGTCTTTTTTTATGTTTTTTTTAAATCTAATCGGATTGATATTGATAGAAGGGCTAAATGAATCACTTCAATGGGCAAAGATAATTTTACGAACATGAAGCAAGAATGTGACTGATTCATTCATTCATAGTTTTTAAGATGATTAGGAAGACGCGAAAGTACAATTCCCCTTCCATAAATACGATCCCTTCGCCATCCATTTAGCGAGCAACCGACATGCATATTAAGCCGAAGAGAGCTGGAGATGGATGAGGACGAACAGCAGTCATGGAGGAACGATACGTCGATGAATAGGGGCTTGAAGCTGAAACGCGTAATGCTTTGGAGGACAGGTGTGTTTAAAATCTCATCGGCATCTGATAGCCATCGCGCCACCATCACTGGACGATGAATCTGCACACTGGAACGACGAGAAACTATTCAAAGTCAAAAACCTTTCGGGAACGATGGCGTAATTAATGACGGGGAGCATGGAGATGATTGCTGTACATTTCAGAGCCTTCTCGCTCTCAAATAGACAAAGGGAAAGGCGGACTAAGCAGTCATTTCCAACGCCGGACGCAGGAGAACCCGCCCGCCCACTCGCCGTCGCGACACCCCACACGAGGGTAACCATAGCCGGAGAGAATCCTTGTGGGAGAGAAGTTATTCATTTCATCTCATTTCGTTCTGGGCGGCGAGCCTCGAGCCAATGCATCATCTTCGAGGGAACGGATCAAAAGGACTCCTGACATTGAAGAGAAGAGAGCCGCTTAGAGGGCGACCGAAACCACTCCAATACATTCCCCCTTTATGCCTCCTTCTGAGCCCCCTTTGCAGATATAACAAAAAAACATCTTCGTTCTTTGCTTAGAATGAGTCAGGACGTTGTATTCAGGAGCGGTGATGAGAGTCCGGATGAGTTTCCTGATACGAAAATGGCTATTTCCGTTTTCATTATATATGCACTGGACACTTCTTGGAATTTACATGCGCCGGATAGGTACCCCTATTTATAATGTGATAACATTTAATACTTTCCCAACAAAAAATAGGATATTAAAATATGTTCACCGATGGCAAACAGATTATGCCTAAAATAGTTTCTCTTTAGGTATACTCTAGGGTATTTTATACCAAACGTTGCGGTCATAGCGTTAAAAATGGTTTGTAAACTCAACATTTCATATCTTATAAGGTTTGGTTACGCGAAGAAATCTTACTTTTTCAGTTTTTGTATTTTAGTTCAGATTTGTTTATGCCCCGAAAAAGTTTGTCTTAGTTTCGGGCATTTTCAGCCAAGCTTTGTGGTGATAGCTAACAAAATGGCATATGAACTGAAAATTGCTTATCCAAACAAATACGTTACTCGAAAGAATTTTATTTTAAATCTTTTAAACAGTAAAAAAGTTTGATTACGCAAAATAAACTTATTTTTACAATTTTCGTAAATTGGTTTAGATTTTTTTGTATCGCAATATTTTAAAATAAAACTGTTTCTGGCGTAACTTGATGGAAAATCTTCACATTGACACTTGAAAATTAAACACTTGCGTTGATTGCGACAATTGACACTTGAAAATTAAACACTAAACCGTTGCGGTTATAGGGTCTCAAATCAAAACTGCGTATATAATACGGTTTGGTTTCGTAAAAGAATCTTATTTATAAATTTTTCTTAAATTTGTTCAGATACTGTTATGTCTCGAAATATTTGGTCTTCACTCTCGGGGATCTTTTACCAAGCGTTGCTGTTATATAATAAGAAATTGTGTATTAACTAAAAATTGCGTCTTTAATACGGTTTAGTTTCGAAAAAGAATTTTATTTTTACACTTTTCGTAATTAGTTCAGATATTTTTATGTCTCGAAAATTTTTCATTTCAAACTAGAGTTGGCGTCATAGCGTACAAAATGACATTTCCTCTGAAAATGGCTTGCGTGACTGGATCCTATTTATTCACTTCTTGCCTTTTGTTTCGTATTTTGCTATGTCTCGAAAAATTCGTTCTTTTGGTACACCTTCGCGCATTCGACAGACCTTATTTTGCAGTTAGAGCGACAAAGTGACCTTAGCTTTTGAAAATGGCTTACTTAAGTCGGCATGGTTACGCCAATGAATCTTCTTTTTTCACTTTTCGCATTCTGATTTCATTATGTCCCGGAAAATTTTGTCTTTTGATAAACTTAGGCGTTATTTTTAACCCACCGAAACAAACAGTTGTTGCTTTCAATATAGTATATAAACTCAAATTGCTCATTCAATATGGTTTGGTCACACAACAGAATCTTATTTGCAAACTTTTCTTATTTTGGTTCGTATAATGTCATGTCCCGCAAAATTTAGTCTTTCGATACACTCCCGGGCTGTTCCATTAAGAAATCTGTTAAAGCGTAATACTGTGACCTATCCTTAGATGACGGCTCACCTTAAACGGTATGATTACGAAAATGAAACTTATATATAACTTTTCGCCTTTCAGACCAGATTAATCTGGACTCCTTAATCTTGATGACATTTTTAAAAGCTAAAAACTGAATAATTTTGATTTCACATTATTGCAAAGTTGTCACTATTCTACAAACACCGCAAAATACCCTAAATTTTTTGCGTTGAATGAAAATTATGACGCATTTAAGGATTTTGAGTAAATTTAAGAATTTCAAAAAAGTGGCTTTATTTCCACTATTTTGCTATGAAAACTTTTGGTTATGCTCTTTCATGAAAAATTAAATTCTCCAGAAGGGATTTCAATCATTTCTTGAGTTTTTCATTTTTTACCATTTGCCATGAAAACGCGCAATACTATCCCCAATACACAATATAGTATCCCCGTTTGGGATCATGATGGAATTTTTAATTGCTAACAATCGACCACTTTAGATTCCTCCTTGTTGAACATTGTATTCATTATTCTACAAACACCGTTTCACCAACAATGTGGAATTCAAATTGGTCGATTGTTACCAATTAAAAATTCCATCAAGGTGCCAAAGAAGCAAATTTCATGGTAAATGGTGAAAAAATACAAACTCCAAAAATAATTTATAAGCCTTATGAATAACTTTAGTACTCATGAAAGAGCATTAGGAAGAGTTTTCGGAGTAAAATAGGGGAAAAAAAACCAATTTTAAAAATACTGAAAATTACTAAAATTCATTAAATGCGTTATAAATTTCATCCAAAGCACAAATTTCAAATATTTTTCGGTGTTTGAGGAATGATGACATCTTTTTCAACAATTTCGAATCCAAATTGGTCGATTGTTAGCAATTAATAATTCCATCAAGATTCCAAAGGTGGTATTGCTCGTTTTCATGGTAAATGGTGAGACAAGAAGTCAAGGTAGCTTTATTTCCACTAATTTGCTCTGAAACCTCTTTCTAATGCTCTTTCATGATAATTTAATTTTTAGAAGTGATAACAATCATTTTTAGAGTCTGCTTTTTTTACAATTTGCCGTGAAAAAAAAATTTTAATTGCTAACAATCGACAAATTTGGATTCCACATCGTTAAAAAGATGTCATAATTCCCCAAACGCCGCAAAATAGTTAAAATTTGCGCATCGGATGAAAATTATAACGCATTTAATGAATTTCAGTCATTTTCAGGATTTGTAAATGTGGCTTTATTTCCACTGTTTTGCTCTGAAACCTCTTTCTAATTCTCAGACAATGGGAAAGGTCAACTCCAGCCGTAATCTTAACGGTGTACGATGGAAAATAACATTGGCTTATGGTGGAACAAACAATTCAACTAATATACGGCAACAAAACACACTCTAGCTAAGGTGTACTAGATAGCATTGACCCTCGCCGGTCGCAAGCCTCCAATACAGGCCTTACGAGAGAGTTCTCCCTAAGCCAGCGGTCTACCACTCACACGCAATGGAATATATACAAGTACGAGGGTCATCCGGAAAGTAGTACCCGTTCGTGAAATAAAGACACAAAAGTAAATATTTACAAACATAAAAAATTTTATTTGAAAGAGGATACTTTAAACTACTTCTCAACATAATCTCCAAGCAAATTAAGGCATTTGTCATAACGTGTGACAAGTTTCTGTATTCCTGCTGCATAGTCCTTCGCCGCCAGCTCATTGAGATACAGGGTCACTCCTTCTTTAAGTTCTTCATCGCTGTCAAATCTTTTTCCTGCCAAAAAGTCTTTAAGCTTTGTAAAGAGATGAAAATCTGAAGGGGCCAAGTCCGGGCTATACGGTGGATGGTCGAAGGTTTCCCATTTGAATTGCTGCAAAGGTTTTTCTGTTATCCCAGCTGCATGAGGCCTGGCATTGTCATGAACGAGAATGACACCAGTAGACAATAGACCTCGCCGCCGATTTTGTATTGCCCGCCGTAATTTCTTTAATGTTTCACAATACGCATTGGCATTAATAGTGTCTTCACGGGCCATAAAATCAATAAGCAATACACCTCGTCGATCCCAGAAAATGGTTGCCATGAGTTTCCTGGTGGACAGAACTGTCTTGAATTTTTTTGGTTTGTTTGGTGAATGAGCATGATGCCACTCCATTGACTGTCGTTTACTCTCAGGTGATGCATAACAAACCCATGTTTCGTCACCAGTAATTATGCGAGTCAAGAAAGAGTCTCCTTCATCAGAATAACGTCCCAAAAACGTCAGTGCTGCAGCCATACGCTTGGTTTTGTGCTCATCTGTAAGCATGCGAGGGACCCATCTTGCACAAATTTTTGCATAATGCAGATGGTGTTTAACAATTTCATGAACAATTGTTCGAGAAACATTGGGAAAATGCTCACAGATGTCATCAATTGTGACGCGCCGATCGTTCCTCACGAATTCGTCAACTGAGCTCACCAGTTGGTCTGTAATGACAGACGGTCTCCCCGAACGCTCATCGTCGTGTGAGTTCCCCCTCCCCATGTTGAAGTTGCGACACCACCGCCGAACAGACGACTCGTCCATTACATTGTCTCCATACACCTCCTTTAATTGGCGATGAACATCACATGGGCGAACGTTTCTTGCATTGAGGAATTTAATCACTGCCCTCACTTCACAACTGGCGGCGTTCTCAATTTTTTTAAACATTGTAAACAATCACAGAAACAACACAGGCAATGCTAGCGTCACGCAACTTGGCTCAGAGAAGGCAGACAAGCCACTGAAGCTATCTGACCTCGTCCAGCGGCTACTCGCGTCGTCAGCACTTCATGTGGCACGAACGGGTACTACTTTCCGGATGACCCTCGTAGATACGAAATAAACCAAGCGCTCTGTAGCTTGGATATTCTAAATAGCATTGTCCCCCGCCAGCCCCATCTCGCATGTCCCTACGCCACTTGCTTGGGTATGAGTAAGCGCCTTAACCCTTACAAATCTAACTCATACAGACAAAAGACAATTTTTCCTTTATAGCTTATGGCAGTCTTCCGTGGAATATCTTCCGACGTTAGTCCTGTAACTCGCACTTGAGGAAAGTTAAGGGAAATTTAAGCCCGGAAATTACCAGTGTTTCAACTGCCAAGCAGTCCACTTCAGAGAAGGAATCTATAAGTTATGATAAGTTTTGGACTTCCGGGTCTGACAAAACAAGAACTACTTCTTCAGCAAAATCGTATCTTAACCGTTTCACAAAATTCGCATATGTCATATCCGGCCAACGGGCCTTAATTCGACTGTTAATCAAAGCGATATGATATTTGATGATCTACATCTTTCAGGAAGGGGGATATATTCCAAGTCGTTATCCTCCGGAGAAACGACTTTTTTGATATATGTAAATTAGAAAAAAAACTTCAATTTAGCTGGAGTTAGGTCACCACCCGTGAAAGACAATAAATGCGCATGAAAAATCAACAGATTTATGCAAACTTCACCTAAAGTCACGCTCAAAACCTTTGTAACTTTCACGCATGCAAATACATTTACTATCAACGAACAAACATATGCAGCTTAGAAAGTATCCAATAACGCGCAAACTAGAATTGCAAAGTAAGAAAGCGAAATTCCACTATCATATGCACATGCAACATAGAATGGTCCCCGCCGCCAAAGACACAGGGATGTGACATTAGGCTGCGGGTAGCGGGAGGGTACACCCCGCTCCCCCGTAGAGATTTCCACCTAGTATAGAATCGTCTTTTTTCTAATGATTCCCACCCCACACTGTAAGCATTTCAGTGACGCTTTTCGTTTTATAGTAAGAGTTTTAAACGAAACGGGCTGCCCGTCGTTGAACCTTCTCAATTTTCCAAATGAGGCTTTTTTCACTCGGATCCCATACCCTACATGCATATTGTAAATGAGGCCTTACAATAGCGTAATGACAACGTTCGTATCTTGGAGTCACTTCTTCCGACAATGCGTCTAATAAATCCCAATTTTCTATATGCTTGCCCGCAGATTTTACATATGTGAGTGTACCAATGAATTTTATATAATCTACCGTTCCCAGGACAGTCCCCGGAAAAAATGTCCAAGCTATAATCTGTGCATTTTTTGTTCAAAACATTTCGAGAAACGTTTCGGAAAAATAGATTTATTTCATATATTGGTACAATGCCTCAAGATTCTTCAAAGTACATCCCTTGAGAGCGTCGACACACTTTTGCCAGCGGCTTTTCCACCACTCGAAGGTTCCCTGGTAGTAGGATTCCGCAAGGTCCATAAGGGTACGCGTGCAAGCTTCTCCCACTTAGGGTCTCATGGTGGAGTCCTTTGAGGGAGGATTTCACTTTGGTGAATAGGATATAGTCGGGTAGTGCCATTGGTCTGACGACTAGTCGGGACTGTAAGGCGTTTGGGGAATCGTCGCGATGTCGTTGCAGAAGATCTTTGAAAGCAGGCACTCGACTCTGCTCTTGGCGCACACGCCAGGAAAAAATTGTCAACGATACTTTTTGAACAAACCTTTTATAACCTATGAGAATATCTCCTGATATACCCAAATCTATTTTCTGCGGGTTTTCCTCAACTCTTAGTATCATATTTCCTCCCTCATGGCATTTTGTTCAAAACGCTTGTTCTCGTTTCTTTGCCGTCCCGCTTATTCAACTCTCTTCTATCGTCTCCATTTGAATTCCAAAAACTTCTCAAAATTGCGCCATCTACTCTGGTTTAATCTAATTTTCATTTTTAACTCCCATCTTTCCCCCGCCCTCTTATTTATCACTTGCCTTGCTCTTCGTCAGATAACTCTCTCCCTCTTCTCCTCAGGGATTTTTAAAAGACATCTTATCTAAACTTATCTTCTCTCTGCAAAAAAGTGGTCTCTGAGCCATAAGACGCCTCTCTTCCACGCTATCGCTTATCTATCCTTTACGACTTTGCTTAAGGTCATCTCTCTCATCAACACTCTCCATATCGTAAACGCTGTCTTCGCAAACGAAATTCTTCTCTAATGCCCTTGCTAATATGCCTATCTACCTCTAAATCACTTCCAAAATATGCTAAGTACCACCTGCCCTAAATCAGATCATTCACCGTGTAATACATAAGCCCATGAGTGGGAGCGGTTCCCTGGCCTCCCACCTATGCGCGATTCGTGTTGGGGGAAGGACCGGTCGACGAGCGCTGTTAGTGGCCGTCGGTGCTCTTGGAGTCGCTTGTCCTCCGGCTGACCTGGCGTTACCATTATTGCCCAGAGAGCATCTCATACGAGAATGTCGGATGTCTTGGCGAATGAATTATGCTTATTTAGGTGCGAGCCGTCATTTACAGTTTTGTCATTATGCAAAAGCAAATAAATTTAAAGTAAACCGTGGTAGATTTATTGTCCACTCCTCAATTATTGCATCAATAAGAAGACATTGAAAGAATTCCTTCCATCAAGAGTGTGCAATTTTCCGGCATTCGACAATTGATTCTGTCGTATTGAATGCAAACAGTTGCATATGGACAAGAGTACAAATGGTGACCCGGGGTTCCCTGCGTCAAAAACGATGAAGCAGTGCCAATTTTTCGATAACCATAAACACAGTAATCAACCCGAAGGTCGGTTTAGTAGGTGATGGTAGAGTTCACCCAGTTCACTAAATCCCGACTGCGTGTGAAATTCACTCATCGGATAGGGGGGCCAGTTCCTTTCCCTGTGGTACCCGAAAAATCACATAGCTTGGGTGGAGCTGCAAGTGCCCAGAGTGTTCCCCGGGAATCGATCCCGGTACCCTCCGGTCAGTAGTCCAACGCTCTACCCCCTGGACTACCGCAACCCACAATATTTCGATATTTAAAGGAAATTGTAGATATTAAATTTGGGACACTATTGAAAAATATTCGAGAATTGAGTTTTTCTTTTCCTAGTTTTTTCTTGGAAATGAGCGACGAGCATTCGATGGCCACAAAATCACTTGCGACGACTCTGGTAGCTTGCTTGCTATCACATGGAGTCGTGTATCGTCAAACCTTCGGCGTGGAAGAATCCTAAGTTCCTAGAAGGCTAAAGATAAAAAAAGGGCGACTCCCGCCGTAAAAAACGATTGGTTATCGGGCTCCCGACCTAACGGTCGGGGCCCGATAACCAATTCCACGTCTGCCATCAACCCTCATGGCACGAACTGAACGATTGTCGAGTCACCGGGGAGCTATCCATCGCCGGAACCTAAAACACCCTCGCCCTAATTTTTCTCATCTCCCAACCCCCCACACCCTACCATGGTTATTGGAATCGAATAGCCATTCTGCCCTTTCAAGAGAGGGGAACTCTGATTTCCTTGCGGAGTTGATTGAATGTTTTCAGCCGGGAACCGGTCCCAATTTTGCGAATCAAAAGAAATACTCCAGGAGATTATGATTAGATGGAGAGAGAGAGATCATTTGCGAGCACCTCCAGCTCTTCCGAGCAATCATCGTCCGCAAATACGTACGTCTGTGCAAACCGCGCTCGCCCCGGCATTTGTTTGCTAACTAAGTAATTATTGGTTTGCGTCCGACGGGTGTGACGCCGAGACGGCGGCGATTTCAATTCCTGGACGCGTGCAGCTGGAGCTGGATGTAAATAATGGTTCCTCGAGGTTTATGATGGGAGCACGGAGTAATGCAAAGTTCATGTGAAGGGAGCCGGCGGATGGGCCTCTCCTTAACACCCTCACATCCCCTGCTTCGCCCTTTTCTACGCACCCTCTCCCCCGGCCGAAGGGAAAGATTTCTTCTTCACTCCAGCCGCCCGCTGGGAGATCGCCGCCGGGGGGGGGGGTTCCCCCCCGGCAACTTCCCCTTCACATTCCCGAAACCCCGTAGAGTGGCAAATATTGGCTGTATCCCCGGTTTCTCTTTCTCCCCAGTAGAAGCGCGGTGATTGTGCAAATATTTCAAGCATCATCATCATCGAGTCATGGAATCAGAAAGCCAGCCTCTGAGAGGGCGGATAGCACATCAAATGGATGATTAAACATGTTTCACGTGCTCGCAGATATTGGAATGCACATGACAATCCGTTCGAATAGCTCCATGCATAATCCATTCCTTGATACGCATGATATTCTTTCGATGATTTCACCGAAAGATGTTCAAATTCCCACTAAAGCGTCGCGTGGCATATTGTAGCTTTTGGGAGTTTGTGGTGAAATTGGCTTAGCTTGAGATCTTAGACTGCATGCAGGGAGTCTCTTTTTCAATCCAGAGTCGATCCAAATCTCCTGTTTCCACTTTTGTCTTTCTATTCTAATTCGTCCGTTCACCGCCTATCGGAGTGCAATGCATTTGAGATTTCCTAATGGGAAATCCGTTATTAATTCGAGTGAAACGCGGTCAAGCTATTGAGAAGTAGTCAATAAATGGTGGAATTGTGATCTCATTAGTTTAAAGTTTAAGTTGGAATCTTTTACCATTCCATTTCAAGACTTTAAATTACAACAAATGAATGACTCAAATGTTATAGAAAAGTTTGGAATTCTTCTAGATGATCGATGAATTTTTTTTTCCCCAAGTTTTCCTGCCCTCTAAAATAATTCATGACGAAAACGTCCGAAACGTCCTTTCGCGGCATGAACAGCCCCTAACGGAATAACGTGAGGATTTTCTGACACAAAAATACAAATTTATCCAAAATTGGTGTAATGTGCACCAATATTCAAGCAATAAGTAAAGCGAAAGATGAAGTAAATCCAGAAGAATAAGTTATCCACTTTCGTAGTTCAGAACGTAGAGAAGCAGTTACCCATTGGTAAAGTTTATGAAAATATTTGATCAAACTCAAGAATTGTTTTCAAGTTTTCAGCTCGACATTTTATACACAAGTCCACTTGTACATTTGAATGCAGCTGTAATATAGGTTTTAGATTATTTGGTCTTCATTTTTGTCGATTTTGGCCATCTCCAGTTTGCAAGCAGGATTAAATTAAACTATATAAGGAGGGTTTACAAAGGAAGGGTGAAATTGGTACTCTGTACATGAGGATGAAACCACTGTCAGGAATTAAGACGAGAAAAACCGTGTAAGCAATCAAAGATAAGTAAGGAAAATTATTTTTGAACCATTTGTTGAAGATGTAGGAGATATTGAAGGAATGTATAAAAGAACTGCATGGTCAAAGACATTAGGCCAGCAAGCTTAGACACAGAAAGAAAATGCGACGTAGATGAAGACAGCTTAGGCCTGGCCTTCATAGCCAGTTATAAATGGCAATAAGGGAATTCAAATCGTATAAATTCATGTGGGTACATAAACATTTCCCTTGGAATCCTTTAAATGTTCAGCAGAAAGTGTGAAGCCGAATTTTTATGGGCTATTTAGTATAATTTATGAGGGGGAAATTTGGCCGGAATTTCTCAGATGAGCGTTGATTCCTGTTCCATAAGAGGAAAGGCTGGCATATGTGAGAACTGTAAAACAATAGGTTTGAATTCGCACGCAACTTAGTTGTTTTTGAGGACCATCAATGGAGGGCACATTAATAGATAGAAACATATAATACAATCAGGACGTATTTACCTGTTTCGTAGGTTTCGAAAAGGGTTTTGTAAAAGCGGTTTGAATAGACTTAATGAATGTATTGTAAATAATAGTAGATGGTAAGGATAAGAGACTTATACGTAATCTCGTATGAGCAGATGGCGTACCAGCGTATAAGTAATCTTGTATCTCATCTATATAATACCCCGCAAGCCACCCTAACTGCTTGTGGCGGGGGATGTTAGGTATTATTCAGATACTCAGATACATAGATATTACGTTTTGCTCAGGTACGAGTGGCGGATGGAGAGTCCAGATGGTCGGTATTAGGAAGAGGAGTTAGACAGAGAATCACCCTTATCACTTGCGCCGTTCAACAGATAAGTGGAAAATATTTGAAAAGATGCAAGAAAAGAACCGGATGGTATAGTAATGAAAGTCGGCGAGAATTTAATGAAATCAGTTAGGTTTTTCGGATGATGAAACTTTAGTTAATTATTCAGTCAAGGAGTTACAATCATTGGTGAACGTAGGGAAGTCAGTGCGATAGGTATGGGTGGAAAAATTAATTATAAATAAAAGTTAGGTCATGCGGTTTTGAAAAATTGAAAGACTAGGATCAAAATGATCAAAGTAGCAGGGACATAAGAAGAAGAATTTCTTAAGGTATGGAAACTTAGACGAGGAGGAGGGAGCGATGATAGGGACGATGAGTAAGGATGTTAAGAAAAGGTTCGTAGGAACTTTAATTTAGAGCGTGGTTTTGTTCCTCGCGAAACATGGGCATTGAAGCGGGATGATAGACGTACATTGGAGGCTTATATAATACGGACGAGGAGAAGGATGGAGAGGGTGAAATGGACCGAAAGGAAAACAAATGAGAAATTGCCTAGGCTAGGTGGGGAAGGGAAAGGGGTTTTGGGAGAAACACAAAGGAAGCAGGAAAGATGAATGCCGAGAATTTAGATTGGCAATGGGATGTTAAAGACTGCAATAGAAGAAGAGGAATGGGAAGACATAGATGGACATATAGTGGTGGGAAGGGGTGAAGGAAGTATTCGGGGTTGAAGAGAGGTTCGTTGCAGTTTCGGTAGTTGTGTTTTTGTTAGGAGAAGCAAGCAAATGTATCTTTGTACAGCAATGCATACATCTTAACCGGTGGAACACCAATAATAACAGACCCTTAGAAGGAAAATATACATCAACGGACTTTGAAAATGAACAGTTTCATAGTGACTCCGAAAAACCCCGATGAAACACCGATAGCCTTTTTTTTAACTTGTATCACATCAGACTATTCTGTCCCTTACCGCATTAGTCATTCAAACATATGTTGATAATGTTTAATTTGACATTAGTAGATTACGCTCTAACTGAAATATGCATTTGGTTAATGCTTATCATTAATATCCTTTTTCCTTGATTTTTCGCGTAAACCTCTGCTAAAACGAGTTGCTAAGCATTTGAAATTCAAGTCTCATTGCGACCTTATATATTTGAAAATACCCTCTTGGTGCTCCCTATACTTCTCGGTTCCTCAAAAGAAGTTTAAGATCACGTTGTACCCATGCACTATCATCATAGAACTCCGGGTAGTGATATAAAGTCAGGAAAAGAGGCGTCGGGATTAGAAAACACGTATGTATCTAGCCAGGCCCACCGCTCCCTCCTGAGCTCCTCCGTCAGGGTGGAGAGGCGTCGCTCAGACGACGAACGGGTGGCTCCGAGTTAGAATCGCGTACTCTCTCCGTTAAGGATGGGGCTGGGGGGTCTTTGGTGCCGCATCCCGGCGGCCTTGAGCAGAGGACAAGAGCCCCACCACGGTCGTCTCGAACCCCCCTCGCCCCGTCTCTCTCAGAGGAGTCCCCCCCTGGTGCATAGTGGAATATGCATGTGCCTGCCGAAGAGTGCCGGGTGGAGAGGGTGGGGGGCCGGGCGTCGCCGGCGTGAGTTATGAATGCGTAATTCAGGGAATAGGAGGATAGGAAGGGGACGCGAGGGGCGGGGCGCCGCTTGCCTCCACGGACGCAAGGGAGGAAGCTGGGGTACGGATCGGCAGGCGACCACGCCCCTCGTGCGAATTATGCCGCTTTCGGCAAACACACCGCCCGCTTCCAAGTTGGAAACTAGTCGAGCAGAAAATTTACTTTGGCTAATCCTAATCGTCAAGGGCCAGGGTACTTACCCCGTGGTAGGCGAAACGTTTCCACAGCCAAGATTGAAGTTTGTAATGCATTCTTCTCCATGGTACAAGGAAATAGAATAGTTTCAGCTTTGTCCACTGTCGTGTGCAAACGACAACCAATGTACGGTACATTGACCACCGAGGTGTCAACAAGCCAGAGAGGAACGATTCGATCTAGTCTTTTCAGTTTCAGTTTTCAGTTCAGTTCACTTTTCAGAATCGATGTCGAGATCTCGGGGCTCAGCTCACCACGTGAGACTGCTGGCTCGTAACCATCACGAGATCCCCAATTGTAGCAACCATTGATTTGATAAATATAAAAGTAATTATTATGATTACGGTTCGAGAGGTCATATACTTTATGCTTAAAAAATGATGGGCTTGAGTATGGTTTCGGACTGATACAAAATGTGCGCTTCTCAAGAATTTTCATCGCTCAATGGCAATAAAAATGTGTCCAGTCAGCCAGTCAGCATTATTCGCATTCGTATGAATTTTGCGGTACCGCATTTTTTCTCCTTTCGCCAGCTTTTTTGTAGCTTCTCCTGTTTTTTTCAACCATTTAAATAACACTGTAAGTATTTAAAGGTTTTTATTCTAAGAGTTCCCTACATCTAGTCTTTCTTTACTCCACTTTTTCTTTGCTTTCCATTCCCTCTTTATGGCGTTTCTGTCCGTTTTCCATTCCAGCTAACCCCGGCCGCTTTTCATAACACCCCCTAATTTACATGAGTGATTTCGCACCATCATTATATCTCGATTTATTCGTAATATTAAGTCAAGTCTTGGTCATTCCTTTGATGGTAAATAAAATTAATGCTTTATAAAAACTAATGATATATATGTTTTTATAAAGAGACCAGTTTATTATAAATGCAGCATTGACTGAGGCATAATCCTCAACTGATCAAAAATAATCTCTTCCAAGTACATTTTACCTACTTTGGAATGATGAAGAACCGTCCTCAGGCCAACGTTTTATTTTACAAGTATCAAGCTCGGTAGGCGAGGAACGCTTCAAGGATTATAAAAATGATATTTTCATTTTCGACCGACCCGTTATGGCAAATTGTTATTTAATTGTGGAAAAGAACATTTCAATGAATTCTAATGCTACCGAGTTATTAAATACCTCTGATATAACAGCATCAGAAGCATCAGACGATTCAATCCGGGTATTTGCTCCAGTCTGGCCGTAAAATGCATTCTTGAGAGCTAGAGTTGTTTCCATACTTTTAACATAACCTTTTTACTGTAGCTATTCCTTTTGACAAACATTTGACTACAGTATTTGCTAATCTCGCCAAATGCCTCAGAGTACTGATTTTAACTCACATTAAGACATTAATTTGAAATTTAATTTGATCAAAAGAACTGAAAATATAATATCCTAAGTTGATTTGTGTTAATTTACGAACAAATTTGTTGGTATCCAACTGGAACCAAAGGTAATACAAAAAGTGAAATAGCATAGAACCATAGCAATAGCATCGCCTCCTTTCTCTTGAAGGAAGGTGCTATTACTTCTTGAAGAAGTCGGTTGGCCATGAATGAGCCGACTACAGATTGAATCGCTTGCATACAGGGTTCGTCCGGAAGATAAGTGTACTGATTTTTTCCTGATTTTTGACAAAAGGGGAGTCGTTCACTACGACTTTGTAACTGAACGACAAACTGTAAATGCTGCATTTTACGTCCAAGTGCTCGACAGGTTTCGAAAACGAGTCGCCCGCGTCCGGCCAGCGATCAAAAACATCTGGCGGCTACATCACGTCAATGCGCCGTCTCACACCGCGCTTGTCGTGTCGGACTTCTTGGCCAAGCACGGTGTGGCAACGCTGCCGCACCCACCCTACAGCCCGGACTTGGCACCACCGGACTTGGCACCACCGGAATTCTTTCTGTTCCCGAAGATAAAGAGGAGTTTGAAAGGAACGCGATACGGAACTTTGGACGCCGTCAAAGAGGCCGTGACGAGTAGTCTTCGAGAGGTTCCCGATGATGCCTTCGCGGGAGCGTTCCAGGAATGGGAACGCCGCTGGAACAAGTGTATCGACTCACAAGGGTCCTATTTTGAGGAATATAGTATTAGCTTAAGATATGTAAAAGTGTAATAAATTTTTTTTCCTGAGCTCAGTACACTTATTTTCCTATATTGGAAGCATATCTCTATGTCGGTGATGTTGAAAATGTATTATTGCCTCTATCGTACTACGTTAGGAAAGATCATGTCCATAAAATTAGAGGGATTAAGTGTAGAACAGATACGTGTTAATTTAAGGTGTCACTTTTTCCACGAACGATAGGGGACCAGAATAGCAATTTCTGACCCCGCAAGGGTCATATTCGGGTCAAAGTTAGTCTGGTGTGTATTCACCCCCTGCCACACACCCTAGCGATGGCTTGTAGGGTACTGTAATACCTAAATGGGCCAGGATAAAACGTCCATGGGCCATGAGTTGAAAATCAACCTTAGTTCGGTTCTTTCGTCGGCTTTTGACAGGAGACTTTTCAATCATTAATCATTCGGGGCTTTTCAGAAATCTGGAATATTTCCATTGAATACCTACTAAAATAGCTGGGTATACACGTAGCAAACAGAGTGAAAGTAATTAACTCACTGTACGTCAATACATTTTTAATAATACTCATTGAACTTTGGGAAAGCTTTTTAATTTATTGTAGAGGATTTATTAACGTCGTGGGTCGCGGTGGTTCAGGGGTAAAGCGTTGGACTACTGACCGGAGGATTCGATTCCCGGTCAAGTCACTCTGGGCACCTGCAGCTCCGCCCAAGGTATGCGATTTTTCGGGGATCTTCCTGGGAAACCATAACCGGCACAGGGAAAGTAACTGGCCCCCTACCCTGATAGTTGAATTTCACACGCCGTGTAGGGCTTAGTACTGGGTGAACTCTGCCACCACCTACCAACCGACCTTTGGGTTGATTATCGTGTTTATGGTTTATTTATGTCGTGAGAGAAATTTTGAAACATTCCCCAGTTAGCATATTTTGGCAGGCATCGAGAAACAATAGAGTTGTTGCGTGAAAAATGGGCTTCAAGAAATGGTTAGTAATACGTCCCTGCGATGGAGTTTCGCAATAACTGCTCTCGGAGAGCAAAGGCCACACACTCTATCTCTCTCTCGCACTTCACGGGAGACTCTGAATCCTTGGGAATCTAGGTGAAAGAAGGATGACGGAGGAGAGATCAGAAATAAGTACGAGAGTGAGCTTCGGCGGATTGAAGGGAATGAAGGACGCATGTGACAAGTGTAGAGAATGTTCGCATTAATGAATGACAGATAGCCAGCCGGATAAATCAGGACGAAGGTAGTCACGCCTCCGTGTGTGTTCTCGCCTAGCTGCTCTTGGACGCATCGTTGCTCTCAAATCACTTGACTAGAGCAGCAGTCTAGGACTGCTGCTCTGCGTAATTCTACGTCACGGCTCCATCTGTTTCTTCGCTTGCATGCCTCATCATCGTCTGTGGTCCAACTTCCGCGAGGCCGCATTTATAACTGCCGATGGGACGCTCTTGCGCCAATTTCTCCGGTTCCGTGATCCTTTCACTTAATTTCAATACATTCAGCTGTACAAGCAAGCTCATGCACCACAAGAGTGGCTGCAAAAGCAGAAAATTACATTTGCACTTGCCAATAACGAAAGGCTGAACAAATATCAAAGACGTATCAAACCGAATTAATTCTTGGAATTGAAGTCACTTTCGTTTCGGCGTAAGTTAATATCAGTACAAATCACTCTCAATTCGTACATTCATTGGCTTTAAATATTTTACTTCATTTCAATGCTGACTTGGTTTGAATGGACTCGTTCTTGGTGTCGCAAGTATATGACATAGTCGTCCTTCCTAGGCGCAAGACACAATGCTGCAAGCTTGCAACGTAATATGTCTTCCCTGGCTCCTAAAGTTGGGTGTAAAAACCCTGGTCGCGGGGCGAAGGAAGAGGCTCTTCAGGACTGCTTATTTTCCGTTATCAGGCTGCCGTCTCCTTCTGGAGGCGTGTTGAACCAGTTGCGTGTATATCGCACCGCTGGTTGACCTGGTGGTTAAACACACTTTTTATGTGTATTCTCTTAGTCCATCATGAAGATGTTCCGAAATACGGCATTCAAAGTGAATGACATAAGTTAAGGGGAGAAATACTCGGTTAAACTGCAAACTTACCTGGACGGGCAGTTTTCCTATCGCTAAATATTTTCCAGTAGTTCCGATCGCAAGAAGTTAATTTTGTGTGGTGTTAATCTCGTTTGTTGGGCGAGCTGTGAATTTATCGTGAGCCTCACACCTCGCCACGGAGGGATTTGTAATGAGTGGGGCAGCACCCCAAGGCCCTCCCCACGATACCGATCTCACTCCCGGCAGCGCTCTACTTGCGAGGGGACGCGATCAAGGCCGACGATAACAGCTTAAAAAGCCATTTTTCCGGTGTTTTTTAATGCTGGAAGGACGTCTCGAACGAAGAGGTCTTAATTTAATCTCCGATCTGCGGGAAGGCTTTTCAGGGCCCAGCACTCTTTAAAGGCGTCTTCTCTTCCATCCAATGGATGCTATTACATTCTTAAACGTATTTTTTATTTGAGGATGAAAAATCGACACGGATGCATTTTTTGGAACGACTCACCCGATGCACACACACACTTCAGACACGAGCGAGGCTCACAGCGCCGCTGATGGCGTGACCCGGAAGCGTTTCCGATCGAAAAGCGAGCATCGATGTCGGGTCATGATTACGAGGTAAGAAAAAATACCGTTTGACGCCATGGTAACAAAAAGTCGTGGCGTGAAAACCTTTTGAATGTGATAATAATTGCGGTCGGAGATTTCTTACTCTCACACCATTCCTCTCGCGTCGACACAACGTTTTTAGTGCTCCCGACACCGTTGGCTTCACTTAACGAGTAATTTCCATCCGAAAAGGTACGGGATACCACCATCCCTCATGAATCATATAGGCAGAGAGATAAGATCCGAATTTTCATTATATAACTATAGAGATGGATTTTGATGAATGTTTCGACGACAAAAAACACAGTGTAAAAAAGGGAGGCTCGCTTTCCCTGCGCACGGGGAAGGGGGGGGGGGGTTAGTAGTATCGGAAGTCGTCGCCGGGGCCGGTCGAGGTGCCCAGATTACAAGGGTGAGCTCAATAGGAACCCTAATTTCCCACCAGTGGAGTGGTAACAAAGGAATTGGTCAGAAGAAATCGGGTTTCAACGACTCGGAGCGCTCTCCTACGCCCCCCCCCCTATCAACGCCTCCCCTTGCTTCACTTCACTAAGGCGGCCTAGGCAGGAAAAAAACACTAGGATTCTGCGAATGCTGCCGTTTGGTCATACGAGACAAAGGCTTCGGTGAATGAGAATTGCTACTACGGATGGCCCAAAAGAAGTACCAGACCTTATTCTTCAATTAATAGCATTGGGTGCATCATTTAACATTCAATTATTTTGAGACCGCTTGATTTTCTCGGCATTGAATGCCAATACTCTATTCATACTTGTTTTTGGCACAGAGTATGTGATGGGATTTTCCGTCTAATTCTCCGTGTCCAAATATTCAGGTGTGTCCTTTCCATGTGAATTAATATTTTTTCGCCTTATAGCGGGATTTCGTGTCTGAATAAATGCATGCATCGAATTGTTTACGCACGGGTTTAGGAACAGTGTTATAAATTCGTACAGCTTCCCGGGAGAGGATGCGAACCCTGACAAGAATTTAGTTGTTATGAAATGTAACGTCTGTTTCAAAAAGATAAGGCAGGGGCGGTGGGTTAGGAAATGGAATGCAGAAGCATTATATGGATTAACAAGGAGGGAGTATCAGTAGGTTGTAGAGAAAATCATGGATGATGGTAAAGAACTGAGTACTATCTAAAATAAATGGGAATGTAAAAGCCACAAAAGATGTCGAAAGCCACAAAAGTCACTATAGGAACTGTAAACGTGAAAATGATAAGAAAACCATGGGTAACGGATGAGATGACTGCGAAGATGGATGAGAGAAGATGGAAGGAAGAATGTAAACACAGGGTTAGGTAAAATGAATAAACAATACGCTGAGACGTGCCAAAAATAAAGCAAAAGAAGAATGGTGGAAAACGCAATGCGAGGATATGGAAATTTTACAGAAGAAGGGTGAAATTGGTGCTCTATACAGCAAGGTTAAGTTATTATCGGGAAGTAAGAAGGCAAGATCTGTGCTAACAGTTAAAGATAAGTGGGGTAAGATAATAGTTGAACCAGGAAAAATCCAAGAGAGATGAAAGGAATATATAGAAACACTGTATGGTAAAGAACTTAGGCCGACAAGGTTAGACATAGAAAAGGAACATGGCGTAGAAGAAGATAGCTTAGGTCCAGGCATACTCGACGATGAAATTGAAAGGGCATTAAAGGAGATGAAAGCAAATAAGGCCGTGGGGGTGGACAACATACCAGTAGAACTGTTGAAATGTTTAGGAAAATGCGGGAAGAAGGCCCTTTATGGGCTGATTCGTAGTATCTATGAAGAAGGAATCTGGCCGGAAGATTTTGTGAGATCGGTGTTAGTTCCTATTCCGAAAAAGGTAAAGGCTACATAATGTGAGGATCACAGAACAATTAAGTTTGATATCCCACGCAGCTAAAGTTATTCTTAGGGTCATCAACAAAAGGATAGAAAGTAAGGCAAATGATTTCTTAGGGGATGATTAGTTTGGATTTAGGAAGGGGATGCGCGTGATTTCATTGCAGTAATGTGATCACTAATCGAGAGGAATATAGGATACAATCAGGACGTATTTTCCTGTTCCGTAGATTTCGAAAAAGCGTTTGATAGAGTGAATTGGGAAAAAACTAATACGTGTATTGCAGAAAATAGGAATGGATTGGAGGGACAGGAGACTGATCCGTAACCTTTACATGGCCTCTGACTGCTCAGGGAATTGTTAGGAACGGAGAGTCCGGGTGGGCAGTGTTAGGAAGAGGTGTAAGGCAGGGTTGCCCATTACCACCGGTACTGCTCAATGTACATGTGGAAGAAATGATTAAGGAGGCTTGGAAAACCTGGAGGTGGGAGTGAAAGTCGGAGGGGAGTTTCGTAAAATCGGTTAGGTTCGCTGATGACAAAGGCTTTGGTTTGTCAGTCGGCCAAAGAGTTGCAAGCATTGCTGAATGAATTGGAAATTCAGGGAAATTGTTAAGGGATGAGAATCAATATTAAAAAAACATAGGTTATGCGATTTTCCAGAAAGAAAAAGGCTAAGCTAAACATTAAACTAGGAGAGGAAAAAATAGAGCAGGTAGAGCAGTTTACATATCTTGGAAGTGTTTGGACTAAAAACGGTCAAAGGGGCTAAGCAAAGAGGCTTTCTCAAGGAGGGAGGGAGTTGATTACGGGGACGTTGAGTAGGGAGGTTAAGACAAGACTCGTAAAAAACTTTTATATGGAGCGTAGTGGGTGGTGTGAGGGGAAGGGTGAAGGGGAGGGTGGAGGGAGGGAGTGGTGTGAGAGTGAGTAATGAGGGAGCGTCATACCTATGAATGTACGGCGCGGAAACGTGGTCACTGAAGCAGGAGGGTAGACGTGGATTGGAGGGTTTGAAACGTGGGTGTGGAGAAGAATTGGAGAAGGTGAAATGGACCGAAAGGAAAACAAATGAGTAGGTACTAGGGATGGTGGGCGAGGAGAGGGGTTTGTTGAGAGAAATCCCTATGGATATATAGTCAGCCAAGGGGTTGCAAGTATTGTTGAGGTGAATTGGAGGTTCAGTGCGATAAATATGGGATGAGAATCAATATTAATAAAACAAAGGTTATGCGATTTTCCAGAAAGAAAAAGGCTAAGCTAAATATTAAAATAGGCGGGGAAAAAATAGAGCAGGTAGAACAGTTTACATATCTCAGAAGTGTTTTGGACCAATACGGTCAAAGTGGTAGGGACGTAAGGAGAAGAATTGCGCTAGGCAAGGAGGCTTTCTCAAGGAGGAGGGAGTTGATGACGGGGACGTTGAGTAGGGATGTTAAGACAAGACTCGTAAAAACTCTGATATGGAGCGTAGCTATGCACGGCGCGGAAGCGTGGTCGCTGAAGCAGGAGGATAGCCGTATATTGGAGTGCTTTTGAAATGTGGGTGTGGAGAAGAATGGAGAAGGTTAAATGGACCGAAAGGAAAACAAATGAGGAAGTACTAGAAATGGTGGGGGAGGAGAGGGGTTTGTTGAGAGAAATCCTATGGAGGCAGAAAAGATGGATGAAAGGCATGTTGAGGCGGCAGTGGGATGTTGAAGCGGGTAATAGAGGGAAGAATGTTAGGAAAACGAGGAAAGGGCAGGAACAGGATAGGGATGTTGGACGGGATGAAGGGAGGAAAGAAGTGCACAGAGATGAAGGGGGATCTGATGTAGAGTATGTTGCTGAATTGGGTTTTGTTTGGAGCTACAAAATATTTATTTGATAGTTGTGTCCATCCAAAAACCTACCGTAACCAGTATTTACATTATAAAAAAAATATATATTATATGTCCAGACACACTCGTAATTATAGAGTTCATATGGGGGATGGAATTTATGACAGGGACGTTGAGTAAGATTTTTAAGAAACATCTCGTAAAAACCTAAATATGGAGCGTGGTTTTGAAAGGCGCGGAAACATGGTAATGGAAGCAGGATGATAAGCATAGATTGGTGGTTTTTGGAACGTTGATCTGAAGAAGGGTGAAGGCGGTGAAATAGACAGAAAGGAAAACAAATGAGGGAGTTCAGACCAGGATGGAAGAGAAGAGAATATTGCTGGGAGAAATCCAAAGGAGAGAGGAAAGATGGACGTTTTTATTTACCTTTTCCAATGCTATGACGAGATGATAATTCGTACAAGTGGCGTTATAACATTATAACTAAACTCGAAACTCCGATTAATTCTCAAGCTAACCACCTAATTCATCATTATCTCTCTATATCATACCTCTCATTATCGGCTGCCCAAAGCCTACTACTGGTATTTGGCCTTCCTGGTAGTCCACTGCTTCCTCTACATTTTATTGTTTCCTGTAAGTAACCCAAATTCCAATGTATTTCTTCCCTATGTAATGTTTTAGACAGACGTCTTTCATTCCCCTCTCGGGAGTACGATTTCCTTATCTTTTATCTTCGTTCATTCATTACTACAATTTTTCTGCAATACGTATTTTCTGTGTAATTTGAAAGACATACCTACAGACATAGATATTAATAGTGTGAACAGTTGGTGGCCCAGCACCCCCCGCCACTCATCCTAGCGGCGGCTCGAAGAGTGTTATGTTTTGCATACAAATGTCTATTTTTTATGTACTTTATTCAGGATGTCGTTTCTGCTCCAATAGAAACGCACTTACTACATTGAACAAAAAGTTCCCGGAATAACCACCGTGTGGCGCTTCCATCGTTCCGACTTGAGTTCTGTTTTTTTTTGTTAAATTGATACATCTGTTGTTGATATTCCCTTTAAATCTTAGTGTCATAACTTGACATTTGCAAAAGTTACGTAGCCAAGAGTACATCTATCTCTGTGTGTGTTGGCGATTTTTTACAATTGCAGAAATGGATTTAAATTTGCAACAACGAACTTGTATTAAATTTTGCGTAAAAAACGGATTTAGTGGCGCACGTACGTTGGAAATGTTGGAAAAGTGTTTCGGCAACGATTCTCTAAAAAAAACGGTCGTTTACCAGTGGCACGAGCGGTTCAGAAGTGGTCGTGAGTCAATCGAAGATGATGAACGCAGTGGCAGACCATCGACATCGAAAGTCGGTGAAAAAATTGATAAAGTAAAAGAAATGTTGGTCAATAACCGCAAATTAACCATCAGAGAAATAGCGGAGGACTTGAACATTGCCTATGGATCCGCCCAAGACATTGTGGTTAATGATTTGGGTTTCCGTCGTGTAGCAGCAAAGTTGGTGCCAAAAGACCTCAATTTCATGCAAAAAAGAGACCGTGTTGATGTCGCAAAAGACATGATTTGCGAGGCTGAATCCGATCCCACATTCATCAAAAGGATCATTACTGGAGACGAGACGTGGGTTTATGAGTACGACACGCAATCCAGACATCAGACAAGTGAATGGCGTTCACCAAATGAGCCGAGACCAAAAAAACCACGTCGTTTTCAGTCAAAAAAGAAGGCAATGCTGACGGTTTTCATGGATTACAACGGTGTAGTGCATCATGAATTTTTGCCAGAAGGCCAGACAGTAAACAAAGAGTATTATTTGGGCGTTATGAGACGTTTGCGTGAAGCAATTCGCCGAAATAGACCAGAAATCGTCGCACAGTGCGTCGAGACCGTCGCACAGTGCTATCATTATTCGTAATTTTTTGACGAAAAATGCAACAAATACCATCCAACAGCCACCGAATTCACCTGATTTGGCTCCCTGTGACTTCTTTCTGTTCAATCGAGTTAAAAAACCATTACGGGGAACGCGTTTTAGCAGCCGAGAGGAAGTAATGGAAAAATCGCAGGAAGCACTGATGGACATACCGAAAACCGAATATAAAAAATGTTTCGAGGATTGGATCAAGCGCTGGTATAAGTGTGTTGCAGTCGATGGGGATTACTTTGAAGGGGACAATATAGATTCAGATGAATAAACTTGTATTTTTAATTTTCTGAATAAATTCCGGGAACGTTTTGATCAAGGTAGTATGTGTACCACCAATTCCACTTCCTATGGTAGTGCTACCCTCATTCTAACCCCCTATCGTGGACGATTCATTTGATCATTTTTGCAAACTGCCCTCAAGAACATTATCGCACCATTCACCCCCATCATCCCCCACTAAAGAAAAGAGTGTTTGAGTTCAGTGAACGGAACGTGGTTATCCATTAACCGTTAATTTTTAGCGATATCGCATTAAAAAAATTGCACTCGACGAAGAAAATCCAATGACATTTCGGGTATTTTCCACTTGGACCTTCTGCAAACGTCATCGTGATGATTCCCCAACCCCCTTACAGTCCAAACTTGGCACCAGCAGGCTATTTCCCATTCCCAAAAGTGAAATCCTCCCTCAAAGGACACCACCATGAGAACCGTTAGTGCCGTCAAAGATACTTGCCCGCCCACCCTCCAGGACCCTCCGGAATCCACCAACCGGAAGGGAGCCTTCGAGTCGTGGAAAAGCTGCTGCCAAAAGTGTGTCGACGACCAAAGGATTTGCTTCGAAGAATTTTGAGGCATTGCAGCAATGTCCGATTTCAATCCATTTTCCCGAAACTTTTCATACAGTCCATGAACGCGTGATCCCACCGAAGGGGAAGCACTTGCCGCCGTCTCCCGGGGAGTTTCTCCTCCCTCGGAGTGAGTGAGTGAGTGACCCAGAGTGCGTCTGCCCCCCACCTCAGTCAGGCTCAGCCGACGCTCACTCTCGAATCACGCATCTTTGGCGCAGCGGACGCTCGCGCCTTCCCACGCCTTCATCGCGGGGGCAAGGCCCCTCGGGGAGAAGAGCCCACTCTAGCCCGGGAGACGACAGGACGCCATCCCAACCCCCTCCGCCTCGGGAAGAAGAGTGGCCGCTCCTTTCCCAGGAGATGTGGATCGGGGTGCAAGGGGGAGGGGGGCCGCTCGCTTCCGAATGAAAAGGGAGAGAGTAGTTCCCATTAGCCACCGCACCGCAGCCCCTCATCCCCGAGAAGGGCCCTCGCACCCCGTGATTATCAAGGAGAAGCCTTCTTAAGAGACGAAGGGATGACTCCCGTCTCCGGCGCTTTTTTCGTTCCCTCCCTCTACTTCTCCCACCACCGGCGTCTTGGTGGTACTACAGGGAGGGGAGGGGGAGTGAGAGGACCATCCTCACCCCCCACCCCTTTGCGCGCCGCCCTTTGCCGAAATACGCCTTTCGAAGGCGGGAGGGGTGGAGAGCGACTCTCCCGGACTTCACCGCCTGTGATCCGTCAAGCGAGACCCCCCCGTGATGGCAAAGGCCCGCGCGGGTGCGCCCGCCCCCGGTCCCTCACGTACGATCGCACTTCCCCCCCTTCCCCCTGGGACGGACCACGGCCGCCACATGTGGCAGGGAGTTGAAGGAGGGCGTGGCGTAGTCGTGGCGTTCGCACTCACGCGAGAACGGGGAAAGGGTTCAGGAGCGCAGGGAGAAAAACAAAAAATCTATTCGGAGGAATCGGAGAGGGAAGGAAGGGGCTGATGGTTCAGGTTGCTCTCGTGTAGAGGGGGGGGAGGGTGTAGGTGGGGGGGGAGGGTGTAGGGGGGGGGGGGAGGGCAGGGTGGAGGAAAAGCGGAACGTCCTGAGACGCCTGAGGAGCAAATGAGATTTGAAACGGAGGAAAAAGGACGAACGCTGGATTTGGAACTGCTTCCCACGCAAGTCAGTGCGAAACATGACGATTAACTTCCAACTGTATTATGTTCTTGTGGAGAATTTGTGTCTGTGGTGTTGATTAGAAATATATCTCACGACGATTATAAACATATACATACATATAAATACACACACATATATTCATATAGAAATAATATATATATATATAATTATGTATACATATGTTTTTAATATTTATATGTTTATATACACATACATTCAAACACGAAATCCCGCCATACGGGATTTAGTTCCTTATAGGAAGTTGCTACAAAAGTTGGGAAGCCAAGAGATAGATAAGTGTGTCATTCATAGACTGGATTAATTGATTTTTTCCTAGGCCGCGAACAAAGGGTTGTCATATATGGATCCGACTCAGTAAGTCTCCCATCTGGTGCTTGCTTTATTATTTCACATTAGTGAGTCTCCACCTTGAGTATACTGCAGAGGCATGGGATCCTTATGAGGTAGGCTTAATTTGGAACTACATGCTATGTGTGTGAAAAATTGTTATGAACAAGATAGCAGTGTGACGACACTATTGGAGGAATTCGGATGGGAGCCACTTGTTGGCCGTACTAAGGCTTGAACACAGTTTAAATTTTCTGCCTAAATTTGAGGCAAATTATCTGAAGATTTTAACATACATCGTATTCTGATATGTTACAGACCCCAACTTACTGTGGTAGATCAGATCACCAACGTAAAATCAGGGAGATCTATAGAAGAACGGATAGATTTAAAATGTCGTTTTTTCCTATAACCATTGCAGATCGAAATTGTTATGACAGCAATCGCGTAGGATATAATTAGAATTGATAGTGTATATATTTTGTCGACATCTCGCATGTTTTTATTTCTCCTGGGTGAATTGATCGCGCTCCTTCCTAACGTATGCCAAACCATAATATAATCTAATTGATAACTTTCTCCGTCACCTGCCATTTTCCATGCATATCTGCGTCCTTTGTGGTGTCTAAAAAAGTGTTGATGATAACCACAACAAGTGTTGGTGAAAGCGACTAACCGCTGTCTCCAAAAAAACTCTATTGCTTTCTTCCCGCGGTCATCCCCCGTACTTTAACCGTAGTCCCCCACCCCATCACCATCCCTTCTTTGCCTCATCGCTTTCCAATCCCTAATCACTATCAAATGTTTTCCTGCAGGAACACACCCGATTATGTCTCCTAACTGAACGTATATTCTATCGACTTCTTTCTCCCTATGATTATTTTGTGGCAAGTAGATCTGAATAATGGCCAAGGTCTTTTATTCAGCTTTTACTTCTACTAATAATATTCTATTTCGTTCTCTATTTTCACTTCCCACCTAAAAGTTGTAAAATAAATCCCTCCCTTGCTGAATCTCGTCATTTACGCTACACATTATCGTCTAATTATCGCTTCATTGATCCCTGCTGTTGTTCCATTTCGCCTCGCACAGACCTTAAATATTTTTATTCTCTCTCCATCTCCCGCTGTTATTTGCGAATTTTCTTGCCCTCGTCATCGTCCTAACTTCCCAAGTCCCCATTCTGACATGTTCCGGGTACCTTCATTTTTGTTGATGCTGTCGGTTCCGCTTTGCAAGGTTTTTGTGTGACGACTACCGCGGAAGCCTTTGCCTTTGCCGCTGCCGGACACGACACACTCGGCCCAGTGAACCGCGGTCCGTGCTTGCCAGAACCCATTCTCGTAGTCGCGTCAATCAGAAAGTCGTGAGGTGGTCACTGCCCAACTATATAATATACTTGTTAATAGCAATGCTGAAAGCACTTCCCTTCTCAAAGCAACTTGCCTGTCATCAACTCTAACCTCTGTAAACGCTTCTTTACCGACGCAATTCGTCTACTAGTGCCCTTCCTACTCTGCGCCACCGACTCTAAAACACTTTTTAAATTTTTTAACTGGTCTACCGGTTCCATTTTATATCCTACAACATATTTTTATCTTAGCCATTAAAATATTTCAAGTCTATGTTAGGCGAGTGTTGAGTGAAAAACCGAGAAAAAACTTCAACAAGAGATTCCTACGGGAAGAGCAAATTTCTCTGCGAAAATGAGTCTATGACGGTGGGGTAATGAGAAAAATCTGCACCTGGATGAATGGAAATGTGATGCTTCAGCGGAGTGGTGGGGATCCAATGGGCGGATGAAGAACACAATGACGAGAAAACCATGTTGGATAATTGAAAGAAAATGAAGGGGTTGGAGAAAGTCGTTTGCAACGCCGTTGAATTATAATTGAGGTTCACTGGGGCATTATAGTTTAAGCAGTAACCTCTGTATTTTGTCTGGAATTGGAATGATTTTCAGTTTTGGCGACTGATGTCACCTAGGCATAAGTGGGTTACGAATTTCGTATTTTTATACTGAAAGAAAAAGGGGATGGTGTTCTTTAAGAGTAGAAGGCAAGGATAGGGTGGAGAATAACACAATTCAGGAAGAGGAAGATTTTTCACAGCTTTCCTAGGGATATTGTTCAATCTGAAATCTCTATAAAGCGCTTAAACTGACTTCGAGTGAAGATAAATGGAGGAGTTTAAGAAATGGTAAACTCCTCTACTTCTTTTCTTTCTTCGTTTTATAAATTCGTGAAATTATCGAGTTGTCTTCGATTCTCTGTCCTTAATCACGTCGTTAAAATAATGAAAATATAAAGTGATGAGTAAGAAGGATAAAGTAGGATATCGCACGGAAAAAATTTCACTTCTTTAACCCGAAGAGATCTAGGGTGCTTGGTAGAAAATAAAAGATAATGAACGGCCTATTAATGCTCTTTGAGTCTTAATAGTTGTTTCTCTCAGAAGCGTTGACAGATGTCCATCTTCTTTCGCCCGCGCTCATATCTATGCCGATTTCTCGGTTTTTTGCATTCACATTTCGCATTCATTTATTTTAATGCATTTTAACCATTCCTTCTGCTTGAGAAATGCTCTAAAACCTGCGAATATGTACGAATTAATAATTAGTTGTACGTAAAAGTAGCCACACTATTTAGGTAGGTCAGACCACAAATATAAGGTAAGGGTGATAGACTCCAGAACATATAGATTCAAATATTTTTTTCCTCGAACGATCAGGAATCATAAAAGTAAGAAAGTAAAGTCCCCGGATAAATATTAAAGGTGAAGAAAGAAGAAGAAAAGAAATTTACGAGTCAGGACAAGATTAAACGTTACGTAGACATATGATATATTCGTAGGTGCATGTGTATGTTAGTTGATGGTATATTTATTTCCATGTGGGTCAGTTGAAAAGGTTTTTGCATGAATATATACGTGTTTGTAGGTGTACATTGGTATGCATTTATTGGTTTTGTATGCGATTTTATTCTTTTTTACGAGTGGTGACGTAACACCCCCCGCCACACTCCCTTGCGGTGACTTGCGGGGTATTATGTAGATGTAGTTGAAAAATTTGACAGAAAAAGCTTCCATCTTGGAATTCTAATTGAATCACTTGAAATCTTTGGTGATTATTGTTAGCCTATTCGATCCACTAGCTTGCCCTCACAGCCTGCATTAAATCGTATCTTAGTGAAACCTAGATGGGATATAAAGGCAGATAATTCCTGTGAAAGAGATCGAAGTAATCCTGGATGTTCTCTTTTATACGATATAAAATTATAGGAAGTAATGGCTGGAGTAAATAATAACTCATTTTATTTCATTATAATAGGACCATGTCTCATTTTGCCCGGATCCCAACACCATCTAGCCTTGAAACTCTAAGCAAAGGGCATCAGGAAAAGTTCCAAATTAATTTTCATTTTAGTATATGCGGGAAAGTTCTCTTCTCAAGTTATATCGTGCTTAATTTCTCACGGATTCCATTTTAATATGTAAGCAAGAAATGCTTGAATAGCACCCGTCGACACCAAGTTACAGAGTACCGTTTTATGAAATTATGCCGGTGATAAATGCAATATAACCATTCACCTGTTATATAAAATTGAGTGCTCAAAGTATCCATTGAATTAAATCCAAGGCGATTAAGTGAACAGCGATCGAGTGATCTCCGTGGCGGCCCATCGTATGAGGGAAGTATTGGCCCGTACAGCTTAAGCGTGCGGGTCTCGAGCAACGGGAGTGAAGGAGGTCACCGCCGTGGTGTGCAGGGGTGGCCCTCTCCCTGAAGCACTCTCCACGAGAGTCGAACGGGTTGCTTCATTAGCTCGGCCTGTAGCCAGGGGGGATTCGGCCCCCGCGACCCCTGCCCCGAGGAGGCTCCCTCGGAGGAAGGCGGCGACCGAGACACGGGGTGAAAAAACACGAGCGGCGTGCAGGGACACTGAAAGACGAGGAACATTCGCCGTGCGAGACGAGACGGACGATTCTCGTTTGTTTTCCCGGCGCTTCATGTCCAATAAATCTCAATCAGCCATTTTCAGTCTGGTAAAGCTGTCTCTTTTGCTCTCCGAAATGTTTGCAAACAAACGCTTCGCAAGAATTTTGCTTTTTATGACCGTACCACCATTCTCCGCCACGCTCCAGTAAGCAAGAATAATTTCCACAAAATGTGCGTCTCTTGATTTCTTTTCTTTACCAGGGGCTTCGATGGTCATATATATATATATATATATATATTTATATATATATTTACGTTTAAAATATCGATGAGTGTAGCACGACGGAAGTTTCCCCTGCTACTTCGAACACATTTTAGTCTCGACTAGGCCAAGAAAGAATAACGAGTATTAATTAATACAGAGCCCGTAAGTATTAATACGTGGAGAGATGAGAATATAGTTTTTGATATCCAACTGGTGGATGGTGGAGTTGATTTTTAATTATTGTTCCATTTCTATAATACGAGCCTGCATCGTCTTCACGTAATGATTTAAAAAATAAGAATTAACAGTTATTGACAGAATTTCTATGCTGCCTTCATTTCACAATAGTCTTATATGATGATATTTGACGAAAATAAATTTATTCATTCATTGGTGTCACTCCAGTATTATAAAATAAATAAAGTAAATATACCTTAATAAATGTTTAATTACATAGAAAATTACAACACTGATAACTCATATTAACAGTAATTTATGGAATATAATAACATAATGAATGAAGTAAAATATTGAATACTGAGGGAATATTATAGTATTTCCTTATTTTCGTCCACTCCGCGGTAGGCCCTTATGAGAGAATTTCTGTAATTTACATTATACACTGCTTGTATATAATATGCATTAAACACTTGTGGCGGAGTACGGCCGGGAACAGTTGCGACGTTTAGATTTAACGACCATTAATCAAATCTGAGCAAAAGCGCATACAGAAATATACCCAATAATGTTTCATAATTTCCACTAAAGACTTGCTTACTTCAATGAGACTGACACTTCAAGTACATGTATACAACGACGACCTTTGAATGTTAAACTGAAGTTGCAACGGAAGTGTGGCACACAGAAAACCACACAGGAGTTCTTTTGAAAATAGTGACCATAAAAATTCAAAATAAGACTCGTTTATCAACCCACCCCAATATTTTCTTGTTTTTATAAATGCAAAAAGGTTCATTCCAGAGTTTAATAAACATATGACAAACGAAGTTTAATAACCTCTCGTGAGAAACCTTTAAGGTATCGCGTAACATTTGTGGAGATAAAAGTTAACGACGAGAGGAATTTACTTCAAATTCCAGCTGGAGCAGAGCACTCCAGCACTGGAGGCATCCGCGGTCGAGTTGGGATTTGAATTCTCGTCGAAGTGCATTCGGCCATCTCATCCCCGGATTGCCTCCTTCGACTTTTATATTAAGTCATCTCCCGAATATGATGACCAAACTGGCGCATCAACTCGTACCATGGCTGGAAACATGTGGCATCTTTGATCGAAATAACTGAACCCTCACTTAGAGCTTGGAATAATAGCTGCTTGAAAACAAACACTTTTCATATTCAACTCTGTCGAGTTTGTTTTATGTGAATATCTAAAACCCTTCGTCCAAGTTTCTCCGAACCATAAAACTAGTTCATATCTATCAATAGCCGCGGTAATATGCGAGCCGCAGTTGATTACCACCCATTAATTTTTTTTTAAAGCTTTGTGGACTGGATGGATTCCCAAGAGGAAGCCTCTTCCGGCAACAGCAAAGGATAGTTAGTGAGAAGAAAGGAAAGGGCCCGAGGGATGAATTGTGCCCGGGTGTGAGTTTGTCGCTTCGTTAGTTGGCCTTAGCGGCGCACAAGCACACCTCCGCCTTACCCCCTCGACATTCAAAACACACACACACGCGGACATTATATGTATCTATTTGTGTGTTTACATGCTTCGGCACATAAACATTCTCCGTGGAGTCATGGGAAAGAAGGGATTCCCCGGCAGCGGGGCTTTTTCCGGGGGCCGGATTGGGGGGGGGCGAGCGTGAGGGGGTGGGGGCGGACGGGGTAGGACCACGAGCTGGGGCGGTGGTCGGTCGCAGGGGCGGCGGCAGCAGCAGGTGGCCGGATCAATCTGGGGAGTCGCCGATCCCCTCGTAACCCTTTTTCGGTGGCGGCTGATGAATGACCGGATGTCGGGGAGGAAGGGTCGCAGGGCAACGGGGGGATGAGGGGACCTCGCCGCCGCGTGGGAAGAGAGAGAATGGGGGAAGGCTGAGGGGGCGGCGGGAAAAAAAAATGACCGCAGCCGAGAGTGAAATTATGAAGACTTCTATACTGCGGTGGGAGTGGATAAAAGATTTCGGGGCGGAAAAGTTTTTTCTTCTCCGATTGGAGTGAAGGGGGCGCTAGAGGTTTGAGAGAGAGAGTGAGAAGGTAGAGGCACTAATGAGGCGGTTGGAGGGACAGTCCCTGTGCCAGAGGCGGCAATGACGGCAGGGGGAGGAGGAGAAGGGGCTGTGGAGTGGGGGTGGGCCCGTGAGTGTTTTGGGGCGGTCGTGGGGGTCGTCGGCGGCGAATTGGGCCGCCTGATGGAGGGTGTTGTGGCGAGATGAGGAGGGTGTGTGGGGGGGGGGGAGGCGGGAGAGAAGGAGGGATTTCATTCCGAGTGCAACTAAAAGGTGCGTTGGCATCCACTTAAAGCGTGACTACCTTACGACTCGCAATTACTTCTGACCTCAAAAAGATAAATGGTACCGCGCGTCGTTCGCACGAACGAGGCGGAAGCTCAGTGGTGCTCGCTCTCATGACCAGAAAAGAGGGTCTGGATTATGATGCCATGTCGCATCGCTACCCTCAGGAATCGTGTAAATGAGTATGGATTAGAGTCACGCGTTGAGAACGTACAAACAAGGCAATCTATTTTGCTAACCGCTATGAATTATTCACGTATTTTTTGAGACCTGCTATATTTGTGCACAAATATGTGCAAATCCAAAACTTGAAAGTTTGGTGGTAAAATGAAATGAATTGACTGGAGATCACCATCTTTGATTTGAGTGAAAAACGTTTATTGCGTAATGGATGTTGCGCCATCGTATAGATCAACAAAACGAAAGGAATAACCTTGGTCGAAGTGAAGGAAACAATCTTTTAATCTGGGCTTCGAGCATCGGAGAGGCATGGAGCAAAAAATACCATGCATCTGGGGAAAGGGGAGTGAAACTGACGTGAAGTGGGGGGGAGGGGGGCGAAGTGGCGGGGAGGGGGTTGGATCCGTGGGGAATGTGCCACGTGGCGGCGCGGGCGAATGTGGGAATGGAAAGGGGGGCTCGGATTGCTTCCCCATGCACCACTCTCTCATAGCGGCACGGCGGGATGGGGTCTTTCGCGGAGGGGGGGGGGGTCGACGGGGGGGGCGGAGGAGGAAGAGGGGGGAGGAGGAGGAGGGGGGGCGTGGGAAGGTTTGCCGCCGACGGGAGGGGGAGGACGCGGCCAGGGTACGGACGGCGAGCGTGGTTCGTCTTCCCACGGTCAAGGCCCGGGGTCGATTCCCTTGGGCAGGGGCCGGATGGTTCGGCGAGGGCCCTCGGCCCACCCTTCGCTCTTCGAAAGCTCGACCAAGCTGTGCACGCGCCGTTGTTCTTTGGCTGACTAAAACGCACAAGCAGTCCCACGGAATATTTTTGCATATTGACACTTTAATAATTAATTCAAGAGAATGATGGCAAAGTCATGGTCTTACTCGCTATTTTGATTGCTACTTGGATCTAATTTCGCTATAAATGAATCTTCAAATACCTATCTCATGGCGTTAAAAAGTAGAATGTTTGTTGAACCAATAAGTGCTCACGATGGGGAGTGCAGACCGTGGTAGTAGTTAATAGTATTTGAGGGAGGCGACCGACAGCTGAGATCATTTGCATTATTAGGGATGGATGGGAAAGGAGGAAAGGTGGAGAGAAACCCGGCGTCGGCATTAGCCTACCCTTGTCGAAAGGGGTCCGACGTCCCATCCGACGGACGTCGTACTCACTCAAAGTACTCACCTCAAGTAGGGAGCCCAAAGCACATCAAGTAGGGAGCTGAACCACTGAAAAATATCTGCCGCCTCCGGGATTCGAACCCGGGCTCTCTCGGTGGGAAGCCTATACGTTAAGCAGCGTACCATCCCGATAGGTGGTAGTTATACGAGGAAGTGACCGAGAGCAGAGTTCCTTTGCCAGATGGGTATTCCCGTAGGGGCGGGATATTTTCAGGAAATAGTGAAAGGATGAGAGCATTAGCCTAATCTTAACGAAAGGCGCCAAGGGGGTCCACATGTCCGACGGACGGCGCACTGACTTAATGTGCTCTCCACGATTGACATGAACGCAACCATGTTCGCGCATTGAACGCAACCATGTTCCGGTCTACTACACTATTATGTATGTGCAACCTCACCATCTCACCAGTGAAATCCTAGCAAATAAAACAATGTGTTTAACAAATGATTTGAAAAAGATAATCCTAATTATTAGGCTCAACCTTACATTGTGTAAAAACGCTAAAGTTTGGAATGTCATCGATTTTACATGATTGACATTTTATGTACGCCGTCACGTACAGATACGTAAGTACACCTGGGGACTCGGAAAGGTGGGTTAAGAATTTAGCGAGATGATATCGACGAAGGATTTCAACGGCACGGTGGCTGATAGTGATTACCGATGAGGGGAATTTTTCTGTAAAAGTACGGTGAACTTTAAAATAGTTTCCAAATGAAAATTCAGCTTGAAATATAATATTAATTGATAGAAACGCAGAAATCCGTTTTTCTCGCCGATAGATGGAGAGAGGAGTGGAAACGGCAGCTACAGGCGCCGCACGCCTCGGCGAACGACACGACAATTCAGACGTCGGGCAAGCTTCGTCAGATAATACTATTTCCTGACTCCCAGGTTTCCTTCTTCTCTGATACAATCAATGCATAGGTTATCTCTTTGAAAAGGATGGAATCAGCAACAGGCACGAGGAAGTGTATTTCGCAAGTTTTGACTCTCGATTTTGACTGAAAAAAGAGGCTGCTGATTTATGGTTAGCACAAGGCCTGATAAACAAGGTAAGCTGACAAAAAGAAAGCGAGAAGATGTGAACCGAAATTGAATTATTGACTAAACTAATAATGGCCGAGTATTAATGAGATGGAGCACGAGTGGCTCGGCAACTTTATAAAGATCATTCGGTGAACACCAATGGCTTCCGCACCTAGAGGATAATGCAACCTGATTCCCAGAGATAGTTCGAAATAAAAATGCTGAACTCATAAGAAATTAACTCTGGGAGGACTATTGAAGCACAATAAAAGACGATAATTCGGGAAAGATATAATTACACTCCTGGCAACGTCCAGATGATTGAAACAAACATTTTTTATGTTTTAGTACCTTGCAAGCCACCGCTAGGGTTTGTGGAATCCACACCAGACTAATTTTTACCCGAATATGACACTCCCGCGGTCGGACAATGTTATTCTGATCCCTTATCGTTCGTGGAAAAAATGGCATCTTAAATCTATCTGCTCTGCACTTAATCTCTCTAATTTTATTGGTATGATCTCTCCTACCGTAGTACGATGGGGGTAATAACACATTTTCAACATCACTACTAAAGAAACAATCTTCGAATTTAAGTGAGAGATTTAATTTGTCATTTTAACCTTCCTTCCGAGAGTGATTCCAAACTTTGCTGCTCTTATATTTTGTATATACTACTAAGTTTATCATAACGTTGTACAAATCTATATCCTTTTCGCTGCACGCCATCCAATTCGGCAATTAATCCAACTTCGAGGAAGAATCCATATTATACTAATAGACTATTCTAAACGAGGTCTAACCAGGGAAAGATAACATCTCTCTTTGGCCTTTTCCAAGTACTCTTCTAATCAATCCTAATTTTATATTAGATTGTTCACATATTCCCCGTATCACCCAGGAGAGATCGTGAGTGAGGGTAACGCCTAAGTATTAAATCGAGTCCACACTTTCCATTACGCTGTTCCCGATGCAGTTCGGGAGGGAATTGTTCTTTTTCCAAAAATTCACCACTACGCACTTTTTTAAGTTTAAGTCTATTTTCCAAGTGTTGCACCACGTTTGTATAGCATTTATGTTATCTGATATAGCTTCTGCTAAATATTTTTTTATTTAAAAATATTTGAAAACGAAGGAAAATAAGGAAATGTAAACGGAAAAATAGTTTCTTTGTTAACTCCATTGGGTACATCAAGGAACCCAAAACCACTCAGTGAAATAACTTCCAACTTCTTATTTTTCGGATCCATTCGTTGGTGTTGACCCAGATGCCTCGGAGGGAGATGAACCCAAACGCCACCGTCCCTCCTCAAGGGAAGCGTCTCATCATTTGGCGTGTTTTATTCACACGTAATTTAGGTAAATGCAAGTCCCAAAGGTTTGTGCAGGGTCAAGGAGCAGTTAATGTTTTCCTCCTACATCCCATTTTTTTATGTTGTTTGACGCCGATTGATTTTTCACGAAAACTATTAATCTTTTCACAGCAATGCTCCGGTATATGTGCACTTCTATACCTCACAGTTGGATCCACGTGAAATTAACTGTATTACTTTGATTAATAATGACGTTTTTTAGCAACTATCATCTATTGCATCTGAAGAAGTATTGTTTTCAGGAGGTGCCATATCGTGAAATTATTCCCGCGGATCATAAATTTACATGGTTTGTAATTGCATTGCAATGAATTTATTTCAGATATTGCTACAATGTCTCGAAATTCTTCAAAGTACAGGGCAGGGCAGGGTATTGAGCGTTGACTCGCTTTTGCCAGAGACTTTTCAAAGGCTCCTTGGTAGGCGTGGATTCCGGAAGGTCCTTAAGGGTACGCGTGCTAGCTTCTTACACGGCAGTTAGGGTCCCATGGTGGTGTCCTTTGAGGGAGAGAGGGTCTCACTTTTAGGAATAGGAAATGGTGTGCTGGTGCCAAGTCGGGGCTGAAAGGGGGTTCTGGAATCGTCGCAATGCCGTGTTTCTTTTTTTTTATTGTCAATTTGGTCATCCGTCAACACCCTCGGGGCGAGTCGACCATCGAAACGTCGGCAAACCTACGAGCGTGGACCCGGTGGGAGACCCGAATAGTCTTGGAAAAGATAATGATGTGTACTGTCATCTTTTCAATGCTAATATGCTCTGCGATCGTAAGCACTTAAGCGACGGTCTGAATTCAGCACTTCACGCACGGGTCTGGAAAAAGTAGACATAAGAGTTTCAGGTTTAACTTTGTGGAATTTCTTTATGATTGGGGTAAAAAAAGAAACGTTGCACTTCCACATAAAGATTTAATATTTCACGACCATGTTTTCGATGCTGTGCATCATCATCAGGTGACATACATAAAAGTTTTTCAACTTATGTAGCCTAGCTCCAAGAGGGGAGGAATATAGGGGGAGGAGTAAGGGAGAGGGGGTAAGTTGAGTGTATGTGTAGCAACCTATTAGTGGGCTAGGGGAGGGGAAGGGTATGTATTGGAAGGTTTCTAGCTCAAATATGTGTAAGTTTATGTTCAGTAAATGATATTTAAATGAAGAACACAATGTAGCACTCCACCGTTCTTAGAAATAGCAGCGGAAAAAAACAACACCGCATTGTGTTCTACATTTAATTAGGGGAGTGTTTGTATGCAATGGTTTGACATTCATTAAGAGATGATTATCACTGCCTTGGTGGGGGTGGGGTTGGCGAAGAAAGATATTGCAGTCTTTTAGGGGTTTTAGGAGGGGGGATCGGGAGAGTTATATTGTTTCATTGACCACCTCAAATCTTGTCTAAGTCTTGATTTTGATTTAGAAGAGAATTTGTTGTATCCTGAGGGAAATGTGGCCCAGAAATGGAATTCTTCCGTTACAATGGTTACAGGGAAATAATGATTGACAGCATGTACAACAGGAAACAAACACAGATAGCCCATAAATCTGTCTATATACCACACGTCTAAACTTGACGAGCACCGACGGCGAAAAATTTATTAGACCAACGTAGAGCGGCCATGTATTTAGCGTGCATGGAGTGCCTCGCGCACTCCATGTATTTAGCAAAAGGATGTGTATACAATTGAAAGAAGAAACTATGTATTCCAAATGTTATTTTTTAAATGCCCGAAGACGTTAACGTCTCGAAGGTTGATGGTTTTGCGACGCGACGAAATCCGGACATCATGGACCAATTTCGGTGTGTCACCAAAGGTCCCTGGACTCCAGTAAGTTTTAAGGTTTCGCGAGAAGATAGTCGGATATAGAGGAGAAATGAATGATCTGCTGTTATTATAAAAAAGACATGGAAGAAAAAGTATTATATTTATTTCCTGGACAACATTCAGGTAAGGGAAAATTTTATGAAAGGTTATGCGAAGGTTATTGTCCAGCGGGAAGTGATTACACTTCTCGGCCAATATAGGTGGTGAAAATAAAAAAAACACGTTCTTCACGCGTGAAGTTTTTCGTCATTGAGGTAATAGAATGATAATTTACTAATATTAATCTAACTACATTTGTTACACGCTGTTATGATAAGTTAGCCTTCGTCGAAGTTTGGACAACTCGATGCTCACGTCACATTAAATGTTTTACATGAGACGTCCGTTCATGCGATACCCTAATGGCAACCATCGTTCCCTTGCAGAATCCCTTAAACGAAGGGTATCCCCCTGGAGGGTTGAGAGTGAAGGAGCAAGCGATGAATGGGAAAGATGAAATGAGTTTTCCAGTGCCTGAAGACCACCACCGAAATAAAAGAAAGACCACGGAGTGAATGAACGCCGACGAGATTAACAGCTGAGACCACGGACAGTCTTCCCCCCCTCCCGTCATTCTCAAATCATTCTCCCATGCACACAGGAAAGCACGCACGCACACATGCACGCGAGCACCCCTCGCTCTGCCGACACATGCGCCCTCTACCCCCCCTGCCCGCCTTGAGCTCTCGTCAGGGTTGTTCACGACGGCGACGGTGCCCTCACCCGCTCTCATCTTCGGTGGCAAAAAAAAGGATGCTCAGAGCAGGGCTGGGTCGGCCGACCTCGCGGGTGACGGCATCGCCAGCCAGGCCACGCGCGTTCGAATCCCGCCCTGGGCGATGAAGTCGCGACGGGACCCCAGGCGGGATACCCCATGAAATGATGAGGCTCCATCCAGGATTCGTTGCTTCCCAACCTACTACGCAAGTGGCGTCAGGCTGACGAGAGCAAAGGTCACTCCACAAAGTTCAAATTGTCGACAGCGATTTGGATTTTTATTGTTTTAATTCGAAAAATTCCATCGTCCAGGGAAGCAAACGAAGATGGAGATAACGATAACAGTTTTGCGGGCGTTTATGTAAGTCAGAGACGAGAATAAACAAATATTTTATTCGTTTATTTGGGGTGTGTTTATTATTCATTATAAATTTATTTGCGTGTATAAATAAGATATTAAATAGAATATATAAGTATATGCACAAAAATGTGCAAAATGAATTTGAGGCACATTCATTTATCATAATAATTTATGTGTATTCGCCATGCGTTTACAAGGTGATGGTTTTGATTGAAATGGTTTTTCATTGTGGCCAGGAGTTAAGAAATGCTTGTAAGCAGCACTCAGGCGTCAAGCTATGCTTTTGATTAACTAAGAGCTGCGTTAAGGAAATCATTAGTGTCGCCTGAACTCTTCCGAGATTGTATGAAATTTGATATTTAAATAGCCTTCTTGTGCGTTGCTATGAGGTCCTTCCAGAAGTAACATTCGTTTTGAAGTTAAATGTGTAGCTTGTGACAAGACAAAGTTTTATTGTATACATTTGCAAGGCACATTCTTAAACTATTTTGCTGCATGGTTGCCATTCAAATTGAAGCATTTATCATAATGACACACAAGCTTTTCCATTCCGTCTCTGAAGAAATTTGTTGTCTTACGTTTTAACCACTTGTTTACACCAGCATGCATTTCTGCGTTACTGTCATAACGCTTTTCTGCAAGCCACGTCTTCAACGCTCGAAAGAAGTAAATCGGTGATTTTCAAGATTTTTTCGTTGATTTTCACCGTCAGTTCATCCATCACCAGACCTAGCCAACCACTGTGGTGTCCTCGTCGTGAACATTGGTGCTGTAGCCATTTTCAAACTAACTAACTATGCACCACTGCCTCACTCCGCCTTCACTCATGATTATGTCTCCGTACACACTTTACAAAGTTGCCTATGAATTTCAATTGGCTTGGGGTTTTTTTTTGCTAGTAACAACATAATCACAGATCGCAGCACTTCACAACTCGCGGAATTTTCTGTTGCAGTGGACATGTTAATAGTTCGCCGAGTGAGCAAAGTAAAAGAACCACAGTCTGCACATTGCGAATCACAGTCTGTAGGAAGCGTAGTACTGAGTGTATAGACGTTTAGGCACCAAGGCAATGACTCTAGCCCAACCCACCGCCACGCTAGACCAAAACGTAATTTTCTTTATGAACAAGCGTCGTATTTAAGAGAAGAAAGCAAAATTAGGTGTGGAAAATAATTAGTAGAGAAAATTGAGAATTTTTTCATTGAGTTTGAGTCTGTAAAATAAAATAAGAAGAGTGTTGTATTTATGAATCCCGTTCTAGAAATTACTCGTCCAATATCCAAAGTTTCTCTTTCATGAATTAATTCAATCTTTCGCGTATACCGAATCGTTCATGCAGTTAACTATTTCTTATTTTTTTCTGGTCCTCATAATTCTTATTTTCGGACCAAACCATTGATGGCTAGGCTTAAAAATAAGGCCATATTTCGGTTATAGCGGTAGGGTTAATAATATTTGGATCAAAATTGGCTTGGTGTACCCCCTGCCACACATCCTAGCGGAACCTTGCAGAGTACTAAAATACCTAAATATCTAACAGACCACATAGATCCATGGAAGAACTCCAGAACTTGCTATCCATGCCGAGTCTTGGAGAGTTTATCCAGTTTTTCATCTCGCGTACAGAATTACCGAAACACCGCTCGCTCCTTTGTCAGAGTCTGGAATCGGGGAAAGAGCGGCTGAGATTCATAATCGCTTCACGCGCATCCCACTCTCGGTAAAAGCATCAAGGTACAAAACTTTTCAAAATTATCGCTATGCCTTACGATTTAAATATCTTTTGAAAATGTAATGGTTAAAAAATGATAAATTTTAAAAGTAGAATACCCTCAATGCGACCTGATGCCTGACTGAAGAAGATTCTAAGTTGGAATGAAAACTTTGGATCCGTACCTTTCATTTCGCTCGTCATATTGCATCAACCGGAAGCCATTACTGATTTTAGTTATCGGAAATAAAATGTGCAAATAACGTCAACTCAATACTGATTTTCTTTTCCCCCTGCCATACATCCTGGCGTTGGCTTGTCAGGGTACTGAAATATCTATCTATCTAGACACATAGTTCAGCAACCAAACGATAATTTTATACTGGCTGTATGATGGGCCCTGGAAATACCGAGGCACTGGTAAAACCGTCAAAATGAACGAAGATATATAAATATATATATTTATATATATTTGTGTGTGTATATATACACAATCACATCTACATACATAGCCCTAATTCCTAAGAACCACCGAAACACGTTTTAATTGAAAGTGTGGATCATCGAAAGCATTACCACCCAGATGGCAGACGTAGTTAGGAAGAAACGTAAGTAGCATGAATTTTTTTATGAATTAATAATGAAGGTATGTTGAAGTCTTACTCGGAGGAAAAGAAACATTACGATTTCAAGAAAAATGCAGTTCAAATCAGGGAAAAGAAAAATTTAATTTGGTGAGGTATTGTCTGCCGTTTTCCAAAAAGCCTTCCACAGTGATTTGAAACTTTTTTTTTAATAATTCTGCTGTAATTAAATTTGAATAGTTCAAATTAATATTCTCAGGCATTTTCCAGAAAATATCTACTACTTCGCTCCTTTCTTCGAAAGCCAACTTTTCTCGTAAAGGGAACAAGTTATTATAAGAAGTGCCTGTGTACCCGTGACGTCACCTCCTTGGTGACTGCTACAGATGCTCCCAGAGTGATGTCGAAATACGTATGACAACGTTGCCTTGGCCTCTGATAGGACCCACGCCCTCCGCCCTGCTGATCCAAACACCGCAGATAGGAAGAGGTTTTACGATGTCCGTGAATGTACGCCCAGCGGAGTCATCCAACTTGCTGTTCGATCCCAAGCAGAGGTTTTATTTAACACAGATAAGACGTTAATCATCGCGAGAAAAAGTTGTTTGCACCACAATTCTGCGAAATGTTAAAGATGGAAGATACATGCATGTAGTCTACAATCATTAGCTTCATCACTCATATTCTTCTTCCGTGCAGAACCCCTCGAGTACTTTCCAACTCTCCAGCCAGTCATATTTAGCATGAAAAATCTCCGCGGAATAAGCCTTTGGAGGTTAGATTGCGCAAAAAGAAATCGCTCTTGCAAGCAAGAGTGGAAACGCATATGCATTACCTTTCTGACTTGTTTACGTCTGAACGCGAGAGTTAAAATGCTTCATAATATAAATCCCTTGTTGGAGCAAGGTGTAATCCCGCCACCCACCAGCCTTTCATCTTGTGAATAGTGTTCGGTTCAACGCATACACTGCCCTTCGACTACGGGGTGCAACTCAACTCCTTAGGTACGGGTGGCTACACGTACCGAAGGAGTTGAGGTATCGACTTATTCGACGTATTAATGACGACCGATTGGTTAAATGCAATAATTATATAAAGGGCAGGGAGTAAAAAGAGTTGAAGGAACGTTCAATGAAAGAAGTAACTTGGTAATTCCACGCAAACTTTATTAAAATATGAGACCTAAGTTCCAACGTTGGGTGTCATCATCAAGCCAACTAAGATTACCAAGTTACTTCTTTCATGTCAATACGTTGTTTAAATTCCATAAAGTTACGTCAGAGACGAGAAAAAAAGTCGAAGGAATTATTGAGAAAATTGTCCTTCGGCGTGAGGAATGGACACTATAGGGAATAAGAAAGAAGTGTGCCATGTGGGAGTTTGGTAATTTTAGGGGTTAGATGAGAGTCTAATCACAAATCAAATAAGCGCGAAAAGAGAAAATTGCTCAGTATGGCCCTTTGTATTTGTGGGGAATGGAAGAATGGATTTCCGATGCACACTCCAAAATGGCACCCAGAGGGATGGAGAGGGTGGTCGAACTTTCTCCATGAGCAGCAACATCGCTTCGCGAGAGCGTAACCGAGGGCGGGGCGAGCGCGGTTTCCGAGGCGACCAGCGGCGGGGGGGGGGGGCAGGGGAAAGAAGGGCAAAGAAGAAGGGCACGATGAGACGGGAAATAAACAAAAGACTTCTTTTCGCTCGTAATGAGTTAGTTACGAGTGTCGTGCCTCATTCGTCCCCCACCCCCTGGCCCCCGTCCCCTGGAGACGTGCACCCCCCTCGTGCGGACGGGCGGGAGGGGATGGGAGCGGCGATGGGGTCCTCGCAACAATGAACACCAGTGCACACCCACACGCCCTCAGCCACTCCCCCGTACACTTTAGCGTGCGACCAGTTTGTCGTGGGTGGGAAAGAAAGGGCTTCGAGAAGAACCGGGGGGCAGGGGATGCTTGCATGGGGTTGAAGGTGGAAGCCGATGTGGGAGAGAGAACGGTTTCACGCGTGATAGATAGGGCACAGATGGAGGGAGGGAGAAGGGAGTCTGCTCTACCCTATAAAATGTATCGGTAACAATTTTTTCCTGACGTGTATGCGTGAAGTGCTGAATTCAGGCCGTCGGTTAAGTGTGCGCATGATCGCAAGTTGCATTGGTAATGATAAGATGACAGTGCACACACCATTACCACGGAAAATTTGGTGATGCGAAAGATCTCCGCCAAACTCGTCCTCCCGAAGGCCTTTGGTCGTACGACCAAGAGCAGAGTCGAGAGTCTGCTTGCGAAAACTTTCTGCAATGGCATCACGACGATTCCCCAACCCTCTTACAGTTCCGACTTGGCACCACCAGACAATTTCCTTTTCTCAAAAGTGAAATTCTACCTCAAAGGACACCACCATGGTATCCTAAGTGCCGTCAAAGAAGCTTGCACGAGTACCCCAGAGAACCTTCCGGAATCCGCCTACCCGGGAGTCTTCGAGTCGTGGAAAAGCCTCTGGCAAAAATGTGTCGACGCTCAAGGGATGTACTTTGAAGTTTTGAGGAATTATAGCAGCATCTGAAATATTTAAATCTATTTTTACGAAAATTTTCCCGAAACTTTTTATACAAACCATGTATATTGTGCTTCATATTTTGTTTTCAACGATATGGTCAACACCCTACCAAATAAATGGACTAACAAAACACTTTCGCTCTTCTTCTGTAAAATGGAGACTTCTTAGAAAAATTGAAGCTGTGTCCTTGCAAAAATCTATTATTTGTCATTAAAATTTATTTCCTTGTCATGAATCATCGTTTGACATGGCCTCGACTTTAAATTTTACATTCCAATTTGGACAATACTCGAACATCTGAAACCGTCATTTGCATAATCACGAACGGATGGAAAACTTTACGAAATAACTAATGACATGTGAGCAGATCAGCATTTTTTTTCCAAATACCTTCGCATCCTGCCTGTATGGTTCGTTATGTAAATAACTATACCAATTTCAGAAGTAAACGGAGTCGATAAGGTATTGGTTTTTTTAAAAGAACGATCACCGCGTGATTTATCGGTTTCTAAAGTCTCCTTTTCTCATTAGCCGTGCGACGTACTTCATGTCATAACATTCGTGAGAAATATAGTATTGGGAAGCGTCCGTATTATGGCTTAAAGGTTGTTGGTGTTAATGTGGAGGGCGTAAACAATTAAATATTTGTCATAGACAGCATTTCTGTCGTAGAATCTAAGTTCAACGTAATTTATTTCTCACTGTATGGCATGGAAGCGAAGCATTGTGTGTCGGAGGAGCGTTTTGATGCCGAAGCAGAATAGTACGCAAAGCGCGAGGGTCATGAGAGAATGTGAATCGAAAGCACCAGCAGCGGAGGCCAACTTTCGAAAAAGAATACTGCTCTCCTTTAGTCACGTTGAAAGAAGGGACGAGTTGACAAAGAGCACGTGAGAGAAAAGAGAACATGATCGGAGGCACTCTCAAATCTAGGAAAGTTACTAAAAAGTCTCTGGACCCTAAGAGGGTGCGTCATTGAATGAATGTGAAAAATGGGAAAGACATTGAATGACAGGTCAGTTAGGATTTGAAAGTATGTGTTGTGAAATGAATTGCAACCCGGTTTTTGCACTTCGCCCTCGTCAAAAGGGAACGGCGTTAAGGGCACGATGACTTACTCCATTATGGCCACAGCTCTTCAGAAAATGTTACGTGAGAATAAATGTTTGAACTAATAACACTGAGAACAGTTGAGGATTGATTGACTTTGGAGGGAGGGGGGAAGGAGGAAGGGAGAAGAGAGATCGGTTATCTCCGGAGTGAGTGTACACCCAGATCGGGATCGCCCCGCGTGAATTATCCCCTCCATTTCCTGCCCTTGGAAAGAGCAAGGACTCGGATTACTGGAAATAGGTACCCGCGTAAACGGTGAGAGTGAAAAATACCCGCTGAAAAAGGAGTCCTTGTCCTCCTGTTTCCGGGGGAGCAAAAGAAGAGAGGTTGCGTCATCACGGGCCGACCGAGCGACTCCGCATCGAGATCTTCGCACGATCACGTTGTTGGCCTAATTCATTCTCCCACAGGACAGAGCCGTTTCGGGGCGTCGATGGGGGAGAGGGCGGTGGAGGGGATCAATAGGGTACCTTTGTAATCACCCATACCCTCACCCTCTTTTCACCGTGCCTTTCGACCAGGATCCCGACCCCATTCACTCAAATGAACGGCGGCCGCAGCCGATGGCTCCAATGGCTATCGTTGGAGACGCGTCATTTCCGTCTTCCATCGAACCCACGTCTGCCACGCACTTCGACTGAGAGTCGATTTTGAGACGCCTGCGAGTTAAATTTCAGTTCCCACGTCGCACCTGTGGACATGATTATGATTTGGGCAGAAAATTAGCACTTGCAATGAATCGAAAATTTTGCTAGTGAAACTTACTTCTTGGAAACTGAGTTGAAATACATTATCACTATGGAGTTGAAAAGTATTTAAAAAGTCGATTCCCATCTCAAAAGAATATCGAACATCAATCTCGAAGTCTTTTCGTAGGTATTGTTGAGGTGTGTGTCTCTCGCCGTGTGTAGGCTTCTGAATTTCAATGCCCTACCATAGACCAATTTTTTGTGAATATCCCAATTTCATGCACATTTGATGCATCATTAAATGTTTCAATTCTGACCCTTCGGCCGTATTTATAAACAATATAGCCACCGAAATAATCACTCGACGATGGCGAGAAATGCCACGCTGTTTCCAATTGCTGACGTTGTGTACGTATATGCATTCACCGTCGAAATGTACGGCATGTACAGCCTGTGTAGCATTGGAACCCGAATTAAGGGTGAAATTAGAGAATTCTGGGAAAAATTAAGAAAGATCCAACCAAATATCAGCCGGAAGTGGTCCTTCGCACATCTAGCGGCGCACCCGTCCGCCCGGGTGGCCGAGTGGCGCCCGGGGGTAGCGCTTATCCCCGGCCGCGGTGGAGAGGCGCCTGCGGCCTGAACAAGGGGTGCAGGGGTCCACCGAACGACTCCGATGAAGGGCAGTGGCCGAGGTCAAATGAAGGCGGCAGTAGAACGGGAAGAAGTGTCGATAGAATGTCTTGTATGGCGAGTGGGAACGCATTTGAGCGCTAGGTTTCCAATCCATCATTCAAGGAACGCTTAGGCCATTTTTTTATCTGCAGCTGGAGCAAGGAAGCCCTTAAAATTTTCTCATCTCTGTATCGTTGACTATATATTTGCCTGCATTAAAACCCTCATCCCTTCTGGATTCGAGAGAAACTCAAGGATATATTTTGATCGATTTATTCACCCAGATCCCGGTGAAGTTAAAATATAGCATTTTGTCTGAAGATGCCCTAAAATAATCTAAGGGGTAGATATTCATTATTTAAGTCGTTTAGTTTGTTCCTTCATATTCGTAAAAACAGATAATTTCTCTTTTGAAAAGGCTACATTTCATGTCTTTTTGTCGAGAACTGAAAGCTGGTTTCATGTCAACAAACTGAAAAAAAAGTTCATCGTAACATTTGGCTCACATGTTTCTGAAGTAGATACAGTTTTGAAAAATTCTTCTCGAAAGGGTTTAATATCATCCCCAGGGATTTCACATCCCGCTGAAATGAATTATTTATGCGACCCTACTAAGTTAATCCCCAGGGAGTTCAGGGGTTTAGATACTTATGTTGCTGTTTATATTCATGTTGGAAATTCACAAATGAATTACCCTTGTGCCAATTTCAACATGCTAACCTCGCCGGCAGAAGAAAAGTAGTTGCCGGTGGAGTTTTTCCTGCTGGATGAGGAGCTAATTTCATTTTCATGAATTTTTCGTTTATTCCCCCATTTTAATCTCAGCCGAAGTAGTTGCGAGTGGATTGACGAAGGCAGCCGGTCCCTTGGGATGGCGGCCAGGGTGCGCCCTCCCCAGACCCTCCATCGCCCTAATCAGATCACTTGCTACAGATTCCCAGGAATGAGAGAGTGCCCGCCCGCACCCAGACCAACTCCGCCACAAGAGGGTCGAAAAAAATTGATCGGGAGAGATATAGGTGCGATCCGAGGGAGAGATAATGGCGATAAACGGTGGGTGGGGCCTTCCCGCCCTCCGAGACTCTTTCCCCCGAGATAGAACGAGGAGGTAAAAAAAAAGACGAATGGCCGCGTCGAAATGCGGTCCAAAAAAAACGACGAAATGATTGCTTGGACCACGCTCTCGTAAACTTGGCATGTATCAAAGGACGTACGCATTGCTTCCTCCGGAAGGAAATAATCCGTTATAAGTACCGCCAGTAAACAATCGACAGCCGAGATATCGTCACTTTGCATTTTCAAACTCATAGGAAATGGTCAAGTAACAATCAGATAAGCCATTTATTCGAGCAAGTGGGCAAATCGACAGTGGCCGCTGAAGAGGAACAGGAATACTTCGTATTTCGATCAGACCTTGAGTAATTTACCATTTTCTGAAAATCTAAAAATTCAAGTTATTAGTTAAAAAATATGCAATATTTACAACAAATGAATTAGAATATATGAGACATTTTTAATGAAGACTTTCAACCTGGAAAAACAAAATAAAAAGAAAAATATTATTCATTTTTCCAGTTTAGAGATTAAGAATTTACTCCTAAGAAGTGAAATATATTGGTATCAGAAAGATATTCCTAGTTTAAAAAGTCTTCATAAGGAGAAAAATTACGTCGCAATTTTACGTGCCCAATCGGCTCTTGAAATACAGTTTTGTGGATCACTATGTTCTCGTAATTAAGAGAGAATTATTTCTCATAAACCTTACTGGTTTTTCCTTGAATTTTTAGTATCTGCGAAGATACACAGTTTTCTCCACTGGACACCAGAATCCACTTACTTCGAAATTCTTAACAAAAGTCTTACGAATAATATGATGGATTTTCTATCTCCTAAAGGTTTTCGGCTCTGACTACGACTGAATGTGTGGCACATGAGATAAAAATTAAGTACATGCTGCTGAATGGTATGCACTTCAATTTAATTTGGAATTTAACAAGATGCGTTTGAGCAACCTCGGAGACAAGGTTGTTTATGTGCGGGCTGCGAGCAGCACATCATTTGAAAGAGAAAAGGGAAAGAAAAGGACAAGAAAAGAAATCAAATTTGACTGATGCATTTCATGGTGAGCTTGAGACTTACGTATTTAGATGGGTGCAGATGATAAAATAAAAAACATCGCCACCCCTACCATCCTCAATGAAAATAGAAAAAAGAACTTCACATTTTCGCATTTTATATTGCTAATCAACCCAAACCGATGACCTTAATAATGATATAATTTTTTAAAACCATGAAAAATTAATTTTGAAAACAAAATTGGACAATGTAAAGCTGATTCACAGGGCGTTTGTAAGTCCAAGGAGTGGAGTATTCGTCTGGGAATTTCAAATTCCTGGAAACAATTCAAATCCTCTAAATTTAAGGAACTAGGATTATGGCTTGTTTGATTCTCCAGTAAATTGAGCAAAGCACGAAAGATGCGAGAGATCTCTTTTTTATTAAATGTCATTTTGTGAGAGCAGGTGTCTGTCCTCAAACTAAAATTTGCAAGTGAAATGAACAAGCAACAGAACCTAATTGAACGTCCGCGTTTGTTTGCTCCAAATAACTTGGGACGAATTAAAAAAAGCAAATGTTTTGACCACAAGAAGGGAAATTGATTTTCATACGCAATACTATCAGTACGATAGATATGGAATGGGAATTAATATTAATAAAACAAAGGTTATGCGATTTTCCAGAAAGAAAAAGGCTAAGCTAAATATTAAAATAGGCGGGGAAAAAATAGAGCAGGTAGAACAGTTTACATATCTCGGAAGTGTTTTGGACCAATACGGTCAAAAATGTAGGGACGTAAGGAGATGAATTGCGCTAGGCAAATAGGTTTTCACAAGGAAGAGGGAGCTGATGACGGGGACGTTGAGTAAGGATGTTAAGAAAAAACTCATCAAAACTTTAATATGGAGCGTAGCTATGTACGGCGAAGAAACTGAAGCTATATGGAATACATGAAACTGATACTATGGTCACTGAAGCAGGATGATAGAAGTAGATTGGTAGATTTGAACTGAGGGTGTAAAGAAGAATGGAGAAGGTGAAATGGACCGAAAGGAAAACAAATGAGGAAGTACTGGAGATGGTGGGTGAGGAGAGGAGTTTGTTGAGAGAAATCCTATGGAGGCAGGAAAGATGGATGAAGGGTGTATTGATCGGCAGTAGGATGTTGAAGACTGCAATAGAGGGGAGAATGTTAGGCAAATGAGGAAAGGGCAGAAACAGGATAGGGATGTTGGACGGGATGAAGGGAGGAAGGAAGTACATAGAGAGGAAGAGGGACCTAATGTAGAGTAGGTGGCTGGATTGTGTTTTGTTAGGAATAAGAAAATATTTATTTTGGTAGATATATACATCCAAAACCTAACTTCACCGGTAGATTACTTCATAATAATAGTGACATGATAAACGATAAAAGTAGTAAACATAATGGCCAGAGACAGCAGAGCAGCACAAACAAATTTTGGATTTAATAATGTAGTATCGGTCAGCTGAAGGGTAATACAAACTACAGCAAAGCAAGACGGCAAAAATCCTGAAAGGGTGTGTGAATGGGTGGCGAGATTTGGTGCGCATCGCAGCGGCGCTTCGGCGTTGGGGTTGGGTGAGGAGAAGGGATGTCTCTGGGGAGGGACACGTCGACGACATTTCGTCTGCTCCAGATTCCGGGAAGAGAGGGTGCCCCTGCAGCCTCCCCGATTCACTCGCACGGACTTACAATCAGGCGGATTCGGGTGGGGATGGTTTTCAGAAGTGTCCAAATGGCACGGGAGAGTGAATGCGGCAGTTACGAAGCTCCGATGCGGCGGAAAGAATGCTTCCTGACAGTTTGAGAATTGAAATTATTTTGGGCTTTTAGGCTTTCAATTGGCCTTATCCTAGGATCTTAGGATACTTCGAGAGGAAATCGGCTTTGGCTACCAAATGAATTATGAGTGTCCGCACCCGGTGGCCCCTGCCGCACCCCGCTCTCCATGAGTGGAGTTTGCCTACGCACCGAAGTACAAATCAAGGTTCCATCCTTCTATTTCCTGCCATCATGAAACCCGGAAGAGAGCGAGCGGGCGGGCGGTCGGGGAGCAACTGAGCTATCCTCCCGATTAATAAGGGCGACCGCTCATCGATTTGTGATTCCAGTTCCCTTCCCTCGTTCCAGCTGGAATCTTTTGGAAACGAGATCATAATCGTCATCCGCTCCCTCATCGTCACGGAGAGTTGGTGCATTATGCATGATATGGCTTAATAGCCACGTAGGAGATGAAAAAAATCTTTAAGAGAATAATATATTCACGAAAAGGTCTGAGTTATCGAAGGGCTTGGATGGTCACCCTGGAATGTAAAACATTATTTAAAACAATAAGTAGTCTCCTCCGATTAAATAACTGCCAAAAAGATAACACGTGATCCTTTTTGTAAATCCTAAAAAAAATCTTATTTGTCCAGATTTACAGGTATGGTATTCATGATAGAGTTAAGAGTCGAAAATAGTAATGCATAGATTTTTAAGGAAAACGGTAAGGGCATCGCGAACGATACAAAAGATTTGCATTAAATTTTTTTTTAAATTACACATTGCTTTATATTGTTGCGCAGTTGTAGCTTGAAATGAGAACATCTCCAGCGATACAGTATAATAAGTTCTCCGTCATGTATCTTTGCCATTAGGTAAGTAAACATAAGAAGAGCGAATTAATAGATAACATCTCGAAAGACGATGTTACGGACTGCATATCATAGATGACTCTTGGTGGGTGGCGACACACACCTCTCTGGACAACCACCTCACGTAAAGTTTATCCTCCGAGGATCGCAGGTGGATGAACGCTTATTTTTATAAATGATTGGAAATGTACGAAATGAACAGCCATGGGGTCGTGTTTTGTGGTTCCTTAACTTATTTTAACGGCTGCGGATGTATAGTATTCTTCAATTGAAAGAGAAAATTTTCTCGGCAAAATATATGTTACACCGAGTGTATAAATTCACTTAAATACACTAGTGGCAAACCCACCTTTTGCAACAGGAGGACGAAAAAACTCAGTTTTGAGTTTTCTTCTTCCGTCGAAAAAGGTGGTTGTGCCACCGAAATATTAAAAAAACATAACTGTGAGTGTCTCCTTATTTGGTGTGTACTAAGTTTGACATTCCATCACCACGCTTGTGACTAACCAAACATTCACTTTTGTGAATATTTTTCGTGGAGAAAAAATTAGTTTTTAATTAATTAAAATTAGTTCACTTCACCCTGAAGACGATGGCAGAGTCAGCCTTCGAAACGTCGGTGCACTTCATCAACCTGACCCGGTGGGAAACCCGAGAAAAATTCCTGATTACCATACGCCGGGAAAACCTGAGATCCTTCAAAAATTAGTTTGCTTGTTTGTTCGGGAACCAATCTCGACAAGACGGTGTTGAATAAAGTCTTCTAATTTTTTTGTATAAATAGGGTAAATGTTGTTGAAGGGGGCTAGGTCCGACTTGGATATACTTTCTCCTCCTGCGGGAAATCTGTGATAGCAATGGGGGATTGGACCGTGATGGTAGGCGAAGGGAGAGATAGTAGTGAGGTGAGGGGATTTCGGATTTGGCTGAAGGATTCGGCTACCTAAAATGAACGCTCTTCAAAGATAACACAAATATATATTTATGTATATATATACACACACACACATATATATATATATATATATATATATATATATATAATATGGTTAGAAACATTAGCAAACATAACAACACAAAAGAAAGGACTTTCACGAATAATTTTGCATCGGTAAATCCGTCCTCGAATTTCGTCCACGGGGTTAGTGCAGAGAGAGTGTATGAAGAGTGGAAGAAGGGAGCGATTGCAGGGCAAGGAGATGAGAATATTGATGTTCTTGTAGGGTTTTAGTGTGTATTATATTATGCTCGGAGGGATTGAAAGCTTGGGACACCCATGTGTGAGCAATCTCGCGCATCCTCACCTTTAGGTGTACTATTTACGGATTCGGGAGGAGTTTCAATCGCCAAAACAGAGAAGCAATTGTCAAATGATTTAAGGAAGGCCGGGAGATTTATTTGAGTGGCGGTGGTTGTTCATACGGAGAGAAAGAAGGGTAGTGTACCACTCACCCTCGCAGAAGGCATGGTAGAAGTTACTGGAGAGGCGTTAGTTAGAGTGTGATGACGTGCAGGTTCCATTTCTCTGTATGTTCTCATTTTTCTGAATGTTGGAGTACAATTCGCGTAGAGTATGTCTGATTTTGTGAATCCCACAGAAGGAAATGTCAATGAGATTGTGTTATAATGGGCGGTTTGTTTTGGGACGAAGGAGAAGGTTATTGGAGAGAAGATTTTGAGGCTTTTGCTGGGCTGTAAATTTTCGGCATACCCACGTTTATTGAGTGAATTACTCAATTTTATCCCAATCGACGCCTGTCATCTTCCTTCATGTTTCCGCACCTCTTTGTTGCCACTCACACTGATTTAACTTCCATGGCCTCAATTTCCTCCCTCTTCATTGTGCAAGCATCCTTCCTCTAATCTAACGCAACTCTTCTTCTTACGTCTGTCACTACTTTTACCAACTTGGCCCAGAACACTCCTAAGATAGGTTTTCCACCTTCTGTAGCTTTTTACCCTCATATTTCAGCGTTTAGATTAGTTTTCCTATTTCTCGATAATCGGATAACCTTTGATTTGTTTACGTTGCTTCTCATCCCGTACCTATCTCACGTGAGCGATTATAATAATTTAATAATAATTATCAATGAATTTGACCCCTTTACTGATTCACTAACTACGAAATGAGAATCCACAGATAAAGAGTTAATGCATAGGCATTGTTATGTATAATTATGCATGATAATACACAGTTTTTAAATACAACCACATATACTTGTTTGTGTGTTTACAAATTGTAAGTTTTCATGCCTTCATAGGACTAATAGAAAGCAGTACAAGAGAAACAGAGTTGACAAGCTATTTTGCTTTTACATATACTAAAATAACATATCAAGGTCCATTATGCTAATGATCAAAGCAAAGATATTATCAATGAATGCTTGATCACTTCAACGCAAGAAAAATAAATCAAAATTATTCATATTCAATGATAACCATATTCCATTCTGTACCTGGACTCTGTATGTTAATTTTTAGGTAATGATGCTCATTAATATAGATCGGTCGTTTCATTAAGTCAGTGTTAGAGATGAACATGGAGATACTCTGCACAAAAGTTTAGGACCGTCTTATCGATTAAAATCGTGGAGCTCAAAAAAACATAACTGTATATCTATCTATCTCTAACTCGAGAGCCCTTCGTCCCGCCCGCCCGCTGGAGGGGTTTCGCTGGAACACCCACTCCTCGGAAAAAACCCGACTTCCACACGTTCTAACTGCCATCTTTCGGCATTCCCACATTCATTCACAAACATTCCCCCTCCGCCCAACCCAGCCACCCTCACCGCAATTAACCCCTTAACATCTCTTCCCACGCGGCACCAAGCCCATGGAACATGTTGGTAGGACGTGCTATTTACATCTACACCTATATAACACCCCACCAGCCGCCGCAAGGGCGTGTAGCAGGTGGTATATGGTATTATTAGGTAATCTATCGGTTAAAGTAGGCTTTGAATAAACATAACTACCAAATAAATATTTTGTGACTCCAAACAAAACCCAACGTCTGCCTGAAGGTAGTTTGGAGTTACAAAATGTTTATTTAATAGTTGTGTCCATCCAAAAACCTACCTTACCCAATAGATTACCTAAAATAATATATTTTTGTATATTAATAGCATATTCAAATCATGCTGTAGAACTGTTCAAAATTTGGGCCTATTAAATGAAAAGAATAACATCCAGGACATAGACAAAATATAAACACGACCAATACTAATTATCTCCTACGCGATCTCTGGTTGTTTACATTTCAAATAAGACACGAAACATTTCCTTGGGTTCGCTGCGGTGTCAAATGAAAGTACGTTATCGAAGAGATCGAAATTTCTGGAACAATTGAAGAAGAGTTGATATTAGAAATTGTGTGTGCATATTTTTAACTATTTTCATGCCAACTCCCTACTATATTTCAAACTGTGAGACAGCGAAAATCATAAATCCTCCGAATTTTCATGTAACAATTCGAATCAAAATGATTCTGGTCATCATGGTACACTGAAAAAGTTGCATTCAAGTAAATATTTTATTTTGCAATTATTTTTAAAACAACAGCTTTATTTTAAATACTATTCAATCCTGATAAATGTAGCAAATCACACTTAGGTATATATTCGAAAGGCGAGAAGGAAATGCTACGGCGGACGACTCCGTTAAATTTAACACAGGCTGCCGCTTTCATTATACGAACACATATGAAATAATTAAATTTGAAGTGTATAGTTATTGTAACGTTAATACATTGTTGCGTGCGGGACGTGTCTGTGATATGAAAATATAATGAAATATACGTTGAGCTTTTAATGGGCGGCGAATTCTGGGAAATATAGCTATTTTGCAGGTTAATTTTAACTGCACGAATTACGAAACAAATGCCGTGTGCTCGTCCTTTCGGCCTCTCCCGGGGGGGACCGGGATGGTGTGGAGGCAAACGTAGAGACTTCCCACCGTGAAGGCTCGGATTCAAATCCTGGAGACAAATATTTTTCTGTGGTATCCCGATCCCTACTTGATGTGCTTTGTGGAGAGCACTTTGAGTGAGTACGCCGTCCGTCGGATGGGACGTTAAACTGCGGACCCCTTGGCGCCTTTCTACAAGAGTAGGCTAATGCCGACGCCGGGTTTCTCTCCTCCCTTTCTTTCCCACTCATCCCTAATGCCGCAAATGACCTTAGCTGTAGGTCGCCTCTCCAACAAAACTACTACTAACTCTGCCGGGAAAAGCGGCAGCAAAGAAGACGAAAAGGGAGTGTGGGGGTTGGGACCCGTCGTCACACAAGTGAACAAATTGCCCTCCCTCTATCGTCTCCCCCCCCCCCCCGCTAACGGCCTGCATTTCGGCTTCCCCCTCGCCCGCCCTCATTCGCCACGCTCCCATCAGCCGATCTATCGCGAACCGAAGGGGGTCCCGGGGCCCTTGGTGGCCCGCCCCGGCGGGGTCCGACCGCCTCCGCATAATTCAGGCGAGAGCAGAGCCGAATCGCAATCGATCACACCCCGCCGACCGAGAGCCAAGGAGACCCGCCGCCCCCGCTTCACATTCCATCCATCTGCTGGGTGGGTGCTCACGACGGCAACGCATCTGTCAGTGTTCGACGCGATCGGGCGCCCGGGGTGTACCCTGGAATGCCGCGTCGGACGAAAGGGCATCTCGCACTCGTTTCGTCTTCGCCGCAACGGCTTTGCAATTGCAAATTGAGCACTCGGACATTCCAGGCCATTCCTGCACTGCACCAACTAAAACAAAGAATGAACCAAGCGTCCGTGCTCTGAGTGAGAAATGAGAGCCTATGATTGCGATTTTGGTAATGTCACCTGGTAAATAAGGAAACGAGAATAGACATCATACTTTAAATCTACTGGCTGTCATTCTAACCTTCATCTACATACATGTGAGCGTAGTTACCGCGTGTAAATTTAGCATCAAGTCATCTTTTGAACATTGCTCAATTTAACTGATTATGTCGTATTTTTATCACATATTAAAGAGGCACGAACGGCTCTTTTATTCGACTTGTCGCTTTCTTGAAGTGGCGCTGACTTGCCGTCTCTCTGAGTCAAATAGAAACTTCTTTTGCGTCTGTTGACGTAATATCTGACTGCACGCTATACATCGATATTTTTAATCGTATTGGTAGTTCGAATATGGGTAACCACGGTATGATATCCTCTATTTATACAGCGAAGGGCACCCTTCCAGTTTGTTCTCGGAAAATTCTATAGATGTTTTTTTCTTTGTGAACGCATTCGCCAGTTGAATTTCACTTAAAAGAAAATCGAAAAGGAAAACAACTCGTATGAAAACCCTTTACAATGTTTTAACACAAAAGCGGATAAGGAAAGACATTCCGGGCAACTAAATCAATTTTCTACGACACAAATTAAAATTTAGAATATGAGAAACAACAACAGCTATACACTTATTTACGGAGTAAAATAATTGCCTACAAGCACGTACGTCCATGAAAGACTTCTCAAGTCTCCGTGGGGGCGTTTGGTGGGGGATTTAGGCCACCAGTCAGTGAGGCACACACATGAGTTCATACGTTTAATCCTTTTCACGATTAACATTCTAGGATTTCATAACTCTGCGGACACGAAATTGAAGAAAATAACTTGCTCTTCCCGTCCACCCACATTGTCCCAAGACCTGTATATCTTAATTGGGCATCATGCATGCGGACCTCTCCCTTTGTGCTGTGATGCCATTTTCTTTCATTAGAATATTTGAGAGTTTCAGTTAAATATGCGGAAATTCCGTAATCTAAGAGTGGACGATGAAAATCCTCCCCCCCCCCCCGGCTATTATTCAATTGAGTAGAATCATCAGTTGAATGATGGACGCAAATACGTCCGATTGATGGCCGGAAATCAACTTCCCACGACCCCCCCCCCTCCCGCGAACCTCTGCCCCCGCGGCCCCTCGCTCTCTCTGACCTGCCGAGGAGGGCTTGTATCGTTCAATTTTTTGGTCTAGAATTTTTTTTAAACGCTGTAAAAACGACGTTTCAGGAACGAATTAAAAATCAGTGTTTTCAGTTCGTTTCTTGTCTAAATTCTGGTAAAAGATATTCCAGAATTTCTGGAGCAATTAATACAGTGTTAAACTCTTTTCTATTCGTCCATCCCGGTAGGAAGTCTAGGACTTCAATCCGAAACTTCGACAGAGGATATCAGAGGGAGTGAGAGGGATAAGCGTGAGCAGTCAGCGGCGATACATTCATTGACAGTGAGTGGGAATCGCTAGCAGTGATGATGACGCTTACTTTGTGCGTGTGCGTCAGCGGACAGTGTCTCACAATTTCAAATAGGACTCAAGGTCAACAGACGGCAGTCTAAAATAAATTCAGAAAATGAGCTTTATTTTTATGATTTTCTCACGGATTAACTTCATTGCATATGTATTTTCTCGTATATTTGTCACCACTCAGGCCATACATAATTTCAAAAAACCCCTTTTTCCTTATTTTTTCGTAAAGATGAAATACATTATTTAAAAAATCGTCAAGCACTCATCAATAGCATATAAATTACGAGCAGACGCCCTTAAAAACATACAAATTACGTGAACGAACGGTTACGTGAGAGAACCAGGTATCATTGCTGGAGATCAAATTATCTAAATTAACATGAATAACTGTAGTCTGATATTTGAACATCATCAAGTTATTACAAATAATTGTGAAAAAAATTTGTTTTAAAAAGTGTCTTCCAGAATAGTGGAGGTAGCCTTATGTTCCAGCTGTGATATGTGTTAAATACTCTAATTGGATCCTAATTAAGTTTCACCTTTAAAGCACACCAGGGTAACTACTTGAAGTAGTTGCTTCATTGAGGATATAGTGTCCCTTTCACGCCGTCTATTCTTCAAATATAATTGCAATAAAATATAATGAATTTCCTGCAATTACAAAATTTTTACAGATGGTATTAAATGATAATTTCCACTGCTTCTTAGAATTTAAACTCCGTTCAAATGCGTGTAGTTTTCAACTTCAATTGGAAAACTGAATTTAAATAACAAGTCATAACAACCACACCCCAAGTGTATAACGAAGAAGTATCGAGGGTGGACATTTTTGCATTCTCCGGGGGTAAAAGTGTGAGACACAAAACAATGAAAAATATATAGAATACGTACAATCATAGGAACGGCAGCGATTCATGGATCCGATATTTGATCGATACACAATGACATCTGACAAAGGTATATGACGTATTAGAGAAGATCTCTGCTTTAAATCTATCAAATATTGTCAAATACGGGGATTTATAAATCGAAGAACCGCAGCCAAGTACATACACACATTCATAGAGGAAGAGAATGAAAAACAGGGGATAAATGGTTTGGCTCCATCGACGGCTGACGAACGGTGAAAAACACCTCGGAAGCCTTGCAACATTTAGCTGTAAGGAGGAAACAGTGGGGGGGGGACGAATAGTGACGGAAACTGAGAGAAACGGCAGGGAAAGGACCGCAGCCAGAAGGTTGAATCGAGATCAAAAATGGCGCCAAAGGAAACGAGGAAGATCTGAACAACTAAAGCTTCAAATGCTCGACTAATAATAATATCAATCAGTAATAATATCTTCAAGGGGCTGTTCATAAAGTTTCCTTTCGCCTGGGCATTCCCATCTCCTCTAGGATTTCCTCCGGTAAGACCGAAGACAATTACACTGGCGTCAAATACAGCGACTCCGTACACCTTGGGTAAAGACACCTTCCTAATTTACATAAACGATCTACCAAATAATTTACATTCTCAAGTAAGACTTTGCTGACGATTGTATTATATACAGACGGGTAGAACATTTAAATGACCGCGTAATACTACAAAACGCCATCGATCGTCTTGTAAGTATTTAGGTGTATACTTAACTGGGGATCTTGGGTGGGGAGTCAAAGTTGATAATGTGACAAGGAAGGCATTTAAAGTACTTAATTGGGTAATGAGAAACTGAAAAGGAAGTAGCGTAGCCACAAAAGAAAAAGCATATTAAAAAGATAGGAAAAGTTCAAAGAAAGGCAGCAAGATATGTACTCTGTGTCATTGTATATTCGAGCATTTTGTCTCATATTTGTTCTTATTGTGTATGCATGTGCAATGTAAGAGTGACCGTTGACCAGACTTGGCCGTTGCCACCAGGACAATTGTCTAACTGCAACGAAATTTATATAATTAAATTAATAAGTGAGCTCACAGGCGTAAAAAAATCGAAAGGAATATGGTGTTCATCCAAGAATGTTTTATCGCCAGATCGGCTCCGATCTCCTGAAATCGGACTGTAAGAAAGCGGACGAGTCTCTAGCAGTTCCAGCAGAGTCTCTAATGTTGGCCGGCATTTCGAGAGAGAACACTGCCCCCCACTGCTAATGATATCTAACACGCTGGGGCTGACTAATGACCACCGAATGGTCCCCGCGATATCCTCGATCAGGGCCACCCCCTCAACTTGAACGATCGAAGTGTCATTCATCATTCACGGTGTCCTACATCCCCTCTCGGACCGTACAAGTCTCCGGTGGACCCCTGGTCAGGGGACCGATTTGCCGTCGCCAAAGCCCTTCCAGCCCAGGGTGAGGACGCAGCCCCCCGGGGTGGAGTGAGCCGCCGATCCCTCCCTCCCCTCTAGAGGGTTAATATTTCCTCGCCGCCCCCGGGACGAGTCGTCGGCGATAACGATTCAAATGAAAGCCCACGACCGGCAACTCCAAGGGGCGAATTCAGGAATTCACATAATTGCCATAGAAAAGAAAAAAACTCATTGTCCCGGTCGATGTTACGATTTGACCATTCAGAGGGGAATACATTCTCTTCCAAAAAACGATCATTAATTGTGAGATAGGGGCAACAAGTGCCCATTCATATTCTCCCGCTGTTAGAACATCGGAATTGCAGTGCCTGTGCCATGGTACGGTGTACCGATGCGCGGCGAAGTGCCGAAATGGAGGACATTCGTGGGCTCGTCCATCAATATGCCATCCACGGATTTTCAGGGAATTGCATTCCCCCGAATGGCATTGTTCCATTCGCGCTGAGGGTTGAAATGAAAGGGCTTAAGAGCTGCGAAGCGCTGAGAAGGGCTCATCAATCGTAAGCCCACTTATCGAGGCGGGACCAAGACATTGATTTGGACCGGGGGGGAGGGGTGCGTGGAATGAAATCGTATTTGAAATGGAAATTATTCAGGGTCACAATTGGGGGTCGAGTGAAATGGTCCCGGGTGGGCGATCGGAATGGGAGGAAGGCCCGGGCCTCCGCGGCTCTTTGAGGGAAGGGCAGCCATCATTTATTTCGTCGACAAACAACAAGAAAGCAACGCCGAGCGGGCACTACGGGGGCGCACGGGGGTCCAGTCCCGGTCTTCTTCGTTCACCAGCAGCGGATACGTAGCACTCACCAAAGCACGCACTCGGGCGGAACGGAGGGTCACCCTCCCACTCGCGGTCTCTCCGGGGAAGGGCGCACCGACTCGAATGCCATCGTCAAACGATCACTACATGCATATGCATTTATGATTTTGAATCGAAATGCTACAAAACGAACCTAATGATATTTTCCTCCATCTCAGTTAATTGATACCTGTGCACCTTCCTGAATCCTAAAGCAGGTAGGTCGGCGGCAACTCACATATATAGTTTCGAATTTTTCATGGCACGTGATGTAACTCCTGCATAAAATAATGATTAATGAACCAAACTAGCTTTTAAACGTGATAGTATCGACGGCGTTATTGTTTTTATTTGGTTGATAAAGGTCATTGTGACGGATAACATCAGATTTCAAAGGCCAACATAAGCGAAAATCGCTGATTGATTTATGAAGTTGAATCTAATATTCTTCCTCTCACCGACTGCTTGTCTAGCGGCACTGCGTTCGGCGCATATCCATATTACCATAGTACGTAGTCCAACGATCCGAGAACATTTTGGTGGCACACCAAAATGATTAAATGTTTCAATTGGTGATAAGAATGAAGATAAGATTTTAGTTGATGCTTTAGATTGATAACAGAAAGGCTGCTGGAATTAGTTACAAATCCAGTCAAGCATCTAGTAGTACTTGCCCTCCATACTCTAGATGAGATCTACGAAAATATAATAGTAGTAACTTCATTATTGTTCGTTCATTAGATTTGACCACATTGGAAAATTTTTAAGATTTCACACTTTTCCCGAATGTGGTTTGCTCCTTATATACTATAGTATCATTAAAATCAATTCGTCTTGCTTAACCTAATTCAAATGTTTTCAGAATTATTTTCATTTCCACATATGGATTCAGGGTCTGAAAGTTACGCTAAACTAGCAAAAATTCATTTTTTTATGATTGAAATAGTTCCGTAATTCCAAATTTAATCTATTAGTTATTATTCCATTTAATCTATTAAAAAAATTAGCATCTGAATGTAATTGTGACACATTAATTTATTGATTAAATTTCAACTAATTAATTTAAATTACCCTAACCTCTATGAGCTGCAGTAAGAATTTTCACAAATGTTTGCCTGCGTTTATTTAAAGTTAGCTTTTAATGAAAAAAAACCATGATATTTTACGGGAATAGTCATGAGTTACAAATGAATTAACTCAGACTGGTAGTGTATTTGAGTATTTCTAAAACGGAGCAAATACAGCACAATCAGTACGGAATGTGCTACGTTCCTCGACCTCGCCTCCAAATTAAAATCTCTCGTTCGGCATCTTTTGTGGAGGAGCCCCATTACGCTGTGATTTCATCTAATATTAGCCCACACCAGCACATTGGTTTCTTCTTCCATTGCTAAAAATCAATGTCAGTGAGCATTATTCGACCCGTAAATCTGGAAAGGGTTGGATTTGGCCAATGATGACTGGTTCTTCTGAGATATTCGAACATAACCACACTCCTCTCTCCCCCGCCCCGCAACAAGCGATTTCCTCCAGGGACACGCCATCGAAATGCGAGGGAGACCTTGAGAAGCAAAATGATGACAATAATTGTCCAGAAACACGCATCTGTTGTTCGCCTGCATCTGAGCCAGAATCTTCAGATCCTAAGCTACAACAAATATTGAAAATCAAAATGTAAAGATACGTTGGACTCTAAATATTTCATATTTCCACCCGAACGGATTCTTCGAGCATAACGAAGAATTACAACATCAAAAAAATCAAGTCGAAGTCTTGTGTCGCATCAGTCATTAATTGGTAAAGTAAACAGGGTGGGCGCTGGTTACATGCACCATTGGACTCCATTTTACTTGGAATAAATTCAGATACTGTTTGCTCCTCTGGATCGCATGTAGGCACCCTCTCTGCACCGTTGGCACAAGACAGAAACGTGCTCGATTGCTGACTAGTTGCGGATCAAAACGGAGATATTTTTTCCACAGGATTCCTCGATAATGTTACTTCTACTGTGACTGAATATCTTGCTGTGTGTTTTAAATGTATAACTATATCCTGTAAAAGTCTCCATGGATGGACGAAATGTTAAGAGGTATGTTGACAGCCATTATAGGAGGAAGAATCCTTAGTAATCGGTGAAGAAGAAGAAAAATAGTACGCTTTCTTAAGAGGCTGAAGGTAGGTTTACGGAGTTACAACGAAATGGAGAAGGAAAGAAAGTAGACCGAACAAGAGGAATTTCTCGCAAAAGGTGGAAAATAATACTCGTTAGCGATCATTCAAACTGTACCTTCAATAGATAGTAAATCTTGAAAAGCAGAAAGATTTTTTTCCACTTCAAAACACTTTATACGAATATAACATTTGTTGAAGAAGATAACAAAAAATATCCTATCAAACTCCGATAACATACTATATGATTTGCCCTTGGTCTATCGGCAAAAATAGCGGAATTCCGAGAGGGATTATGAGTTATTAAATCCAGTGAAATATCCTATTATATTTTTAAAAATACCTCTTCCGTAAATGAAGAGGATAACAGATTTTTAATTGGGCATGGCTCTATTAGAAATCGAAAGTGTGTCTTAAGATAACAGAAATATCCAAAATGGCATTGATTACCCTTCTTAACCTTATCGCATAATCACCCCCGATTACCGAATCAAATCATTTCCTCGTCGACAATCGTGTTTCGTAGCGTTAATGCCGTTGTCGCTGGCGGGCAACTGGTTTCTCTCCTCGCAGAACCAACGAAGGAGACCCTCGGACTCTCGAGAGCGCCGACGACGCACCGCGGATGGCCGTCAGAGCCGCGGCGGCGGTGGCCGGGGGATTGTTTCCACGACTCGTCAGCGATGGTGGTGGTGGGATGGAGCGGAGGAAGGAGGCCAATCCAATATATCAAACTGCGGCGATCGATCAAGACGGCGGGGGGCCGTGATGGATGAAGGGCAGGCCACACTGGGGTTGCAGAGGAGAGGGGGGCGAAAAGAGGGGGGGGGATTGGAGATTTGCAAAGAGGGTGGTGAGGATGGGAGCAGGCGGTGGTGGCCGGGGGTGAGCCATGAGCAGAACGTCAATCGGAAACCGCGAGGGATTTTTCTTTTCATTCATATCTCTCTCGGAAGAACACGTCTCCATCTCAAAGTAACATGACAGCCAATGGACCGTTGAGATTAAGACGCAACTCCCTCCTTCCCTCGGGAGCTGATTTGATTAGGTACGGGAGGGAGGGAGAGAGAGGGTGGGAAGGGGTGGGAGATAGAATAGTTGGTGGGGGGCCTCAGATAGTGGCCAGTAAAACAGTAGTACCTACGAGGCCGAAGATAAAGACAGCATCTAATACGAAACTGCGGTAGCAGACCGTATACTTCATAGCTATTAAAATTTCTAATTTTGCCTCTGTAAGACGAATTGAAGGGGAAACTTCGAGATCTTTTATAACCTTGGAGTTTATTCCTTACATTCGCAGTGTTTTAAGCATGTATTTTTTCCCGGAGTGAAGCGGATTCGGCATTCTCCCTATTAAGGACAATGAGCCGACGGCGACTCTAAGATTTCTGTGGGGAACATGCATACTCAAATAGGGGCCAAAAAATTCGTATATGACCAACGCTTTATGAATTAACAGTAACTATTAAGCAGATTAAGGAAAATCAATCTTTTTTTAATGCAATCGTTCTAGTACGCTAACGCTAACACTGAAAATAAAATGCAACTTCACAGGGGAACTTCATTCCAGTAAAATACCAACAGTTTTGGGATCTGCCGCTGATTTAAAGGATTTCTTTTTTTTTGACGGAACGTATTGAAACAATAATAGCTTCCATCGCGACGAGTTTGGCCAAAATCTAATCGGTACTCTTAAATATACATATATAAACAGATATTGACGAAAGCTTATAAAATTTCGTACTACTCATGTCGCTATTTTTTCACTTATTTATGCCGACAGTTTATATATACGTAGACATAAGATGTCGTTTGACATCTTATTTGTCCGCGTATAAGATCGGGATGTGGGCAGAGCACGTAAGTACTTAGTTGGGATATCAACACATGTGCGTATATCTGTTGGAATCCCGTAGTCGCATTTTTCTCATGGATGCAATACTTTCCCTCACTACTAATACTACGAGTACTACGAATGGGTTAAGTGACGAGATAGTCAACCGACTGGAGAAGCGGCGTATAGGGCCGCCCTCTCTCGTAGATACACTCGCGTACGTGTGCGTGGCCGTTCGTGGTCAACCCGAGGGTGGAGGTCGGAGCCCCGCGGGGGCGCTCTCCTCCACCGAAGGGGGACCCCGGGCGACTGTGGCAGCTCTACCTCCTATCCCCCGAGGGCCTAAGATTGGTTATTCATTTGTGCCATTCGACGTCTGCCGAAGCAATCCCAGCGTGGTGGCATCGGAATCCATTTGCGCCGTGCAATCCCCTCGACGGGGGCGCTGGAATGGAAATGCTGGGACGGATCTCTGCAAGGGCGACACACAAACATTGCTGGCGCTTGTCGAGAGGGATGGAAGGAAGGGAATAGAGTGGGCGGGCAGGGAGAGATAATGAAAATAGTGAAATATGGGTGCTTTTAAAATATTTAAATGTGGTGTTATAAATGATTATATTTTGCAGATTGAACAGACGTACGCGAATATGTCCACATTGTTTGATTGATAGTTTTTGACATCTATCTTGATAACATACCTACCCGCTGCACGCGATGCTCGTAGAATATTAGGAGAAATAATAGAAGAAAAAGAATGGGGAACACTCTCTAGCAATGAGCCCGTAATGGCCGACGGAATGCAGACAAGTGCATCACTCAACTAAGGCCTCGTTGGCTGGGTCATGTTGAGAGAAAGGATGAGGGACGTAAGACAAAAGTGAGAGAAATCATATGCCTGCTCAGATAAAAGAAAGGGGAGACCTAAGAAGTTATGCATACATGATAAAATAGAAGATGAAGTACAGACGAGTATAACAGGACAGAAGAGAATGAGAGGCAATGAGATTAGAATGATTGGGGAAGCGGGCAAAACCACTGAAGGATTTGTAGAGCCGGTTAGAGAAAAGACCAGGGTGCCTCGATCATGCTCCTTCCTATTGCTCTTTGATTTTTATGGAAATGCAGGTCTTGTGGTTCAGATGAATAGAGCTTATTTGATAAGAGCTGTTATTCGCTTTATTTGCAGAAAATATGTTAAACTAAAGATAGAGAATGAGCATATGGAAATATACTTTGTGGTTTCAAGAAACTGCGGGAGATGCCGCAACAGTATATTTTGCGAAATTGCGAAGCGAATTATAAAAATGTATGAAATAAATAAATTATTGAAAATACCTTAGCACACCTAAATATAATTTTTTTGCTACAAATTGTTTTATTGCCACGGGATGCAACTATGACAGAATTATTCTAGTTTAATTTTGAGGAAAAATTATGTTTTTTAACAATTCAATACTAAAAGAAAATTTTGAAAATTTAAATACTGTTTATCAGCTTCAGCGGTTCCAGGCAGGTGAGTTGTGTGCCGCCACGATTTCTTGTGCGAGCATAGATCGGATCGCGAGCCGCACCGCGGCTCCCTACCGTCAGGCAGAGCATGCGGTCGCACTGGGGTCGAGTTTACGCAGCGGAAAATCATCCCTCCAGAAGAATCTACCAAGATCTTATTTCACGTCTTTAGAAAATAAATCATGCAACAGTTTGAAAGTCCGAGAGTAACGGTCGTTCCGAGGAAGATTGAGGAAATCGTGATCGGCTTAGAGGAGGGATAAAAGTTACGTAAACAACGAACGACCACTGTTGGAGAAAAATAAAGACTTCGCATTAGGAGAGAAATTCAGGGAACATGTTTGCATTACGATTCATAAAGGTTGTATCCATTTGAATTTTTTCGATTTGGATTCAAGCAAGTCATAAATCAAACATTTTCGAACTCTTTGACAGTCGATTATAGCAGGTGTGGTTTTTCCCTGGGAATCATTACTCAAGTTTAAAACAATTTACATATATTTGTCGATTGTTCACAAGAACCTTCAACCTTCAATAAATCTTTAACATTTTAATAATGCCATTTTAATATTAATATAAAATTAATGACTCTTCTGGTAGGATTTGTGAATTAAATGTATTCCCTCAGCAATCGGTCAAGGTTCAAGCAAGTTCTCTCGATTCCGAGGAGTTAGTGCGGTTGACGCCCCTGGAAACAGAGTACCGCTAATCAATCAAGCAACTCTGTTTATTTTAACTCCTTACTTAAGCGCTATGTGTTTATTATTATTTACAGTTCGGCTGAATAAAGGAAATGTGGCGTGTGACCCTGGGAAGAAACATTTGGTGGTGATGAGGTATTGAAACGCGGCAGTGGGCGTAGGCTGAGAGGGGAGTGAGATGAAAATGAAACCGCGGAGGAAAATGAAACACAAAAAATGAATGACCGCGGAGGGAAACCAAACGAGTTGTCCTGAAGGTTGAAATTACTAATACCTCTTTTAAACACCACATTACCCTATAGGTAGTCTTGGAACTTGGAAAATGGAAAATGCCCGGGCAATGTGGACCTACCAAATAATAATAATAATTCGGGCAAACAAAATACAATGCAGAGAAGTGTCCGGCCGTGACTGCGTCCATGGCCTCCGCAGAAGCAGAGAGTGTACTCTGACCTCGGCCATTCGAAGGCAGGGCTGGGCATATGATGACAGACGCAAACATCGCATCCCTCGTTTACATTTCCACTTGTCGAGCGACCTCCTTCCCCTCCCGCGCCCATAATCACCTCACTAAGACGCACTGTGCTCCATGGGCCAGCAGAGAGGGTAAGAGCCGTGGGGGGTAGGGTTTGGGGAAAATAGTACTCCCCCTCGCCGTGGAATCATCGGTAAATCATCCCGCACGGCCATCCCCCTATCAGATAGATGTATCGCTCGCCCTTCATTCACTCTGTCGCGCCTCAATACTTTCCTCCTCTCATCCGCCTCACCCCACCATCTCCCCTAACCGATCCCCCCTTAACCACCCCCACTCCCCCCCCGGCGGCCGATTCCCCATTTCTCCCATCCGCTCTCTTCTCCCTCGACGCATTTCCCAATACACGGCACGTGCCATCGCACGCGTGCCGTCCCCGCCGCGTGCCAAAGGCCCTCCATGCCGCACCAACCCTCTTCGCTCCGTCCCACGAGCTGCATCACTCTTCATTGTTGCCCACCATTGTTGCTGTTATTATTCATGCTCTGCGATTGTTCGTCTCCCTCGGGCGTGGGGAGGGGAAGGGAGAGAAGGGAGTGCCGTCCCCCGAACCCTCGGCGGCTCGAACTCCCCTCCCAGCGGCCCGAGGGGTCCTCGCCAGCCAGGGCCCCCTTCTTCCGACGCGGTGGGGACTTACTTTCCCCTCGGTGCGGCCCACAGGTCGCGTCTGCAGCGTTGGCGTTATGTAATGCCTGCAGTACGCACTGAGCTGCTGCAGGTGTAATTCGAAGTGAGATTTTTGTGTAACAGCTTACAAGTGCCATGCTCTTTGTTCCTTTGTGGTATTATCTTCCCAGGAAGTGTTCCGAATGGACGAATGCTGTGAACGTTGCCAACGGTATTTATTAGAAGGCTTGTAATCGTTCGCCGTCCAACGTTTCGAATTGTGATTTTTGAGAGCTATGAAACAGAGGAACGGATTTCCTACTTATTCAAGAGAGTTAATTCCATCGAAATTCTGTCCGTAAATGTCCGCTGCAGGCATCGCAAACATACAATGAAGTAGAATAAGTGATAAATGTAAGAATAAAATTCGCGCTCCAGGAAGGAACATTAATGTCATTCAAACTTATACCAGTTTGAAGAAAAAACAAAACTCCTCTATTTTTCTCAATCGAAAACTAAAATTGCAAATATTAAACTTCCGACTGTGAATTTGTTACTGCGTTTAAGTCTTTCAGTTTTGACCAAACTGTAATTTCCAAACTTTGAAATTGAGCAAAATTGTAATTTTCAACATTTAAGCAAATTAAATGTTAGTGATTAATTATTTAAGAAATAATTAAATTTAGTGAATTAAATTTTTAAGCAAAATTGAAGAGTTTTCAGGACCTCATTAATCCAAAATGAGCAGTGGTACTTCCATACTTTTGATTACATCTTTTGAATCAAAACAGCATTTGCATGCTGGAGCATTCGTTCACCACAAGAGACCATTGGAAACCTTTCCCTGGAGAATAGATAGATGGGGGTGAGCTTAAAGGGTTGACGCAGAGCGGTACAAAAGTCTCTCTTTCGCACGTTTAATATCCGCCGTTTGGCCTTGGTGTGCGCGGAATTTTGGATCCGAGCACACTTATGGGCAAAGGTTGAGGAGAGAATTGAAAAGGGAGAAAGAGTGGCGCGTGGCCACCTTCTTCTCCGAATGCGACGCGCGTCGCGAGTGTGTGCGCTGGGAGAAGAGTGGCGAGGCGGCTTCGAGGTGGAGCACCTCTTGCTGGCTGGCGCCCTCGGCACTCGCTTCGCCGAACCAGCGGGAGTTGTCGAAATAAGAAGCGATGGGAGAGGCCGTTTCCGTGAATGCGAGGGAGGGTTGATTGCACACTCCACACTAAATACGAGGGTCATCCGGAAAGTAGTACCCGTTCGTGCCGCATGAAGTGCTGACGACGCGAGTAGCCGCTGGACGAGGTCAGATAGCTTCAGTGGCTTGTCTGCCTTCTCTGAGCCAAGTTGCGTGACGCTAGCATTGCCTGTGTTGTTTCTGTGATTGTTTACAATGTTTAAAAAAATTGAGAACGCCGCCAGTTGTGAAGTGAGGGCAGTGATTAAATTCCTCAATGCAAGAAACGTTCGCCCATGTGATATTCATCGCCAATTAAAGGAGGAGTATGGAGACAATGTAATGGACGAGTCGTCTGTTCGGCGGTGGTGTCGCAACTTCAACATGGGGAGGGGGAACACACACGACGATGAGCGTTCGGGGAGACCGTCTGTCATTACAGACCAACTGGTGAGCTCAGTTGACGAATTCGTGAGGAACGATTGATTTTATGGCCCGTGGAGACACTATTAATGCCAATGCGTATTGTGAAACATTAAAGAAATTACGGCGGGCAATACAAAATCGGCGGCGAGGTCTATTGTCTACTGGTGTCATTCTCGTTCATGACAATGCCAGGCCTCATGCAGCTGGGATAACACAAAAACTTTTGCAGCAATTCAAATGGGAAACTTTCGACCATCCACCGTATAGCCCGGACTTGGCCCCTTCAGATTTTCATCTCTTTACAAAGCTTAAAGACTTTTTGGCAGGAAAAAGATTTGACAGCGATGAAGAACTTAAAGAAGGAGTGACCCTGTATCTCAACGAGCTGGCGGCGAAGGACTATGCAGCAGGAATACAGAAACTTGTCACACGTTATGACAAATGCCTTAATTTGCTTGGAGATTATATTGAGAAGTAGTTTAAAGTATCCTCTTTCAAATAAAATTTTTTATGTTTGATAATATTTACTTTTGTGTCTTTATTTCACGAACGGGTACTACTTTCCGGATGACCCTCGTACATTCCGAGGAGCGAAGGCCATTGGGCAGAAGAGATGTTGGTGAGAAAATAGTGCCGTTGTGTTCGCTTCATTCCATTCAAATCATAAAAGTAAAGACACATAGTCTAAATACTTCAATGCAACTTCAATGGTTCCTATGGAAAGAAGAAAAAGACCAAGGATTGCAAAGAACACAAAACGATGAGCCAGATATCACATGTTGCTAAAATTGTTTGAAAAACAATACATAGAAAAAAATGTGAAACTAAAAAGTTTTAGTTCTTCGATTACCAATCAATATGCTTTGCATCCATTTTTCCGGTCTCCTTAGGATTCCTCCTAGCAATCTCCTCTCCTCCCCCAGCATACCTAGCACTCCCTCATTTGTTTTCCCCTTTGTCCATTTTATCTTCTCAATCCTTCTCCACACCCACGTACATAAGCCTTCAATATAAAAGCCTCAAATATATGCCTATCGATGACCAAGTTTCCGCGCCGCTCATTTACAAATATATCATACGCCTCCTACAATATAAACTCTGACCATCTTTCTTGGCCAACGCACCACGCCCCTCAGTATTAGAATCAAAATTCACGGGACATCCTGTAACCCGTCCGCATTCCTCCGAGTTCCCAGGCACGATGCTACGGCGATGTTTTGATTATTGTTGCAATGCATTTTCGTATTATTTCCTCCCTCCATATTATTTACTTTTCTTCTTATCTTCATCCACTCCTCGTATTCTGATGAAGATGGCTGGGACCACCGAAATATAAAGATGTTATAGTTTATTTTATTAATATTTCTTACCCTAAAGTGCTTCTATGTATGCCTGCGCATTTGACAACGTTTGAGAGTACTTGCATTTTCAGACTGGAAATATTGCCGTGGATTATTTTTCACGCAGGCGAAAATATTTGTCCTTGTCTGTGTGATCAAATGAAAACACTTCGATATCATGATATGTTTCCACTCGGAAGGACAAAAAAACACCGCTTAATCATGTTGTTAGAATCCTTATTTGCCATAAAATCCTGTGCGGAACGTTGACCGGCAACAAAATCGCGGAAGTTGCGGAAGAATCTTTCCCTTGTTGAACTCGAGCGCACACGGAGAGATACACTCGGATTCGGTTTATTGCGAGGATTAACAAAAGATCGCTTTAAGAACGAACTGTGCAGTCACCCCACGTAGATACCATTTCATGGATTCCCAAAGGAGTGTCGGGTGATTGGGAGGGGATACAGAGCTGTGCTGTGTAGTCGTCGGTAAGGAAGGGCGTATGAAACCGTGGGAAGTGGTTATATGTATGTTGTGTCCCCTGGCAACTTGCTAATTGGAGACTACGGGAAGGGGAGCGCGGGGGGGGGGGGACGAGATGGGCGAATAGCCCGCGGAAGCAACACGTCGCCGGTTCCCACACTGTGCCACACGCACCAACCCGCCAAAGTTCCCCCTCGAAGCCCCGAGGGATGCCTCTCCCCCTCCCAAAGAGATCCCATCGCCCCTCCAGCTCAGCAACGCACACTCTTCCATTGCCCCCACCCGCTCCTCTCTGACCCCAACTAGAAAACAACCGAAAAAGACGAAGCGAGTTTGTTGGTGCGAAATGTATATAGTACTTATGTTTAATTCTTGAATAGTTTACCCGCTGAAATAATTTTAATCAGCCAATTAAATACGGAATGAGTAAATCTTTCAAAAAAATTTTCTGAAACGGATAAAGTATCGTTTTCTTGGCAAAATATTCGGCCTCAGGATTAATGGAAAATGTATTCGATGAGCGAGCACTCCAATGCGCGAGCAATGAGCGAGATCCTCCATACGGCCTGTCCACGTTTTATGCATTACAAAGGTTTTTGTAGGCGATATTACAAAAAAAACTATTAATGGGAATACGAAATTTTACGTTTAACTCCTACAGTAACTTATCAGTTGGTCGTTCGTAACGTATTGTTGGTGTTGTTGGCTTATCACTTGCTTAGTTTTTGGTCAGCATCGACCCACAGGAAAAGACTGTTTTCGTCATTTTCAACGTTAACTCATGACACCGCTCTGTGGCCTACATGGAACCCCTGAGCCGGTGGAAGACCCGAGAAAACTTCATTAAACAGATACGCGGGAAAGCAATAGATCTTACTTCAGTTTTAGTGTACATACGTCTATACATTATAACTTCCCTTCGGATTGATACCTGTGATGATCTGGATATGTCTACATCTACAAAGCATCCCGAAAGTACCACAAAGTATTTGACGGGGCTGCCAGGAGACCAGCTACTTTTGCTTTAAGATGAATACCTCTATTATTATTATAGATGCACTACCGACTAATGTTGGTTTTGGATAAACACCACCACCGGATTATTCTCTCGTTTCACAAAACTCTCTCGTCCTGACAAAACACGACCCAACATTCAACTCTACGACGAAGCCCCTCTTCAATTCCGCGTACTTCATTCCGTCCAACATCCCCAACTCCTATTCCTGCCCCTTCCTCGTTTGCCTAACATTCTCCCTTCTACCACACTCTTCAACATCCCATTGCCGATCAATGCGCCTTGCATCCATTTTTTGGATTGGCATGTTGGATGGAATGAAAGGAGGAATTGTTTGGAACGAAACTAATGTTTTACATTATTCTTTCTCAGCAATTCCCAAAACTTTGACTTTGAGTGGCATTTCGGATCAAAGCGTATCTCAAAAATTTAGGTCTTTTCAAATTTGATTCCCATTAAGTGACCTCATGCCCGTTTACTGTAGAGTGTGGCAATAAATTTTGTAAAAATCGTAGTGGGTCATTGAAAACCTCAGGAATATTACATAAGTCCATCACATTAGTTTGTTTTCACTAATTAGCAAAATGAGGAATGCCGCCAAGGAATAATTGCAGTGGTCCCCATGGATCCCTTACGATCCCGCAGCCTCAGAATCGGAAGGCTGATGCAATTGCAGCTGATTTCATCAAATTCTGTCGCTTTAATCTTTGCTGTCACAGTATGGCAACACGTTTTTATAAACACGTTTTATACTGAATATTTTCCCTTCCTCTTGTACATCCTCCCTTATCACTTACCCTTCCTTCGGTGCCTCTCTCAAATATACGCACGTTGAATAGAATTGGCTTGAGGGCGCCCTAACCCATTTATTAGTTTAGTGTCTATTAAATATTTTATTCATATTATGGGGCGACTTTGCTCTGTGCACTTCCTGGATTATTCTTTCCTGAAAAGTGAAATGAAAATGTCGTTTTCATCACCAACGTTATCCCGCCCGTGGATGTTGCCCACCCATATGAAACACGAAATCCATTTCGCTCCGAGGAGAAACATCTTCAACTGTGTCTAAAGTGGAAACAGGGTGTTCCATGGCCCGTCGCATGGGATGCGTCCGAACCACTGTTCCACCCCAGCAGGGGGATCCGGACAATGGGCCGCCGAATGCATAGGGGCGGCCCTGAGGAGTCGCGTGCTATCGCGCACGGCCGAGCGACAAGTCACTGGACACCGACGAGCGGCTCACGGCACGTGCGGCCCCATCATTCATATTCTCTTTCTTCGGCTCCCCAACCCCCATTTCCATTGTTAGCGACCTTCGCGGCTTCGGCTACGCGGGGAGAGAGGAAATGATGACGAGAGAATGGCCCTGCGTCCCCGGGGCCGCCCGCCGGGGGGAGGTCCCGCTCTCCCCAATCCTTCCTTCCCCCCCCCCTCCCCCCGCTGACTCGCCTCTCTTGCTACTCGCAATTGTTGCACACATAGAAGCCGGTTGCTCTAGAAAACCTCCCCGGCCTCAGAACAACCCCAAAGAGGGCGGACATCCCTAGTGGGGAATGAGAGGGTTGAAGGTTTAGTTTTCTGCCCCTTGACGGGAATGATTGCTTTTCGAGAGCACTCTGTTTGTAAATCACTGACGATGAGCCAGGGCCGCGGTTCGAAAGGTTTTTCGGGTAGAGGGGCAGGGAGTCCTTTGCTGGCCGTTGATCGTAAAATCATCTTCTCGATCCAAAAATCGGAAAAGTTTCGACGCCAAGATTGTCTGCTTTTCATTTTACAAATAAAGAAAATATTTTGGGGAAAGAAAGAAATTGGCGATTTGTTTGCTCGTGAATCTTCGAACACTGAGGAAAAGTGTTGCGCAAATCATGAATGCTTTTAGTGCAGGACAACGCCTTCTTACTTCCCGTAAAAAAATGGTATACTACACATTATCTCCGTGTACGTGAGAATCGACAATCGCATTGGCAACAATCTAAAAATCTCTCTTCTACTGTAGCCTTTAGTGTTTTGCTGTAAATAATTTATTTTAATTTTCCTCCAAACTTCTCTCTCCTTCTTCCCCTCTTCCTGAACTGCGATCGGTATGCCTTCGCTTTTCTTTCACTCCATGCAGTTTCTGTTTTCTTTGGAGAAAAAATATTCGGGTGCTTGGGTACCATTTTCGCATGCCGTTCCAGGGAAGAACGAGTTCTTGAAAATGCCAATGACAGTGTGTACTCCTTGTATTTCATCGTTCGAATCTGCGAAAATGATTTGGGGCCTCAGTCATCAATCCGAGGACTGTTTTGCTGACGCTATCTGACAACCCTTTTTCCTGTCCATTCCTAACATTTCCGATATGTGCTTTGTTATACCACCACCCTAGGCCATCTTCGCTTATTTTCCCTCCACGTTTCCTTAACTTATGGAATTATGATCTTAAGAATACATAGTGTAATGCCTCAAGATATGTCCAATGAATTCCCCTCTTACTATAAGTGTCCTTCTTATGTTCCTCTCTTCACCTACTCTGTTCGAGGTACTTCTTCAGTTTTTTACTCTGCCTATCCATTTCACTATCTTCATAATTCTCCAATAACGGCACAATTCCATCGCCTCAAAATCCTCTTTTCACTGCTGTTGCTATTGCCCAAGTCTCACCTCTACATGAAAGCAGACTCCATTGTATATAACTCTGAGCAAATCGTTTCCTCATGTACAAGGGTGGTCTGAAAAGTTTCTGACCTAGCAAAGATACAAGACATTTTTTCTGAAATTTTCTGAGTCGGAAACTTTCCAGACCATCCACGTGAATCTTTTTCGTACGGAGTTTCCCATTCGTAGTTGTTTAGAAACGTCTATTCCACATAATAATGTAAACTAATCGCTTCCTTATGTCTATCCTATATTATTTAGTGCTATTAGTTGTTTCTTATGCCAGAGAGGCTTCTTCACTATTTCTTTTTGTTTGAAATATAATGCCTTACTTTTTCTTTAACGTTTGCACTGCTACCTAAATAGCAAAACCCTTCCCTTTATTCCAGTGTGTCTTTCCCTAGTCTTGGAGATTTTCTTCCCTAAATCGCCTGCAGATCCTAAAGAATACCTACGTTCTCGCATATAATACGCCTGTGTCTATTTTTTTCAATTTTGTTGTTATCGTCTGACTTCTCTATCTTATGCGGAGATGGATCATTTCGTCGATATCGGAAGCAATATCATGCGTCCGATCTCCTTGTAACGAATTCCCTCTATCGAGCCCCAATTTTGCAGCATTCGCCCTTGTTGGCTTTGAGGTTTTGACAGAATGCCTTTATTTTGTTGGATTTTTCTCGAAAGATTAACGAATTTTTTTTCAAAGTTGGGTTGCGAAACCTCGCAAAATATTTTTTAGAAAGTCAGAGTTATTTTATTATTGGTTTGAATGGTGTACATCCTGCAGATCCTCCGAACGTAAATATATAAATCTGTTCTTCTCTTATTTTATATTTTTATTGCCTTGTTGGTATTTTAATGCAACAATTTCAGAGAGTAAAATTCATTCGCCTTGACCGGGATTCGAACCCGGATCCCTCGATATTATAGGGAGGGATAATATCGAGGGATCCGGGTTCGAATCCCGGTCAAGGCGAATGATTTTTACTCTCTGAAATTGTTGCATTGTAATGCACACGTAGCGGATGACTCCGTTAAAGTTACTGTTGCGGCATCTCCCACAGTTTCTTGAAATTTGTTGGTATTTAGTGATGCACCAGCTAGAGAGCCACTTGTGAGCACTTGCTAAGCTGTTTGAAAGTTTTCTGCGATCCGAATAGCTCTCTCGAATGGTGGCAAGTCCTACAGTACCACCATCGCCATCACATACCTTCGTCACCATAAATCGTCTTTAAACGACGATGAATCTCGGAAGGAGTCACTTTTACAGCAGTTAAAAATGCGATAACAGCACCCTGTTTAACTCGCATGAGACATAGCACTAGAACACGTCTCCATACTTCCACTTCTCAAAATACACTGGATGAATGTAACGACCTATCACACCTGCGCATGCGTGATGAGGGGGAATGCTACTTCCACATGCCACCAGGAGTGCTTCAGAAGGTCATTGTGTTTGTGGTCTACAACCATGTATGCATTCGTTTTCATCTTACCCTCGTAGAACAGTCCTTAACTTTCGATTAATTTAATAATCTCGTAGAAGAATATCAAGGACGACCTTTATATGCGAATAAATGACTTTCCAAAATGTATTATCACGCACAAGTTGATAACCACATAAACTTCATGCAAGGGATCGCTTGACTCAAAATTGTGTGATTTCATAATCGGGAGTGCCGAATGTGGTTCGCACCAAATCTGCGCATTTGAATCTGTCATCGATTTCGGTGACCGGCCAATTTCAAACTCCACCAATATTACTGCCACGAGCCACGTGGTGTTCCTCCTCCATGTTTTCGTCATCGGCCACCCATCCCAAGCGATGCCCACGTTACATATTTTTTTAGATATTTTAGTACCCTGCAAACCAATGCTAGGGTGTGTGGCGGGGGGAAAATACAGACCAGACTAATTGTGACCCGAATATGAACCCTACCGCGGTCGGACATATTATTCTGATCCTTTATTGTTCGTGGAAAAAGTGAAATCTTAAATCTGTGTGTTTTACAATTAATCTCTCTAATTTTATTGATATGATCTCTCTCTTTTATGACACGATCGTGACATAGCATTTAGGTTATCTGATTAAGCTGCTGTGTCTTCAGGATTACGGATATCACGGTGAACCACTGCATCGTCGGCAAATAACGTATCTTACTAGTGACTACGGAGTCAATGTCGTTAACATAAAGTAGGAATAAAGGGGATCCGATGACACTTTCCTGGGGAACATCCGAAATAACTTCTATCGCATTTGAGATCACTCCATCTATCACTACACTTTTATTACCCGACCATTCAAAAAGTCTTTAATCTAACCACGAGTATTTTTATCTAGGCCATATGATTCTAGCTTTGCGAGTATGTGTAAGTACTATGAGGTACTTTGTCGAAGGCTTTCTTAAAATCTAGCAATTAAAATCGTGTCCACTGGAGCATTGCTCTCTCCCGTAATGAGAATATCATGAGCAAAAAGCGTAAGTCGTGTCTCGCAGGATCTACCTATTCGGAAACCGTGCTGATTTTTCATTAATAATTTTTTACTAATGAATTGTCTCGTGATCGAAATGACAACTATATGTACCATGATTTTGAATTAAATGGATGTGAGGGAAATAGGACTGTAAATGCTCCGCTCCTCCTTGTCTCCCTTTTTGAATATTTGTGTTACGTTAGCCGTTTTCCAATCTCTGAGAACGTTGTGATCTGTGACATTACCACTCGTGTGACAACCGTGTGTGGGGAGGCCAAGGAGGGGCGGGGGGGGTTGGGGCCGGCCGAGGTCGGCGGAAAATCCAAGTCCGCCGGTTCACTCATGCGTTCCACCCGCACACAACTCTCTGACGAATTGGCCACATGCCTCCCTCCGAGCGATACGCATCTTCTTCGAGCGCCCCGACAGGCCATCCACGCCCACGGTCAGCAGCGACACGTTGTGAGCAGATGATGACTTCATCGGTTCTCGCCAGGGTTGTGATATTTAAATACCAAGTCGGCGAGGGAGATGGAGGATCCCCAGGCCCTGGAGTACGTTGACGCGCGACTGAGGAGGGGATTAAATTCATCGCCGGGTGACAACCACCTGTCAACCATAAAAAGGACTCTGTTGCCATAGTGATAATGAAAGATGGAAAAAAGGGAAGCGACAAGCAATTAGGGGCCTTGACGAATGCAATCTCTCGGCGGCACTGTTCAGCATATGCTCGGAAAGGACATTGGGAGAAGAATAAGGAATAATCACGAAAGATAAAGTGAATAGGGAAAGGAATCAACATCCTCTCTTTGCCGATGTCGCGATGGTGTACAATCTACGGCCTGCCACTGCTTTTTATGGTGCCAGTGACCATGTCAATGGCTTAGTTTTAGAATTAGATCGAGTGCAACTTAGAGCAGCTAGGTTTTTGAAACGTGGTTACGAACAAAGAAGCAGCGTCACGAAACCATTGGAATAATTAGGATGGAAGCCACTAGTTGACCGTAAGTTGGAATACGGGTTGAATTTACGGTGAAAATTTGAGGTCCTTATAGAGTTAAGTTGTGGAGGTCCTTGAGGATGTTAACTACATATTACAGGCTCCAATTTACTATGGTAGATCAGATCACGGGCGTAAAATTGGGGAGATTAACATCAGAGCGGATAGCTTTAAAGTGTCGTTTTGAAATGTCGCGAAGGGGATAATCAGTGTATATTTTGTTGACACCCTCTATGCATTTTAAATATACCCATTTTTATAACATCGTTCTTGCCCGATTTGAATATACGTATCCTGTTATTGAATATTCATGCATGTAAGTGGCTTCTTTTGTGTGAATGACTTTGTTCGAGTGAATGATCGAACGGATATATGTATGTGAAGAGGTGTAATGATGGTGCAGATGTAGACCGCTGATGTTCATTTTTTTATAAAACAAACGATTTCTTTTAATTGGAAATATTTAGGTACTTGAATAATACCAAACTTAATTTGGTAGTTAAATCAAATAAAATTTTGTTTATTTTGCTGCTCTGTTATAAAATAATGTACGAAGTTATTTATGTATTTACGCAAGTTTACTTATGTAACCCACGAAGACTAAGACTAGACTGCGGGCCATTTTGAGTAAAAATCGAGAATAACTACCGTCGTCTTAGAACTTCATGGATGAAGGTCTTCAAGGTTTCGGCATGACGGTGAAGAACACCAAAAGCAAAACAATGAAAGGCGTGGCAAAAAGAGGAAGAATGGAGCGCCATATACCAGAAGGTGTTTCTGCGAGGAGGAAGGTCTTCAGATGTCCGAATCCTGCATGCAAGCAGGTATTCATGACATATCCAAAATGTCATTGAACACAAATCCCAAGCGGAAAACAAGGAATGGGCAGTCTAAAAAAAACAGAGAGGCCTAAGCAAACATGATAAAAGTAATGATATTATTAAGGAAGAACAGCATGAAGCTGTTCTGAATCTTCGAAAATTCTTCGATGAAAGCAGAATTTCAATGAAACGGTTTCTTGTTCGGTCCATATATTTGCAGTTGACAGGTTGACATGGGTTGACAGATTAGGTATTTTTGTCATGAAAATGCAATTATTAGTTGATTCCTTCGTGCAGCCGTAGTCCTTCTCCATGGATTTTTTCTCGTGGAAATTGTCATTAAAATTATATTCCTGATAATCATTCCAAACTGCTGAATATGAATCAGCTGTGTTGGAAATTTTCGTAAAAACCGAATTACATTTCATAACAATTGAACGAAATATCACAAGGTCGTCATCACCAGCATTATGCCAGGTAGGTCCTATCTGCCCAGCCACAGTTCCCTGTCCTATTGCCCTTCCATTCACTCGGCCACAGTCTTCCCCACCCCCCATCGATGCCTGCGAGGCCGACCGAAGCCTCCCGTTCCCCCGGCCCCGTTCCCCATCGAACTACGTCTATGCACCCGCTACCTTTTTCACCCTTGGCGGCGCGTAGTCGTGCGACATTAATTTATGGTTATATCGCACCACTCAGCAATTACGAGTGCACTAGCAAATTACTCGCATAACGCAAATTAAGTAGACTTTAAACTGGACATCCATCGTTGACACCACGGTAATACCATAGTAGATTTTCTCTCGTCCCTTCCAGTAGTCCCGCTTCCATCCATTCCCGCTCGCATCCATCTTTAAATACGGTACAAGCAACCTACCAGTTTTCAGCTGAATTGAAATAGCACCCTCTTCTCTATCTCTACAGTAAGGCGGCCTCATACATTTTGACTAGATCAGACGAGGGCATATCTTCCCCTGACCCATTTCTATAATAATGGGAAAAGTAGGGCGCATTTGGAATGCATGGAGGCATAACAGTTTCAGGCTTAAATTTTTGGAATTCCTTCATGATCAGGGTAGAAAAAGAAACTGCACTTCCACATAATTATCAGGATTTGCAAAGTTTCTTTTTCTAACCCTTATCATGCATGGAGGCGTTAGAATAGGATTATTTATGTAGCGATTAGAGATGGGAAGCAATAAGGGGACCAAGTTGTTACAAAAATAAGGGAGATGTTAACCCTAAAAATGAAATATGAAAAAACCATTTGGAATAAAAGCATTTGTAGTAAAAGTTGGGAGATCAGGTAGAGGAAATATTAGAGGCAATTGTTTGTTGTGTGGTCAACCGGGGGAGGGAACGGAAGGATCCCTGACCCACCCAGGGCGTTCGTTGCCATATGTGTGCAGGGAGACCAGCACTCGTCAAATTTCAGCGTGAGAAGAGAGAGAGGTATTATAGTTCCGAGTTGAGAGGGGGGCATCTCGCATTCTATCGCACGCCCCGACGGAAGGCTCTTCCCCTCTTGGGGGCTCAGGAGCCCTCGGAAAGGGGAAGAATACTCCCGGGCCCTTCCCCTTTCCGAGGGCTCCTGGGAAATCAAACAGCGAGGAGGAGAGAGGGGTTGGAGGAGGGAGGACCGCGGTGGGGGTGCGTGTGAAGGCAAGCACCCTTGATTAGGATTTTCCGCAGGAAGGGTCGCGCGCTCCCATCGAGACTCGGGGCCGCGAGAGTAAAGGCGCGAGGGTCGCGAAGGGGACGCCAACAAACGACATTCTCCTCCGACACGCCCACCACCGATACCCAAATTCACTTTTTCATGCAATGCATATGCTTTGACACTTTTTTCTCAGTCAAAACGGACATAAATATATTACGGGGTGCACCACATGGCCAAGGATCGCAAAGAGCGAGAGTAGTTTCGAAATAATTCTGAGGGGTGTTTAATGAATCTCAAACGCTCATTTCAAAATTTAGATTACCTTCCAAAAAAACGTCACACATATCACGATCCCTACAGCACCTTACTACGTAGTAAGTAGAAAGAAAGTTTAAGAATGTAACGTTCAAGTGTATATTACAAAACGTTTTCTTGTCACCAGATTCATATTATATTTCAAACCATAAGTTACTTTCTGGGCAAAACTCTTAGATCTTGAAATACTTTGATCCGAATCATTTCTGTCGAGTTGTGGCGCTTTTTAGGACGCATGTGAGTTCCACCATCTTTGCTTGTGAAATCAATGAAAAGTGGCGGAAATCATGACACACTATGGGAAGATATGATTGCTCTGATTAATTCAGGTTACAACCAATCAATACACACACCTCTCAAGTCCCTATGGGGCAGTAATTTTAGAGAGAAGAGATACTCTAGCTAGTCAACCAAAGCCTGCAATAGTATCTGTATACGTTCCCGCCCTCCCAGACTGAGCGTGTGCTTGCATGTGTGTGTTTGGGAAAGGAGCGCACCGAGGAGGATAACCACCAGATGGCGGCAGTGCTCAGGGTCGATGGACGGAAGGCGACGCCGCTCTATTCTTCCAAACCGCCTAACATGCCTTCCCTTTCGCTTCTGAAGTCCACCATCCACATCCGCGTCTGCATCATTCGCTGGGAGACGCGGCGAAGGATTACGGCAATGGTGTTTGGTCATATATATATATATATGTGTGTGTGTGTGTGTGTTGTGTGTGTGTGTATATATATATGCATATATATAAATGTGTGTGTAAATATGTTATAAACATATATTTTTGTTATTATTTGGTAATCTACCGGTTAAGGTAGGTTTTTGGATGGACACAATTATCAAATAAATATTTTGTAACTACAAGCAAAACCCAATTCAGCAACCTATTCTACATCAGGTCCCTCTTCATCTCTGTGTACTTCCTTCCTCCCTTCATCCCGTTCAACATCCCTATCCTGTTCCTGCCCTTTCCTCGTTTGCCTAACATTCTCCCTCTATTACCCTCTTCAACATCCCAATACCGCTCAATACGCCTTTCATCCATCTTTCCTGCCTCCATAGGATTTCTCTCAACAAACTCCTCTCCTCACCCACCATCTCCAGTACTTCCTCATTTGTTTTCCTTTCGGTCCATTTCACCTTCTCCATTCTTCTCCACACCCACATTTCAAAAACCCCCAATCTACGCCTATCCTCCTGCTTCAGCGACCACGCTTCCGCGCCGTGCATAGCTACGCTCCATATCAGAGTTTTTACGAGTCTTTTCTTAACCTCCCTACTCAACGTCCCCGTCATCAACTCCCTCCTCCTTGAGAAAGCCCCCTTGCCCAGCGCATTTCTTCTCCTTTAGCCTCTACTACTTTGAACGTGATGTATACATTTGAACGTGATATATATATATATATATATATATATATATATATATATATACATAAAGTGTTATATATATATATATACATAAAGTGTTATATATATATATATATATATATATATATATATATATATATATATAAACCATAAACACAGTAATCAACCCGAAGGTCGGTTTAGTAGGTGATGGTAGAGCTCACCCATGTACCATGCCCGACGGCGTGTGAATATTCACACATCAGGGTAGGGGGGCCAGTTCCTTTCCCTGTGCCGGTTATGGTTTCCCAGGAAGATCTGGTACCCGAAAAATCAACTAGCTTGGGTGGAGCTGCAGGTGCCCAAAGAGCCTTGCCCGGGAATCGAACCCGGGACCCTCTGGTCAGCAGTCCAACGCTCTATCCGCTAGACCACCGCGACCCATATATATATATATATATATATATATATATATATATATATATATATATATATATATATATATATATATATATATATATATATATATATATTTATTTATTTATTTATAGATGATGCGGAAGTACTCACGAGAGCAATATAACTTTTGGACGGCACAATAGAACACAGAATAAAACATATAACACGTAAAAGGACACTCACACTGTAGATGATTTAAGCTATCGGCCTACTCTGAAGAAGGCCTCGGAGTAGGCCGAAAGCTTAAATCATCTACAGTGTGAGTGTCCTTTTACGTGTTGTCTGTTTTATTCTGTGTTGTATTGTGCCGTCTAAAAGTTATATATATATATATATATATATATATATATATATATATATATATATATATAAACTTGGAAAAGACGCTCTCCGGCGACGCACAAACACACAAACACTAACACAAAAAACACCACACACATAGAAACATAAAAGAAGGACACTTACATTGGATATTTACGTTTCGACGGCACGGCCGTCGTCATCAGAATCATCAGAAAATTAGAATATATATATATATATATATATATATATATATATATATATATATACACCCACATATACATATATAAATAAAAATATAAGACTTTTGTGAAAGTCTCACTGATGTGAATAATAATGTATATGAAGTTAGCACTACTAGACAAAGACAAAAACACAGGAACTTACAAAAAAAAAAGAAACTCAATAGGTTTCGAATTTTCGGTGGTCCCTACCACCTTTCTCTCGGAAGAGAAAGGCATACCTGGTGAAAAGAAGGGGCTGGAAACACTGGATGGAGTGTTTGGCGAGGGGAAGAGTAAGGAGGGGGAGTTTTAGAAGGGTGGGGATATTTAGAAGGGTGGGTTGGTGATACTCGTAATAATATCTGGGCAATTCCAGTAATCCAGGAGCCAGATGAACACTTCCTATATTGTTTTGAGTTTCAGTGGAGGGTCAGAGGATGGGAGGGGTGCTAAGATGGATACACTATAGCATATATCAAAGTGAGTGTTGTGTTCGGAGGCGTGTTTGGGGTTGGGAGCATACAGATCAGGGAAGAATTCTTGCATGAGGTTCGATTATTATTAATTGTAATATTAAGGGGTGTGGTACACTGTCCAACATAAAAGGCGGGGCAAAGTTGGCACTTGAGTAGGTACACAACATTGCTGGAGGTACAGGAGGAGTAGGGAATTGGTGGGAAAGAGTTAAAGAGCGGGTGGGAGAGGGATGGGATTCTGGTTTAGAAAATAGGACATTCCTAGATGCAAAACATCTCCTATTTTCCAAACCAGAACCCAATCTCAGCCCATCCCAGCTATAGTTAGGATTCCTAACTTATCTTCCGAAGAAGACGGAGTTCTGGTCCGTCGAAATTATCAAGAAATAACGTGTGATTGTTCCTTTTATGCGTTCTCATATTGTGTGTTGCTGTCTAAGTTTAAAATATATATATATATATATTTATTTATTTATTATTTATTTTTACACACACACGAGGTGTGTTAAAAAAGGCGACTTTAAATGAGAGAATATTTATTAATTCTTCGATATTCAAGTTTTCCCCTTCAAAGTAATCCCTTCCCCCCAGATGTAATACACTTGTGCCAACGCTTCAACCGCACGCCAAGCGCCACTTCATTATTGTAGATGAAGATGCTGGAAGGAAACCAGTGTAGTAAATTCTTGCAGTTTGTTCATGACTGGTTAGAGTTCTAGATGATATTCTAGGAAGGTTGGGCATGAAGAACATTTTTATCTTTTGAAAAAACGGTAGGACGATTTGACGGCGTCGGTTGGTTGCAGTAGAAGGGAGAAGATGCATAAGAGGGAGAGAAGGTAGAGGGGCGACTGCGAAAGAGAGGTGTGCAGGAGTGGGAGAAAAGGCATGGGTAGCGGAAAAATAAGAACGGAAACTAAAGCCGTTTTTTAAGTCTATGGCGGCATCAAGTAGCAAAAATTAATTCATAATGGCCATTGACATGGAAATTAAAATGACCATCAATAACTCAATATGATATGTATTCGTACATTGTCCCTCCTTCTGATATCTGACAGTGAGACTATTATTTTAAAAGAAGTATTTATTCTAGGGATTTCTCATTCAAAAGTAGCATGTGAAGCGCTTCCATCAAATATTTACATATATCGTTTATTTCCCTCCCATGGACTACAACCTTGTCGTGGTGGAAGGGCTTGTGTGTTCCGATGACCCCTAGAGCTGTGCTGGCGGGAGTAAATATAATTGCTCCTGGTAGGGTCACCCATGCCAGATAGGTAGACGGTCAGGAGCCAGACGAAAGGTAGTCCACGCACCGTCTGTTCCTAAGTGAGGCGGCTGCAAAGGCGTCTGACCCCAGTAGGGCGGCCGTTAAGTGATGGTGTCACGCTAAACATACTATTGAGGAAGACAACGGGAAACCACCTCAATTATCATTCCCAAGAAAATATGATGGACGCAAAACAGAAATTGAATCCTGGCAACTGCGGGACTCGGCCCAAGAGGCCGTGTGTCGTGCCCGGCAGCGGGGGAGGTAAGGCTTCCGCGGTCGTCATCCCACGAAACCCTTGCAGGGAAGAAATAACAGTAGCAGGACAGAAGACGCAGAAGAAGAAGAAAGTAGTTAGAATGGGAACATGGAACGTCAGGACAATGTTGAGGACAGGAAAATTAGAAAATATTAAGCGAGAGATGGAATGAGGTAATATAGATGTTTTAGGTCTCTGCGAGGTGAGATGGAAGGATAGCGGGGATTACTGGAGTGACAATTATAGAGTGATATACAGCGGCGGGGACGAGAGCCAACGAGGGGTTGCCGTAGTATTAAACAAAGGGGTAGGAAGAAGCGTAGTCAACATGGAGCAAGCAACAGATAGAATTTTACTCGTAGAGATTAAAGCAGAGCCGACGAACTTGGTCATTGTTCAGGTATACATGCCACCGAGCAACCACAAGGTGGAAGATGTCGATAGGATGTACGAGGAGTTAGAGGATATCATCGTGTGTGTTCCTGCAGGGAAACATTTGATAGCAATGGGAGATTGGAATGCGACGGTAGGCGAAGGAAGAGAGGGTGGTGAGGTGGGGGACTATGGGTTAGGCACGAGGAATGAACGCGGGGAGAAAGCAATTGAATTCTGCAGGAGACAGCGGTTAGTCATCATCAACACATGGTTTAGACACCACAAAAGGCGTAGGTATACATGAGAAATGCCAGGTGACTCAGAAAGATATCAGTTAGATTATATTATGGTCAGGCAGAGGTTTAGGAATGGTGTGATAAATTCGCACAGTTTCCCAGGAGCGGATGGGGACTCTGACCACAATTTAGTTGTTATGAAATGTAACGTCCGTTTCAAGAAGATAAGGCAAGGGCGGTGGGTTCGGAAATGGAATTTAGAAGCAGTAAATGGATTAACGACGAAGGAGTATCAGCAGGCTGTAGAGAAAATAGTGGATGACGGTAAAGAATTGAGTGCAATCGGAGAAAAATGGAAATGTATCAAGCAAGGGATATCGGAAGCAGCAAAAGACACTATAGGAACCATTAACGGGAAAAGAATAAGGAAACCATGGGTCACGGATGAGATGATTGCAGAGATGGATGAGAGAAGAAGATGGAAGAATGTAAACTCAGAGTTAGGCAAAATGAAGTACAAAGAGTTAAAAAATAAATTGAGAAGGGCCACAAATAAAGCAAAAGAAGAATGGTGGAAAACGCAATGCGAGGATAGGGAAAGTTTACAGAAGAAGGGTGAAATTGGTGCTCTATACAGCAAGGTTGAGTTATTATCGGGAAGTAAGAAGGCAAGATCTGTGCTAACAGTTAAAGATAAGTGGGGTAAGATAATAGTTGAACCAGGAAAAATCCAAGAGAGATGGAAGGAGTATATAGAAACACTGTATGGTAAAGAACTTAGGCCGACAAGGTTAGACATAGAAAAGGGACATGACGTAGAAGAAGATAGCTTCGGTCCAGGCATACTCGACGATGAAATAGAAAGGGCATTAAAGGAGATGAAAGCAAATAAGGCCGTGGGGGTGGACAACATACCTGTAGAACTGTTGAAATGTTTAGGAAAATGCGGGAAAAAGGCCCTATATGGACTGATTCGTAGTATCAATGAAGAAGGAATCCGGCCGGAAGATTTTGTGAGATCGGTGTTAGTTCCTATTCCAAAAAAGACAAAGGCTATATCATGTGAGGATTACAGAACAATAAGTTTGATATCCCACGCAGCTAAAGTTATTTTCAGGATCATCAACAAAAGGATAGAGAGTAAGGCAAAAGATTACTTAGAGGATGATCAGTTTGGGTTTAGGAAGGGAAGCCATTGCGTACTGCGTGATGCCATTGCAGTAATGAGATCACTAATTGAGAGGAATATAGAATACAACCAGGACGTTTTTGCCTGTTTGATAGAGTGAATTGGGAAAAATTAATGTGTGTATTGCAGAAAATAGGAATGGATTGGAGGGACAGGAGATTAATCCGCAACCTGTACATGTCTTAGACTGCTCAGGTGCGAGTGGGGAACGGAGAGTCCGGATGGGCAGTGTTAGGAAGAGGGGTAAGGCAGGGTTGCCCATTGTCACCGGTGCTGTTTAGCGTATATGTGGAGGAAATGATTAAAGAGGCATGGGAAGAACTGGAGGTAGGAATGAAAGTCGGAGGGGAATTCGTAAAACCGGTTAGGTTTGCTGATGACCAAGCATTAGTTGCTCAGTCAGCCAAGGGGTTGCAAGCATTGCTGAGTGAATTGGAGGTTCAGTGCGATAAATATGGGATGAGAATCAACATTAATAAAACAAAGGTTATGCGATTTTCCAGAAAGAAAAAGGCTAAGCTAAATATTAAAATAGGAGGGGAAAAAATAGAGCAGGTAGAGCAATTTACATATCTCGGAAGTGTTTTGGACCAATACGGTCAGATATAGTTGATATCTATTAGTTGATGACGGGGACGTTGAGTAGGGATGTTAAGACAAGACTCGTAAAAACTCTGATATGGAGCGTAGCTATGTACGGCGCGGAAACGTGGTCACTGAAGCAGGAGGATAGACGTAGATTGGAGGCTTTTGAAATGTGGGTGTGGAGAAGAATGGAGAAGGTGAAATGGACCGAAAGGAAAACAAATGAGGAAGTACTAGAGATGGTGGGTGAGGAGAGGGGTTTGTTGAGAGAAATCCTATGGAGGCAGGAAAAATGGATGAAAGGTGTATTGAGCGGTAGTGGAATGTTGAAGAGGGTAATAGAGGGGAGAATGTTGGGCAAGCGAGGTAAGGGCAGGAACAGGATAGGGATATTGGACGGGATGAAGGGAGGAAAGAAGTACACCGAGATGAAGAGGGATCTGATATAGATTAGTTTGCTAGGTGGGGAGTCACAAAATGTTTATTTGATAGTTGTGTCCATCCAAAAACCTACCTCAAACGGTAGATTACCTAATAATAATAATTGTTTATTTAACGCGTTTTAAATTATGTTTTCTTGAGATCTTGATTCATGCGACGGCAGAAAGAAAATTTTTAATCTGTCACTGCTTGAGTTACTTTCAATTACTGTGCCTGAAGTAGTCCTCATGTGCCAATATACGTACTGTTGGATCCAAATAATCCCCAGGTCGTTCACACGTTGTTCATTCGAGCGTGGAGATCTTCTTCCGTAATCCTTGGGAGGAACGCGACTGGAGAGTGTCTCCCTTGGCTGCGGTCATTTCCTGTCAGGCAAACTTCCCTCATGCAAATGTTACTTTTCACATATCTAAAGGGTCATCAGTTCAATCAGTTAATACATATCTCAATAAGCAGTGCCACACAAAGGGCAGCTGCAAAGTATAAATGTGGACTAGGCAACTTGAAATAATCTCTCATCGAACTGTGCATTATATTTTCCCTAATGAAGCCTCCACGCCTCCCCGAAGCTCACACTTAATGCGTGTGACTCACACTAAGTTTCATCGATGATACACTTCTCCTAATATGAATCCTGCATGTTTCGGATAATTTAATTGAATCCCCGTCATGTTGCACACAAACTCGTGTTTTAATCTTATTTTAATGTAGATTTATGTACAAGTTGAGTTTAACATAATCCTTATTCTTTACGCTATAGTCAGAGCAGTTTTCAGATAAAAAGTCTGAATAACCAAGAATCGATCGCCTAACCATAAAGCTTAGCAAAGCCATATTTCATGTTTTCAAGCTTTTCCTCTTATCGAGAGAATCTGATCACGATATTATCTCGTATATTGTCCACCTGTAGATGATTTAGTGCATCGAAGCAGGCCCGTGTAATAAATCAATATACAGAGGGAAAGTATTATCATTTGGTCATTATTATGTTCGAATTCTACCATATCACACCTGAACATACGCAACATTAGAACATATAGTTAATTAAAATGTCATTTTTTTCCTCGAACCATTAGAAATCAAAATACTCATAGTTATGACAACAATCACGTAGGAGATAATTAGAATAGGAATATATTTGTTGATATCCTACATGTTTCTTCCTGCATTTTTATTTAATAGAGCCGTTTTTAAAAGTTATATCGCATGATTTGAATATACATATACTGTTATTGGATATTGTTGCATTGATGTACTTTCTCTCGTCTGATTAAAATTTATCGAGTGCATGATCAAACTAATATTTGTGTAGAGGCAACATTATTTGGTTTTTTTGCATGTGGTTTTATTCTAGTGTACCTAACACCCCCCGCCACACATCCCCTCGGCGGCTTGCGGGGTATTATGTAGATGGAGGTGAATAGTATCCCTATTCCCCGTATGATGTTTTCGTATTCGAAAATATAATGTCGTTCTTCACCAATGACATCGTGTGCGTAAAGACATGAGGAGAGACAAGGGGACGGACTCATAAAGTCACAAATAATTAGTCATGGACAAAAAGGTGGTTATGTGATTAAATCTCCGGCGGTGCATGTGTGAAATTAAACTACTCAACCTCACCTGCGCCCATTGTACAATAACGTATGAATTTCCACCAGAGTGCACTGAATCTCTCTCTCTCTCTAGGGAAGCATAATGAGAAATTAAATGTAATTGGTGTAATTTTACCTCGTTTAGAAACCACCTGATATTTCATTGTGAAATCCAAGATTCCTCTTCTTTAAATCGTGCGATATAGTAAGGAGCGATTTGGCGGAAATGGCTGCTATGAGAAAATCGTGCCTTCCCTTGTGCATCTAAATGATTTTCTTGGAATTTAAAAAAAATCGTTACAACTGATATAGTAAAATGCATGAAACGCTAGTCTCCGCTTAGAATAAATAAATGACTAATACAATGAAAAGCCAACGAACATTTGAAAATATCATATTGAGGGACGAATACGGTTTTTGGATCCCGACCGAAAATCCGAGTGAGAGGATCCGAGTGAAAAGGATGATGAAACGCAGGTCGGTACCATCCTGAATTTCTCTGGAGTTAAAGGAGCATCAATCAAACTGTAAGAGTAACGCGACAGCTTAGCTGTGAGATGACCGCTTAGCTGGTGCCATTTGCCTATTATTCCTGGCACAGTGGTGGTGTGTTTTCCTTCTTTGAGGCCTTCCGTCCCAGCCTCCAATCGGATCGGACGCAGGGCACGGGGGTGTGGGGGGCGGACGGTCGGAGGTTGGGGGCGGTGGAAGCGGGGAGAAGGAGGGCAACGCGCCGGGAAAGGCAGTCATTATTATTGCGACCCCCACAACTCCCCCGCCGAGGAAGATGCCCATATTTGCCATTCAAGTCCCCACAATACCCCATTTGCCCACATAGACGACGCCAAAAGGGCTTAACCCGACACTGCATCCTTCGGAGGGCGAAGCAAGAAAGGGAAAGAGGGGAAAGGGCAAGGGAGAGTAAGGAAGGAAGGAAGGAAGGAAGAGGGCCGTGCGAGTGAGTCACACATCCTCCCCAACCCCCTCTCCACCCTCCATCCCCCTTCCGTCCCACCCTCAGCATCGTGGTTCCTTCTCCGCTCCCTCCATCCCCACTCCCTCCCTCCCCTTCTCCTCGAGACCCGACAAAGGGAGAGGGGAGGAAAGAAATTTATTCGCATGAAAAAACCGGTTCCGTCCCCGTCCGTTGTAATGAGCCATGTTAAGCGGAGCGCGGCGGGTTGAGACAAAAGAAGGACGATGAGTCCGCTCGCGCCCGCGAGGTGGCGCCCAGCTCGTGGGCGGAGGGAGTGGGCAAGGGTGAAGGGGAAGATCCGGGTGAAGGACTCTAAATCAGTTTCATTTGTGACTGCCTCATTTATTCATTTTCATCCGTGATTTTTCAAAAGGTCAATGAGGGCTGATTTTTTAAAAAAAAGGAAATGTGAAAATTATAGCAGAGGCAATATTGCTTAGTATTTTTCACCATTCAAATAGAAAATATTTTAATCCAGAAGAAGTAAATATTTTAATATTTTTTCAAGCAGTTTTCAAGCTTTCTTTTCCACAAGAAAAATTTAGAAAACGCAAGGTCATTGATTATTTCTTCCTACTTTACGAATGGATTTCCACAGTGTCGGCCTCAACCATGTCTCAAATCAACTTCTGAAAGTATTGAAAAAAGTGAGTTTTTAACACGAAAAGCAAATACCAAATGTATACTATGTAAATTCTTAATATTTCTTAAGTTTTACTAATCCCAACGGCGTTCACACGTGAGAATCGGGGGGCAAGTTCTTTTCTTTGGCCGCCCAAGGCTTCACAGGTAGTTCCCGTACCCACAAAAATCACACAATTCCGGTCAGTAACAGCGCTCTTCACACTGGAGTACCACGCCCCCATGAAATATAGGAAAGATACAGTACCTGTACATTAAAGAATTGTGGTTTTTAATGGTAGGTTCTTTCAAGATGTTCTCCTATAAATATTACGGAAATAACTGCGACCGATTGATTTCCTTCAAAAGACTCCCACCCTATGAATACCACTCGAAAAGTTGAAACTATGCGATTAATAAACACGCGGAATTATGAGAATGAATTTTACGCTGCTCTGCGATTATTATGAAGCGTGAACCGAGGACCAAGCAACTGATCATTCTTGGGCGAATCCATTTCGTAGAATTCCGCAAAATGCTAGGCTAATGGAAATTCCCGCAAAAAAAAGAATCACTCTAGAAGAACTAGCTGTGTCAGCTGGAAAAAGGGGGAAGTGTGCGGGAGACATTGGAGCAAACTCCGATGAAGATGCAGAAACACATACGACAACAGATGCTGCGGCGGATGTTAATTTCAAATTGCCATCAACATCCCGGCAGCAGATATACAAAGAGGAGAAGACGTAACTCTTTTGAGTGCTGAAGATTTGTTTTGATATGGTTTGGAAATAATAAAAAAGAATGTTTCTGGACGAAGTAATATTCAAACCAGAAAGTGATTCCGTTGAGGTATCTTTTATTGAGGATGAACGAAAATTTCATCCGAACACTTACCCACTTAGAGCGACAGGGTTTTAGAGAGGAACCTCTTTCATATTTTCGCGGCGCCCTTAACAACGTTCCCCAAGTGCGTCATTGCGAGGGGTCCAGGTGAGAGGAAGTAGACAGGATGAGGGAGGCTCCAAATCCGGAGAGGGGGCAGGAGTGCGAAAGGAGTTGAGTGGTGGGGGGGAAGCAAAAACCCCCTCCTCAGTCCTCCCCATCCCTCCCCGAGTTCTGACCACCACCCGCCACCTCCAAACACCCCTCGGTGGTCCAGCGACGCACGTCGCATCCATCACTCCCTCACGTGTCAGACGATCCCCTCTCCCGGCATGCAGGCGTATTTCATTCGATCGCGACAAGTGGTGTATGTAGTTACTTTACACTGTGAGGGAGAGTGGTGTAGTTTTCAGGTCGCCCTTGCTGTCAAAAGGAGGAGAAAATTTTGCTTTGCCTTTGTTCGCCATCTGGAGGGTTTTCGAAATTGAATGTGGGAGTGTGGGTATATATATATATATATATATATATATATATATATATATATATATATATATATGTATGTATGTATATATATATATATAGTCACTTTCTTGGAAAAGCCACGAACGTGCACAATAAAATTCACTAAATAGTCACAGCAAACACAGAAATCAAAACATACAAAAGAGGGACTCACTAGTTCTCGAATTTTCGGTGGTGCAACCACCTTTCTCAAGAGGAATTAGGAACAGAACTGAGGCAGAGGAGAGCCCGAAAGCAGTGGTAGGAAGGAGAAGGGGGAAAATGGGGGAAAAAAGAGGGGAAAAGAGGGGAAAAGAAAGGAAAAGGGGGAAAAAGGGGGGGAAAGGCATTCGAGGTGAGGGGTTTGGAGTGGTAGTGTATGGCGCGGGAATTTTAAACAAAGGTGGGGATGATATGGAAGTTGTTGGGGGCGGAGGGGGATAAAATTATATGCATAAAGGGGGCAATTAATGTCTAATATTAATACCTGGGCGATTCCAGGAATCCAAGAGCCAGATGAAAGCTAGCTCTAATGTTTTGAGTTTCAGTGGAGGGTCTGAGTGTGGGAGGGATGCTAAGACGGATACTTTAAAACATTCTACATCTACATAAGTACCCTGCGAGCCACCAAAAAGGTGTGTGGCAGGGAGTGTAGCACCAAAACATTGGTCAAAGGCAGTTTTGTGTTCGGAGGCATGTTTGGGGATTGGGAGCATACCAATAAGGGAGGAATTGTTGCATGAGGATCGATGATTATTGATTCTAATATTAAGGGGTGTGGTACACTGTCCAATGTAAAAGGCAGGGCAAAGTTGGCACTTGAGTAGGTATGCCAACTTTGCCCTGCCTTTTACATTGGACAGTGTACCACACCCCTTAATATTAGAATCAATAATCATCGAGCCTCATATATATTAATCCGCAACCTGTACATGTCTCAGACTGGAGTCCGGATGGGCAGTGTTAGGAAAAGGCGCAAGGAAGGGTTGCCCATTATCACCGGTGCTGTTCAATGTATACGTGGAGGAAATGATTTGAGAGGCTTGGGAAGAGCTGGAGGTGGGAGTGAAGGTCGGAGGGGAATTCGTAAAATCAGTTAGGTTTGCTGATGACCAGGCTTTGGTTTGTCAGTCGGCCAAGGAGTTGCAAGCATTGCTGAGTGAATTGGAACTTCAGTGCGATAGATATAGGATGAGAATCAATATTAATAAAACAAAGGTTATGCGATTTTTCAGAAAGGAAAAGGCTAAGCCAAACATTAAAATAGAAGGGGAGAAAATGGAGCAGGTAGAACAGTTTATTTATCTCGGAAGTGTCTTGGACCAACGCGGTCAAAGTAGGAGGGACGTAAGGAGAAGAATTGCGCTAGGCAAAGAGGGTTTCACAAGGAGGAGGGAGCTGATGATGGGGACGTTGTGTAGGGATGTTAAGAAAACACTCGTCAAAACTTTGATATGGAGCGTAGCTATGTACGGCGTGGATACGTGGTCACTAAAGCAGGAGGACAGACGTAAATTTGAAGAAGATAGGATAGGGATGTTGGACGGGATGAAGGGAGGAAGGAAGTATACAGAGATGAAGAGGGATCTGATGTAGATTAGGTAGCTGGATTGTGTTTTGTTGGACTCATAAGTTAAATATATGATAGTTGTATCCATCCAAAAACCTACCTTCACGAGTAGATTACCTTATAATAATATATGTATATATATATGTGTGTGTATATATATACATATATATATATATATATATATATATATATATATATATATATATATATATATATATAGTGCATCTTCTTTAGCTAACGCAATTCTTCCCACAATGTGCCTACTGTTATTATAAGGAAATCTTCCGGTTTAGGTAGGTTTTTGGATGAACACCACTATCAAATATATATCTTGTGACTCCAAACAAAACACAATCGAACAATCTACTCTCTACATCTGGTCCCTCTTCATCTCTGTATACTTCCTCCCTTCATCCCGTCCAACATCCCCATCCTGTTCCTGCCCTTTCCGCGTTTGCATAACATTCTCCCTTCTATTGCCGTCTTCAACATCCCACTGCTGCTCTATACGCCATTCATCCATCTTTCCTACCTCCATAGAATTCCTCCCAACAAACCCCTCTCCTCACCAACCATCCCTAGTACTTGTCCCTACTATATTTTCTATTATGCTACACAAATTTACAAAGACATGTATATATGCGTGTGTGAGCATTATAGTGTGTGCGCGTACGAGTGTCTTTGTGTGTATTTGTGCATAGAAGGAAGAGATGGACGAGCGAACTTCGTCATTGATCAGGTCTGCCACCAGTCAATCATAGATAGGAAGAAGTCGACAGGTTATGAGATCAATTAGAAGAAATAATTGCGGGTGACCCTAGGAGGCATAATTTGATAGTGTTGGGGAATTATAACGTTGCACGAAGAAAGTGGTAAACGGCAGTGAGGTCGGTGATTACGGTCTAGGAATAGGGAATGATAGCGGGAAGAAAGCATTATAGTTCTGCAGGAGACAGGGGTTAATCATGAGGAACTTTTGGCATAGACCCCACAACACGTGCAACCTATTAAATGAGAACAAGGGATCAGAAAAATGGCATGAAAATGGAAGACTTTTAACACAATGTTAGGTAGAAGGAAGTATCAAGAGTTAAATAATAAACTGAGGCAGGAAAGTAATTGGCGAAAAAATCGCAGTGGAAGATAGTGCAAGGATATGGAGGGTTTTCAAAGGAAGGGTGAAATTGGTGCGATCTACAGGAAGGTTGACAAAGGAAGAAAGGAGGAAGAAAAAGTTCGAGCAAAAAAAAGGAAAATCAAAGTGGTAAACAATCATAGAACAATCTGGAAAATTATTAGTTTAATTAGAAAAACTCCAAGAGATATGGAATGAACATATTGAAGAACTGCATGGTAAAAGCATTATTCAAGCAAGGTTAGACATAGAAATATAATATGACGTAGATGTAGATAGTTTAGGTCCAGGCTTAGTCGAAGATGAGATAGAAGGGGGATTAAGGGAAATGAAATCAAATAAGGCATTTGGGGTTGACAACATTCCAGTGATACTACTTAACGGTTTAGGAAAGTGTAGGAGAAAGAATTTTCAATGACTAATTCGTAGAATTTATGAGGGAGGAATTTGGTCGAAAGACTATCAGATCGGTTTAAGCTTAATTTCCCACTCAGAATGGGTCTCAGGGTCATCAACAGAGGAATGGGATGATCAGTTTGGTTATATGGAGGGGTGAGGAACGGGATGCAGTCATGAGTTCGCTAAAGAGCTAAGCATAATAACATGCGAGGATCATGCTACTTGGATTCAAATGCACGATACATGGCTGTGTCGATGAGCTAGCTTCTTTACGTGAGATGATTAATGTTGAGTACGTGTCAGTGATGGCTATTTCACGAGGCACGGAAACATATTATTGGTCAAGAAAGATGTCCTTTTCTCGAGGGGGGAGTGCATTTGACTGTAAACAATGTTGTTGTTCCAAGTAAATATTGAGCTACGAGACATTCCGACAACTTTTTCTACTCCATTCCTCAACCAAGCAATTTCTGACCGAATAAGACGAAATTAAATCTCCTTTGATGTTATGGCATTTGTCGAATTCATCTCCAAGTAATTTCCTAAAAATCAAGACAAATATTTTTGAAGGATGTGTGTACTTTTGTGAAAAATGAAATGGAAGCTAAAACTGGTAAAAATGAAAAAATTCCCATAAGGTCGTAAAATTTGCTATCAATAAATATCAAAATTATTGATCGGATTAAAACATTTTCACTTGTAACACAGCTAGAAAATATAGGTTAAAAATAGCAATACTTTTTTTGCAAATCGAAAAGTTTTGATTAAATTGCAATGAAAACCATGGTCTCCAAAATAATTTTTTTTCCACCTGTCGCCTTTGATTGATTATAATCAATTTGGTGCTAATAATGCCGGTAATTACCGGCTGCATTATTAGCACCAAACCGTCAATATTCAATCGATCAACTCAATCGTTTGTATTCGTCAAGAGGAGCGAGATTTCAAAATAGCCGTAGCATTATTTATTATCCGAGTGAATGAATAAATAAGATCGCAGAAAAATGTGTCATACGTATAACCACGGGATTTTGAAAGCCATCACGTAAGTCTACAGTGTGTCCAAGGCTGAAACACTGACAGGATATTAATGAGGGCAACATTAGAATGCTGCTGTCCAAACGATTGATACGGCGTTTAGTTTGCATATGACTGTGAAAATTCGATTAAATTTTAAACGATTAATAGAATTATGCATAAAAAACTAGACTATTAAAAAAATTGCAGATTGCACGAAAAACTTAATTAAGGTAGAACCGCTGTCATCAAATACATACGATAAGTGAAATCCCCCAATGTAATTTTTTTACCAAATTATCCAGTAAATATGAAAGAGGAATTTGAAGGTGAGTGTGGCAGTACACACCCATTCACCTTCTTACTCACGGCCCCCAATGATGACGATACCGTTTTCCTACTTCACGTGGCAAATATAAGCATACCGAATTTTCGTGCCGGCATTTGGCATGAGAGAACAAGCGATTCCTTATATCGGTCTACCATATAATCAATTTCTCTGATCCATTCCCGATATCGGCAATCAAATTTTCACTCTACCAAAATAAATGAACTTCTGCGTTATGCATTTTTTTCGTATGCAATCTTCGTGCTCTCTCACGCGATCCAATAAAAATGTGATTATTTTCGTCCGTTTCGGTTTTCAACGAAACAAAAAGCTTTTCCCTTCTTATCCTGTTCAAATCTGAAGATAGGTCATGCGCAGGTTCCCCATTGCCCGACGCGTATTCTAAGTGCAGCCTAACCAGCGCAAACAAATAAAACTTCTCCTATTGAATATTTCACTTTTGATTAAGTCGATTTTCTCTAATGCCGCGTCGTATTTTGGTGAACTACTTTCCAACAGAGGACCAAGTATTTTACATTGTCTCGGCTGCGGACATACCTTCCCCTCCCAGTCTACAGGTTGCAATGGTTGAGCGAGTTGATGTTTTCACGTGGAAGTGGCTTAAATATTAGATAAGCTTTATTGCCTCTATCTTATGTTGTTGGAGATTGAGTCCAAGCAATTTGATTAGAGGAAGGAGATGAATAAGATTTTGGTAATCTTGATACTTAATATTTTAGTACCCTGGAATCCACCAATATGCTGTGTGGCAGGGGGCATGAAAATGACCCCTACCGCGGTCGAACAATATTTTTCTGATCCCTTATCGTTCGCGGAAAAAATGACATCTTAAATCTATGTGTTCTACGCTTGATCTCTCTAATTTTACTGACACGATCTTTCCTACCGTTGTACGATGGGGCTACAGAGACATCCTTCCAATTTATTCAAGAGCTTCCATCCGTAATTCAACCTTCGCTGCGTGAGCGATTCCCAGCCTAGCTCATCTAATATTTTGCATATGCCACTAAGTTTATCTTAACTACGTTTTACAAATCTAGCTGCTCTACGCTCCACGCGATCCGATTCGGTTATCAATCCAACTTCGTGAGGATCCCATTTGTACTTGCAGCATATTCTAAATGCGGTCTAACCAACGACATATAACATTTCTCTTTGACCTTTTCATCACGTTTACCCAGTACTCTTTTAATAATCCTAACTCTTTATTAGCTCGTTCACACATTATGTATTTCACCCAGGAGAAATCGTGAGTGAGGGTAACGCGTAGCTGCTTAATTGAGTCTATACATTCCATTTCGGTGTTCCCAATGCAGTAGGCGTTCGGGTGAGAATTGCTCTTTTCCCAAATATTTATGACTAATCACTTTTTTAAGTGTAACTCTAATTGCCAAGCGTCGCACCAGCGCTCTATAGCATCATCATGGTCATCTGATTTAGCTGCTATGTCCTCAGTATTACGGATATCACGGTAAGCCACTTCATCGCCGGCGAATAAACGTATCTTATTAGTGACCACGGGGTCAATGTCGTTTACGTTAAGTAGAAATAAAAGAGGTCCGATAACACTTGGGAAACACCTAAAGTAACTTCTATTGATTTGACCTAACTCCATCTATCACTACTCTTTTATTACCCGACCATGCAAAACATCTTTAATCCAACCAAGGATATTTTTATCTATTGCCATATGATTTTTAGCTTAGTGAGTACTTTACTTAGGGAGACGGCGTGGAGGTCAAGTCGAAACCTTAAAAATCACTGCGACGTTGGGGGGCGTGGCGCCGCAAGAGGTTACTCCCTTCGGTTGGAGGTCGAGTAAGCAGGCGAGTGTATGTATATACACATAATATATGTGCTATCGTGCATTATCTCCTTCGGTTTGCGCGCTGGGTTGCGGCGCATAGCTTCGTATTTTGTGGCGCTGTCAGGCACGGAGTGAGCAACGCCCTCTCTCGGCGTTAGTTATCTGGGGGAGAGAGGTGAGCGAGTGGGGAGGGGAAAACTCTCTCCGACTCGACTCTCCGTAAAGGGAGCAATCAATCTCTTTCTCTCTCCCCCTCGGATACGCTTTCCAAGATGGAAAGGACGCCAGGGGGGGGGGGAGGGGAACCCCCACCGAAGCCATAAATATTCATCAGGAGCGACTTCTCCGTTTTTATCCTCCGCGGTCGCCATTTTTTCGGTCGTTTGGCGCGGAGGGACGATGGAGGGCTTACTCCCGCCCTCATAATGAGAATGCCTTGCACTCACTCTTTCATTCTCATTCCAGATCCTCACTCCTCCCCCTGCTCCTCCGTGGTCCAATTTTCGCGCGGCTCCCCTCGCCCATTCCGAAACATCTAATAGTTCATGCGTGTTCACGAGGCCTCGTATACAACGGTCTAATTTCTTCGTCCACCATCTCTCTCTCTCTGCTTCTTTGACCATTCACCAACCTTAAGTGCACTTCGTTTTGAATTCGAACAGAACCACTCCCTTAGACCCCGCGTGCCCTCTCCATTTTCCTATTTCAACTCACTTGTCGACATTTCCACCAGCCTCATTTCCATCCATCGAACCGAGACTAACTTTCTCTTTCTGACCACTTGCTGAATATTCATGGCGAGGAGCTATAAGCATACAGTTTGTATGTCTAGAGATAAAATCCAGATTCAAATTACTTTAGAAAGTGATGGGTGCCCTAGTCAGAGATCAATGCATTTGTGCATGCAGTGTTTTAGCACGCAAATGATCCGATTCAATCTGGAAGAGTGAGGTAACGATCCTTCGGAAATGGAAAATTATGTCTGTCAATAAGCTGATGTTTAGACTAAGAGAAATCGATAAGTATAAATATAAGGCGGATAATCTCCCCCCGGTCATGTTTTGCGACTGCGACGCTAGTTCGCAGATGTAGGTACTAACTTAAAAAGGTTATGATTTCATTTAAGAATTTTCTCTCAACTAGGGACTAGATTACTGGCAAACATTTGTAGGTTCATTAGATTGGATTTGCATAATAATACTTATAAACTTAATTGGACGTGCGAATAATTGGACTTCCAGATCTCATTTAACCAAGTTAAAAAAATGAGTGTAATAAGAATATTGAACGATGAACAATGGCCGTTGAGGAGATTGATTTTTTTCAATTTTAAATTGTAGAATTTTAACACATGTTAGCGGATAACTCCGTTTGAAGTTATAGTCGCGGCATCTCCCGCAGTTCTATGAACTTGAGAATCGGCCAAGTCCCCCAATTCCGTAAGTTGTGGTATGGAATTTAAGAAACACGGAGTAATTTATCGAAATAAAGTTGATATTTCCCAATCGCCATTGGCCACTTAGCGATACCGCATTCCTCGAACACAATGGCTAATTGGAGTAGGATATTAAATAAAAATTTCGCACAAACGAAATACCGACAGGATCAGTCGAACGTGTTTTTGGGTTATTGCAATGCACCTCACTCTGCCACTCTTCTTCTCAACCTCTCATTTGCACGTATTTATGGCCATTGGTGCGAGTCTTAATAAAAATTTCGTTTCACCCTGACGAAGAATTTTCGTCATAAGGATGATGTCATTCAAATAGATTCATTCGTAACCTGGAAACATCGAGGCACGAAAAACGCTCTGGTAACGTGAAAAACCTTGAGTACACGTGGCTCTTCAGTAGCGGGGCGAGCGATAACGAACCTTCTTTCGAGACTCAAGAGGATGAATGATTACGGTGGAGAAACAGCAATGAGGTGTTTTCTCTCATTTTCATAATAATTTAGAGCAGAAGAAGAATAAGTGGTAAAGTAAATATATAAGTAAAAGTAAATGAATGGAAGAATACGAACTCACACCTTCAAAGCGTAATTACGTGCATGAAATCGCTATTAAAATAAATAATTTTAGACCGTACTTCCGATTATTTTATAATATTTCGATACATTAGGGTAAGTAGTTATTCATTTAACCCTCGCAACCGTTCGTTCATTCGTTGTCACTTCTCTGGAAAAAAGGAAATAGTATAGTATTTACTTTATGTTCAATGATTTTTTTTTTAACTTTCGCGAAAGCTCCAACACCAATCACATGTCCCGACATGACCCGAAGGTCGATTTGGTACACGGCGTGTGAAATTCACAAACCCAGGTGTAGCCGGCAGTTCCTTACCCTGTACCACCTATGATTTCCCAGGAAATTCTGTTAGCCGGAAAATCACACCTATCGGGTGGAGATGAGAGTGCCCAGGAATCTAACCCGGACCCTGTGGGCAGTGTGTTCGATACAATTTCAAATAGCACTCGATGCATTGGTCTCCATTGGTAACTTTGTCCAGCAAGTTTCGCCTTTATTATTGCCCATTTGCTGTTGTGCCACAAAATATGTATGCCCCATAAATGCCTCCCTCCCTCATTGCAGCGTCTTTCATTCCCTCCTTTCCTTATTGAACCGTCTTTTGAACGGCTTTTTTTGTTGCACGAACCTGATCGGGTGAACCGTGCTCCGTTTGCATTATTACGCCCCGGCGACCGTAACGCCGCTGTCCAATCGCATTGACTGCCTCGAATCTGTTCTCGGTTTACAGACAGACAGGAATCAGGCGCGCCCAGGGTCAAATGAGGTAGTCTGCTTAACTGGAATAAAAGCGATAATAATGGTCGCCCTTTCGGCCGCTCTAATTACGGCGGCCCGAGGGAGGGGTCTTCGGAGGTGGACGGGGAGGGGGGGAGGGGGGGACGGTGGAGGGGTGGCGGCTAGAAGGCGGTAGTGAGGGCTGTCTTCGAATCTGCTGCAGACAAGGAGGTGGGTGATGTATTTCAGGCCCGAGGGGAAGACGCAAATCACTCCACGGCCCACACCCCGGGGGAGTGGGGTGAGAAGAGGACGGGGGCGAAGCCCATCAACCCTCCCGACTGAGCCTCCCCCCGCGAGAAGACGGCGCCTCGAAGACAAGAAGAAATGTATCGACCTTTCCCCTGCCTTCCTCGACTTGCCTCTCCCTCCCCTCCTCCGTCGTCTGGGGGCAAGTGGTGCCACGCCCCCTGCCACGCACGTGTTCCGTGGGTGGAGGCGGGGAGGAATTTATGTGGGGAGGATGTGTCGGGGGCGGGGGTCCTCGCCCGGATGCGGATCCACGCGATCTCCTCGAAGGTTACTCCAAAGACCGAAAGACAATTGTCACCGTGCGAAGTTTCCGACCAGGCCGTCGCCTGAAATCGCCGAGCATAGAACAGTACGACTCCTATTTCCGCACATGTAACCACACTTGTCGGGCACGTGCTTATTCCACCAAAGACCTGAAAGCCGTCGTGTTGGATTTCCGTTGCGCTGGCAGCATTTTAGTATTTGCTTAATGATCACCGTCTTAGGTGTAAATGAGACTTTTAATAGTTTCCGAGTAATTTAGGGATCGTTTGATAAAAATTATCTAGTGTACTTAATTTATTCGAATTCCTTTTAATATATAGCTTACTTGAACACTCTTTAAGGTAGTTAGCATCACCATTTCATCATTTACGAGTGCTAACCAAAAAGTAACATACGTTTCGTCCTAGCGTGGGGGTGGGTTGGGCCAGAACCACCATGTTGGTGTCTCAACGGCCCTACACTCAATACGTATCCTGCTGTGGTGTTTTTCAGTCTGTGGTGCTTCTACTTTGCTCACTGCGAACTTTTAAAACGTGAACTGAAATAGAAAATCCCGCGAGTTGTTAAGTGCGAACTTTGATTAGGTTTTTACTGACAGAAAACCACAAGCCAATTGAAATTCACAGGCAACTTAGTGAAGTCTATGGAGACAGTGGACGGAATGAGGCAGTGGTGCATTCAGTTTTAAAATGGCCACAGCACCAATTTTAACAACGAGGACTTAGCCTTGTGACTGATGAACTGACTGTGAAAATAAACAGAAAAATTCGTGGAAATAGCAGATTTACGATAACGGATCTCTCGCTTGCAGGACAGTGCAATGGCAGTGACACCGAATTTCATGCTGGTGTGTAAATCAGTGGTTAAAATGTAAGGCGGCAGCAGATTTCTTCGGAGACGGCATTGACAAGCGTGTGCATCGTAATGATAAATGCCTCAATTTGAATGACGACTATGCATACAAATAGTTTAAGAAAATCCCTTTCAAATGAAAATAAGTGAACTTTGTCTCGTCTCTAGGTCCATATTTTATTTCAAAACGTCAGTCACTTTCTGGACCGCTTTACTACTTCGTTTTTTTCTTTCGAATTTTAATATCTGCACCCGTGCGTGGTATCAAAGGAATGAAAATACAATTCTAACAAATTTCTGCGCCTCACCATTATGCCTCATGGACAAGCCTTTATCCAAGACCTTGATGCTAGACAACGCTGGTGCGACACTTGGCAATAAGAATTAAAACTAAAAAATTGCGTAGTGATGAATTTTAGGAAAAAGAGCAATTCCCTCCCACTGCATCGGGAACTCCGAAATTGAATGTTCACACTCGATTAAATACCCAGGCTTTACCCTCACTCACGAACTCTCCTGGGTGTAACACATACGGGGAATATGTGGACAAGCTAACAAAACATTAGGATTTATCAGAAGAGTACTAGATAAATTAGATGAAAAGATCAAAGAGAAATGTTATCTGTCGTTGGTTAGGCCTCATTTAGGATACGCTGCAAGTGTAAATGGGATCCTCACGAAGAGTTTATGTATCTATCTTTTTATAGTAAATAATCAGTTAGAGCCGTAGAGATAAAAATAAATTAATAATTCAAGCATATACACTGGAAATTTATTAACGCTTTAAAACTAATGAGATTTAAATCATTACCAGGTCTCCACTGAGTTCTCCCCGAATTCTGCCACCCTAGAGCTAAGATTGCGCCGGCTGTGGGGACCCCCCGAGCGGGAGGGGGGCAAAATAACTTCATTAAGTATTTAGGAATAAAATTATATGGTATAATACGGATACTAAAGAAATAATAAAAATCATAAATAATTGGAGAAAATCTGTCGGAGAGTATAAAAATTACAAAAAGGTGAGCATGAAGGGTAACAGTTTGTTACACAACAATGGAAATAAAGGAACCTGATGTAATGAAGAATAGGGAATCAAATATCCTGAAGGATTGCGTAAATGGCGAAGAGCGAATGGCTATCAAATATCATTCGAAAGATTCTTGGTAGAAATTATTCGCCAGCGTGGATAAATTTCAAACTTAAGCAATCAATTTCGCATCGAAGTCGTTTCGCCCTAAGTTGGCGGCATTGCCCTTGAATCCTCTTGAATCCCATTGTACTTGTCATCCTCTCGAATGAAGAATGCGTCCCTTCGGCGCTGCCACGCATGAGTAAGACCTTCAGTGAATAAACCCTCTCGATTCAGCACAAGAGATTATGTGTTTATGTCCTCACGCGTGAGGCGCGCAGAAATGTGTTCGGCAACAGAGTAATAACGCACGTGGCTGCAATGCATGGTGCGGGGGAGGGCACGGGAGGCACCGGTCCCGAGTGGGCCTCCTCATCGTCCCTGCCCCCGAAGGGCCGCCCGTCCCCTCCCCCACACCCCCGATGACGCAGCATCAGTAATCGGGATGGGCGGGAGGAGAATCGCGGCCTTAACCGTCGCCCCCGGCGCGGGCCCCGCCTCTTTCGAGGGCCTCGTGCTAGGCGTGGCCCCTTCGAGAGAGAGCTGCTAGCTGACTGCATCTCTGCCCTCTGCCCCTCGCACACTCAGAACGCTGGCGTGGCCCAACCCGAGGGCCTTCTCGCCGTCTACTTGACGGATTTTTTGAAAATCTCGAGTCGGAACTTGTGAGCACCTCATATAATCTCAAATCCTTCGAGAGCAATATTTATCCTCTGCGAGAATTTCTAATATTTTAAAACATTCAAATCCGCGTATATAAATTCTGTTTTAATCAGTTTATCCAATGACCGATTGCGAAAATATGAGCAATATAATATGAAGTACTTTCTTATCTCTTTGAGAAAACTGATGAAAAGATTAGAATGATAGCAAAAATATCCCACCAAACAAATATGATGCATGGAAGTTTCTACCAAAAGCTCTTTATTATGTAGCGATTACTTTTAGTTCGTATTTGCCCAGCTTGAGCGAAAAACAGCACTGAGCAGTAAAAGTGGATCCAAGGGCCCCTGTGGGCTTCCCTCGCCCGACCGAGAACACGCCGGCCCTCCTCGGCCTCATTGCCTCGCCCAAGTTGTTCTCTCCCTTCGTCCGGTGTTGGTGTGCTAAGAAGTGTCACTCGGGAGTGTGCGCTTCGGAGCACGCATCCCTCTGCTCTCCCTTCGTCCCTCCTCCCTCGCTCAACGACACCAGGATCCTGGTTTGAATCGCTGTCGAAGCGAACGATCGATTTTTATGCTGTGGAACTCCCAACATTCCGACAACAACTGTATCTTGTTCACGATACTGAGCTGGCTTGCGAAACAATCCTTGGTCCACCTCCCAAGAAAGTTAAGTAGATTCAACCATTTAAAAATACAGGTTTCAAAACAGGTAAAGATTTACACTAAAATTGTGTTGAAAAAATGCTAGCACTACTAAGAAATTGTCTCAAGCACCAGTTAAGCTTTGAAAGCAATGATCGGTTTGATCGGGGTAATGTGTGCACTTACTGTTACATTGCGTTAATGCGTGGCGCCCGTGACCAGAAACCGCTCCTGAAGACCTGCTGCTGAGTGTCCCTGTCTGTCATCGCTGGCAACAAACGCCCTCTTCCAGTTTCTTGCTTCAGCGCCAGCTTCGGAAGGGAACCTGATTCACTGGGAATATCCACACACTACTTCTTACTGACACACGATGTCCAATTGTAACACACCTAAGTTCAACAATTTTCAATTGTAGATGCCAATCGGCATCGGATATTTGCCAGAAAAGAAAAGATCGGTCACGTAATCCGGTTTAAAAAGATGCACAAAGATAGTTTGTAAAATGTAGAAAGATAGTCGGAACCGAGAAGAAAGATGCAATTTAAAAATATTCATACATGTAGACTTCGATACGGGGCAGAGTTTTGAATGACTCCCAACAAGCAAGCCCTCAGAGAGTGAATAAGATGAGGGCAAATGCGCTGTTTGTAAGCTCACGACGTGTTGAAAACTATCGGTAGTCCGTCTTCGATACTATCGAAATTACAAAGAAAATAAATGGAATTCCGTGTGTCGTCATTCTTCCTTTAAATGATAAATCATAGTTCTTGTGATTGAAAAACAAGGTATTCAATAAATAAACTTGTTCACTGTAAAGTGGGTTTATATCCCATACTATTGACTGAAAGTGGTGGCGTAGGGTCGAACGGGATTATGAGACATAAGTATTCGCCGAAAACGGAAGGGACCAATCGGTTCAATTCCCTGCTTCGGCCAACTTCACTGCTTTGGAATCGGAATGCTTCCACCGTCCCCGCCAACCTTAGTCGTTTCATGTGCAGCTTATCCCATTCGTCCGTTTCCCTAGACGCCGGAGAAGTTGGCTGTGCTAACGGAAAGTGTTATTCTTACTGTTCCGATAGGATTTTGGTGTCCATCAGTTATCAAGGCGGTAGTCCTCCAAAATTATCCCTCAGGGATCTGGTCCTCATCCTTCCTAGCAGCAGAACCACCACGAAACTCCTCCTCAAATGCCGCAACATTTTAACGTCCCGCAAATCTCTCTGTCGACACAGGAACCCTCGCTGAATTCTGAACAATTCCCAGGATTCCGTCGGGTCCATGCAACCGCCCCAGATGAAAATCCAGCCCCATGCTCGCCATTCATCTCTTATGCCTCCCTCACCTTCTCCTCGCCGCATATTACCTGGCGCAACTTTATCTGAAGGTCGGGTGCTTCAATTAGTGCAGCATCTTTGTGCCGCCACAGTCGATTGTTTGTCCCGAGTACTCTTTCAAGATAGGTCGCTCGTTCGTGCTTTTCCGACCCTTCGCACTTCGGAGACGACCCGCTGATTCTCAACCTCCGCCAACCGCCGTGGGTGGCACACCGCGCGAGATCGAGGAGGGTGCAAGGAGAGGAATTGGCTCGCAGGAGGGATGACCCCCGAAGCACGCGCGCGTGATTGCGGGGGGGTCCTTCGCGTTAGCCACGGCTGCCTGACTTTTTCCTTCACCCTCGCCCCTTCTCTCTCTGTGTCCCTCACCGCCCCTGGTGGTCCTCCCGTTTGATGAGAGTGATGGGAGGGGAATTCGGGGATGTGGTGGTAACAGAGAGAGAGAGAGGGGATGGAATGTTGTGGATTCATCATGGCCGTGGGGGATGCAGGGAGGGACCCGATTCGGCTGATTCGAGTCGCTTGGGAGTGTAAGGGGATGCATGAGCCTTTGAATGTGGGAAGGAGGATCGTACGATTATGGAGGACACTGTTGAGCCTTTTTCTTCCCTAATCCAGGAAAACAAGTTTTATTACAGTCCCCTTGAAGTTGAACGCCCTCAAAACATACTTTGTGGAATTATATTATCTAGATTAATGAGAAAGGCGGTATTAACCACTCAAGATATCTGGACCTAAAATATAACTTGAGGGTGGGAACCTAGGTAGAAAGAACAAAGACACTTAAAAACTTATTTTTCATTTGTTCCTGGCTCTACTCTTAGGTGTTCATCAAACACCTTTTCACCAAGTTTGTATTCTGCAATCCAAATCACTGAAACTGAAATTCAAATTTTTTTTACGCTAAAGTTTTTGTTGTATTTTATGTATTTCACGGATCATAATGTTAACCAAAGGCTTCTTTCAATTTTACATCCCCAAAAATCTATGGCAACAACCCGCCTTTTCGTGTCATACGTAATGTAATTAATCATGCATTTCAATTTAACTGAAGCAGTTAAAGCTAACTCGAATTTTGATGGAGAAGAAAGTTTTAAAAGAAAATATCTTCTTATTTTAACATATTAATCTTCCTTCTTGGCACTCTCCCTAAGTATCTTTTAATCATAAGTGTTCTCATGCCTTTTGTTGCTACAGATATCATTCCTTCTATATTTTCATCTTGGCGTGACATAGCTTTTGACGTAATGATTTTCTAACATTCGCATTGTATCAACTCTGTTCTGTGTTATAGTTTATAAATATACTGAAAATGGACCTGCCGACCGCTGAGCACCTGATGTCATGGAAATGACTCCACGCATTCTCAGAATTTCAAGTATGTGGTCCAACCAATAAATGGGCGTGGAAATCTCCACCGATTATAATGTCTCGATCGATGCTTAGGGATGAGAAAATATTGATTTGCTTGTCTAGTCCTAGTAATGAATTAACTTTGCCATCTGGAGGCCTGTAAAATGCGAATTCATTGATCATTTATAGATTCAGGATTTTAATTGAGCTCCTAACACTTTCCAAACTGTTACCTGTAATCATCTCAGCCTTGTTGACGTAAGAGAGTTCCTAACCGCAATAAGCACACCGCCCCAGTATTCTATTTACTCTGGTAATTCTCTAGACGGGAAAGGGTTTTGGAAGAATTCCAGTGGATCGATAGTTATTTATATCGACTTTTATGCTTTAAAGAAGGATGTGATGATATTCAGCGAATTTATTTTTTAAACTTCGGCAGTTAACTATTAACTTACTCGCACTTCATTTACATTAAAAATTTTTGGAAATCAGGACCCACTATTTGACCCACACACTAGCCAATCATTCCAATCTAAAAATGTGCTCTAATGTCCTACTCGCTAAACACCTGGCGGACTCAAACAAGTAATGAAACCAGAGTTGCTCCTACAAGATTGGATCGAATGGAAGACGTCAGACATTTTAACTAATAGGCCAGTAAAAAGTAGATTAGAAAGATCATTAATCGTCTAATCACCCTAATGGATGTTAACCTAACACACACACTCTTGGAAGTTTGTAGGGTAAACCTAGGAAGGGAGGAGGGAGGGTAGGAGGCCGGAGTTTCTTCACCGCGATTCCCGAATTCCCGCCCGTTGCTCTGGCGGTGGGTAGAGGGGGGGGGGGAAGAGGGTTGTGGATTGGAAGGGGGATTGGAGGGGAAATCAACTGATCTACGGGTGGAATAAATGAGCGACCGACGCGCAGGCGCCGTCGCGCGATCGTCGGGGCGAGAGGGCGCCGATTCTAATCCTTTCCAATCCTGTCCCATCCTCGAAGGATAGCCTCTTGTCCCATTTCCATTTTAAAGCACACCGCGAGGATATGTGAATATCGAGATGACTCTGCGGAGGAGGGTTTTTCATGAGAGAGGAAGGGTTTGATGCAAATGAAAGTTCCCGTTTTATTCATCGGTGCACTAATCTTGATAGTCTATTGAAATGGGTAGCGGACAGGAGCACGAATCCCAGTCTAGCCGCCAGGGGAGGGCCAGAGGGACCTTCGACGTTTATTCCGGAGAAGTACAAATGAGAGGTCGTTAAATAAATAGCTGGGCCATCAGTCGATAGAGAGCCCCTGTGCACGCGCTGAACTCATCGGAGAGAGATAACGCCGCCCCCTCGGACCCCGCCAGGGCCCATTTTTTGTCTGAGAGGCGGGTGAACGCTTCCTCATGGTAGGCATATCTTTTGTTTCCCGATCAAACTGTGCATACGAAAACATATCCTGTAAGGGGGAGATTAGGACAAGGAAATAAATGACTCGGGGAAAAGTTTCTGCTTTAAGTAGGAAATCGAGGAAAAGTGACCGAAGAGATCTTAAGGGATTAGGAGAAGTAAACACCTTCTTACGCGTGACTGTAGATTTTCATCCTATAATACTACAAATAAAACATCTACAAGCAAAAATATCTTTGCGTTTAATTTTCCTGTAACAGAATGATGTACACCGTGGGGAATGAAGACTTCTGATGGAGAAGGAAAATGGGAAAGACAAATAAGTATTAATCTACCACAGAATAATATGCATCACTCGCATTTTGTAATGTGTAAATGCATGATGCTTATGAGAGAAATGCATGTATAAATAATAATGGTGGTTTGTCTGCAAGTCATAGTTTGGCATTTCTTGCATTCCTAGCACCACGAAGTAATGCGTCTCTGCTTAAATGATTTGCGTCTACAAACTTTATATCACCTAAACCTCTTGTTGTCTTCAACTGATTATTAAAAAACGAAAGCATCTTACCAAATGAATGTGCTGCGCCGGGAACCTAATAATAGTTCCTTAATTATTTAGGGGTTGCGTGAAATGTCACTCAAAGTATTCCCAGTTTTCCACGTGGGCTTGATTCAAAATCAAACTAATATCTTTCGAAAACGCGTTAAACTTTTATCACCCCTCTTTTTCCGAATCCAGGATAAAATATATTCGAGGATATGGTGATTACGCGCTTAAATATGATTATGCGTTTTAGTGATTAGACTAATAATGATTATTGCGTGGCACCACAATTCAGCATTTCATATTGCTGCGCCGTTACGACCGATTCCCAACGTTGAGTATTTCTTGGCGACTACGGAATGGGCCGCCCAACCGAGAGCTGCCATGTGCAATCGGCCAGCGGCGCCTGGGTGAAGTGAAGGTGGAACGAAAGCGACTGGAGGGAAAGTGATGATTGAAACCCAAATAATGGGCCGCTCTTCCCTTGCCGATGCGCGAGGGGGGACGGGAGGGATGGAGGGGAAGGAGGGAGGGGATGATTAATGCCCGGGAACATCGCCCGCCCTCTGTCCCCCACGAGACGACCCATTTAAATGTATATCAGAGGGAGAACAATCAGAGGGACGCTTCGACGGGATTGGTCTCGCGTTTGTTTTCGCCCGAGCGGAGATTCGCTCCCGTTCCAATTTGGACAAGGCCTCGGGAGACTGGTGGCAATAAATAGAGGGGGCGAGGAGAGGCGACGGGAGGGAATTGGTCGCTCGGAAATGTGATTTGGAGATTCAAATTTTCGCTCCAGATCGTTCCAGCCATTAGTCTGGAATGGATTTCTCATTTTAGAAGGCCACGACCCTCTCACTCTCTTCTCCGGACAGACGGACCACTCGACCCCGACGACGTCCTTCAGGTGCCTCGATATCAAAATTAGCATTTAACTTGATTGCTTTCATTGGATAGATATTATTTAAATTGGGTCCTGAGAATATTTTTTTAAATTCCTGCGTGGATAGAGCCATTCGGAGTCAACTCGGGGGTAGTCGGAATTTTTAGACCCGGAGAATGGCTTATTAAATGTTAAGAAATAATAAGCCGCGAAAAAATTTAATTCATACCTACGAGAAATTTCTAGGGTGAGTCTATCTTGGAATACAAATGTCTTAATCATCATAAATAACAAAGTGAATACTTGGAGGGCCACGAAATCACAGCTCTATCTATGGAAAACGCGATGAGGCGAGGGGAATTCTGTCTGCTTCCTGGAATCGTCCCATTTAATGAGAGTCGATTCGAGCGAATGTAAATGCACGCGGTATCACCCGTATGTTTACATTCGGGAAAGCTTTATCGATTACTCGGCCTCCGCTTCCCTTGATTATCATTCGGTGCATATAATTCTGGGAATCCTCGGACACACGGCTTGTCTCCGTGGCGATGCATATGAATGAACTTCTTCTCTAAAACGGAGAAAGGGAGCCCACCCGTATATATTTGTGTAAAACCCTTCTTTATCTTCCTCACGGCCCTTTCAATCAAGGAATCAAAACCTCTCCTCCCCCAACCCCCTACTTGTGCGCCTTATACGAAAGGAAAGAAGGCGTAAGAATAACCAAACTCGCCCCCACCCTCTCCAACCCGACAGTCCCGAGAGGGGGAGGAATATCAGGCGTGTGAGCAAAGGATTCAAGCGGCAGGCAAGGAAGGGGTTTGTTTGAAAAACACTCTCTAGCACCCCAGAAACAGTTGTCGTTCCCACTGCGAGTATCTCCTCCCCAGACGGAACGACGATTGGATGAATGAAGGCATATACACACGCACGTGTGAATAAAGGGCCTTGCGTGCTATGAAAGGGTCACGCGGGTGCTTTGAGGGTTCTCCCCACGGCGCGGCCGGGGATGCGGGCTGGCTCGGAGAGATCGCACCCGCGGGAAGAATTAATGGACGGGGGGAGACGGACGGAGTGGAGATTTTTGTCTGAAGGGGGTTGCAGATGACGGTGGCCGGAAGGGGGGATCGGATTCCTACGCCAGGGGGGCGAGGACAAGACGAACGGACGGACGGCCGGACGCAGGGATGTGCTGACTGACTGACTTCCCTCCCAGCCGTGCGGGGGGGGGGGGTGCGTGGGTGTGAGTGCCGGTGAGGGCGTGCTGGCGATGAAAGGCTCGTGGGCGAGTGAATGGGAGTCGTGACCGGATGAGGAGGCGGCGGATTAACGGGGGGAAGGTCCGCGGGTGGAGCTGAGGCCCGTCTGTCACACTCCCGCCACCCTCGAGTCCACCCCCTTTCCGTCCGCCCTCCCACCATTCAATCGCGCGTATCCTCCCCGGGAGACGTCCATTATCGAAGGAGAAAAAGACAGAATGAGACGGGGAGACTTCAACGGGAGATAGGGAGGAAGAAAGTTCAACGCCTGAGTAGGAAAAATGAAAGACGAGGAGTGCGACTGTAGACGAAAATTTCCCTCCTCCCGAACAAGTCCGACGCCGTTGCACGTGCTGGCGAGGGGTTCCTGTCCCCCTGGAGGAGAGAAGGCATTCGCTTTATCACCCGTACACGCTTACTCATTCGAGGAAGACGTTCATCAAGATTCACGGTTGTAACTGTTAGACTATCTTTAGAGATTTCCAGCCGGAGGTGGAGAACACATTATCGTATGATGGATCCTTCCTACTGAGCGCTTTCCACTTTCACTAAAACATGTGATGGACGGACGCTCACACATTCGTAGAGATTTCCTTGAAATGATCCAATCCTCTAGGGAGAAATAGAAATCCATCTTTTGAGGGAAAATCTGTCGGCATTTCGATGGAGAATCTATTTGAAATATACCGACACATTTTATTCTCTCTGTAATCACTTTATGTCAATGTACCGAATGCACTTGAATGGTTCATCTTTTCAAGAAGTGCCTTTTCATATAAATGAACCAGAATATGTAATCTACCTGTATTTTATAAATAAATGATGTGTGAATGTCATACAAAAATTATTTCCGGGCTGTTTCATATGGTCACTAAAACAAGATTAACCATCGGACGTCTCCGTATTATGTAACTTTGTATCTTCGGGAGGTTCTTTTAACTTGCCTCAAAGAAGATATTTAGACATTTTACTTTTCTAGGCAAATAAGATATAAGCTCATTTTACTCAAAGTAGATCGATGAAATCAGCCACATGTGTTATGATGCGTGACCATATTAATATGCGGGAAGTATGATGGAAAATAATTTCAATTTCATCATTGTAGAAGTATCTTGATCTAAATGTCCGTCAATAATACAGCATTCGTGACAAATGCGGCAAACATATATTGGTGAAAGACATATGCTTCATTTCATGTCATCCCATAGAAAAATTCAATAGGAATTTTTAACACAGTCGAAAAAATATAAATTACCGAAAAAAGCAATTTATATTTAATGAAATAATATAGTTAAACATATCCATGGATAGTGAAGCCCGTTAATTTTACTTGAACACAAAGCACAAAAACAATCATTTTTTTTAAATTAACTGATCATTTATAAGCTTACAGGTTAATAATATATATTTTTAAATGAAATATTTTCACTATTCAAAGGTCAAAGAAATCTTTTGAAAGAGACGTAAACATTTAAAATACTTACCCTCTTAAGCAATATCCTCTTTAGTTAAAACAGCGAGTAGATTGATCCAAACAGCATACTGCAAGGAAATGATGCCCTTAATTTCCGAAATTGGCAATAAGCCTAATTAATTATTCCTTAGAGACATTAAAATCCCGATTTTCCAGTCGTGGAAGTTGGAGAAAATATTTATAGTGCCAGAAAGCCTAAAATGGTACTTGCATTAAGATATTCACATAATAATGCAACTTTTTCAGAGAGTAAAAATCATTCGCCTTGACCGGGATGAATGATTTTTACTCTCTGAAATGGTTGCATTATAATGCACACATAGCGGGTGACTCCGTTAAAGTTACTCCGTTAAAGTGACTCCGTTTCTTGAAATATTCACATAACTTAGATATTAGAAATATGCACTTAATGTTCTACATTTGAGCAAAAATTACACATTCATATAACTAAAATTACAGAGCATTAAAACAACATTTGAAACTTCTTTCTTTGCGAAAGAAGGAATCTATGTATTTTTATCGACAAATTCAGGAGAGAAGCTTGCAGGAACATTAAGTTGTATTATCCGCATTATTACTAAGGGAACCAATAACGAACTTAATTCTTCAAGGTGGTGGTCAATAATGAGGAAAGTTGGCCATTATTTAATTGATATAATTGCAGGATAACAGAAAGGCTAACGACCGTTCTTCCTTGAAAAAAACGTTCGTGAATATAGAAGAATAATATAGTATTCTCTTCTAAAGAAGTTAAACTCTACAGATGCCATGCGCATTACAAGAAACATTTCAATTATGACATCAAAAAGGACATCAGTATAATATTCTCTTAATTTATTCATATAAGTTCGCATTTTAATGCGAGGCGCTTACATTATCAAATAACGGAAAAATCGACTCCAAATATTGAGGCTGTTTACTGCAGGGTAGGATTTTAGGTAAAAAGAAAACTATAACCTACAACATTAAGTTCTTTAAAGATTCCAAAAAATATTTTATATATAATATATTTTAGACAAGTTTCACAAAAAATATTTCATCTCATTCATCTTGATTCAAGTTCATCATCAATTTCAGTTTTATATACAGTACACAATCACAGTGTTTTTGCGGTAATCAATTGTACCAAAGATATGATAGATGTGCTAGATTTTCACCTAATAAGTTTAAATGCCCACAGGAATGGGGAAAATTAACTTGACTGAATGTTTGTGAACACATACAATTAAGCTTTCTTTCGTTTAGTTATATCAAAGTAAATGCCAGAAGAAGAGTGTGCGATCGAAATTTGGGAGTGTTCTCCTCGGGGAAATTCAGCGTGAAGAATATCGATTGGATGGGGTGAAAAATACAATAGATGATCAACCGAAAGGGCAAAAATATTGTCTCATATATTTATATATATATATATATATATATATTTATATATATAATATATAACTTAGACAACAACACATAGCACGAGAACACAAAAAGAAACCTCACAATAAAATCTTGATAATTTCGACGGACTCGAACTCCGTCTTCTTCGAAGTCCTTCGAAATTATCAAGATATTATTGTGAGTGTTCTGTGTATGTGTTCTCGTGCTGCGTGTTGCTGTCTAATATATATATATATAATTATAATAACTAAATGTTTACCTTCAAAAACCTTTGGCTAAACTTTTAATATTGACCTCAGGCAATAGAGAAAGAAAATGAAATCGTGCATCAGTTTTGGAGACATTTATTTATCAAAGAGAGGGAAACTATTGGTTAAGTTTGAAATTAAATGATAAACATAAGCGAGGGAATCAGCGCAATCGCATTTGAGGATTTCATGGAGTAACACTTAAAAGTTGAGAAACCTTTTTAAAATTGTGAGGTACCTTTATCAATTACCATTCCGTTTTAATATCTCATATCAAGACAAGGTCTGAATATTTGCGCAGCCACGGAGAATTTCTCCGCAGCGCACACTTTCAGATCACATTTTTAAGCATTCGTCCAGTTGCAGGCACAAAGTACATTTCTAATCAAATGCTTCTCTCTTGCACAGAGAGAGAAAGAGAGCAATGTGGAGGAATTCGAAATACCTCTCTTTAAAGTAAAAAAAAATACAAGTGCTATGTCTCTTGGAGAACATATCATCCTATTCTTTCTCGCGTATCACTCCGATTTGTAAACTAAGAATGACAAATGACTCTTAAGACCACGAAAGTCAAAAGATGAATGCTGGATCGACACTCACCGCGACGAATAATGACCGGCATTCCCCGCCAGAAGGCAGTGACGTGGCTGGAGGAAGGGAGGGGGGGCGACGGCATTGAGGGGGGGAGGGCATGGAAACGAATGAGTAGAGAGAATGCGGCAGGCGACGAGGGGTCGGCGGCAGCGGGGGGGCGATGGGCGGCGGCGAGGGGCACCGCCGTCCGAGTGGAGGGCAGGGAGGCTCACCGCAAAAGAGGTTTTCAGTGCCTTTTCTACAATGATGTCTGCATGTTGCCCTCCAAGGGCAACTCGAGGAGGCTTGACAGGGAGTTAATACCGAGCTCTCATTACATACTGAGTATCTACACTTCACTACTCTCATAACCCTTTGGAGTAATAATAATGGTTTTCGTAAAAAGTATAGAAGTAAGATCATCAAGAAATGAAAGCAGCTGCATGGTCCGTATTATTTAAATTGTAGTGGATGACTACTTCATTGGGAGTGTGAAAAGCTGGACAGTCGGACGCTGGGCTGCTTATCAGGCATTGTCACACCCGGGCTGGACTCTCTCTCGACAACTCCGACTCAAAAATCGGCGAAATTTCACCTACATCTACACAATACCCCGCCAGTCGCCGCAAAGGCGTGTGGCGGAGGGTGATAGGTCATAATCCATGCATGCACAATTCAAATTCTTGATTTCTTGAGTTCGAGGACGTTGACGCAAGGGATACGGTGGGAGAGAGAAACGGAGGACACCCCACGCCCGCGCGATATGCACATATAGTATTCCAAAAGGATTCAGCGACTACGCGATGATATCGACCACGCGCATCTACAAATTCAGTCGGAGAAATGATTGCTGTAGTCGTGGTCTATGCACTACGAGCTTTCATTGACAGTAGAAAAATGGCAATATAACAGAATTAAAACAAATACTTTGCTGCGAATTATCTCCCAGAAACGAAAAGTGGTGAAATTTAAATGTGCTCCTTACACATTACTTTTTATTTTACTTGCATTATTAACCACTTTTTTCTTGTTACGAAGTTTCCCCACGGATCTGTTAGCATGTGAGTTCTTAAGTATTCTATCATAATGTTCGTATGTTGCTGTTGTGTCGCAGCTGAAAAGACATTTACCATGTTACGTACTTCCTCTTTGACAAACCTCGATTTCAATCCTCATTCTTTGCTTAACCTTTCGCAATATTATTGTTCTCTTTCTTCACCGTCATTTACTTTGAGTATGTGGTATGACCACTTTGTTAATGAATATGAATTACTCTGAGTATATTTGGTGACCTGATGTAGAGTATATATATAGAAAGGTGGTTGGACCACCGAAAATTCGAGAACCAGCGAGTCCCTCTTTTGTGTGTTTTGGTTTCTGTGTTTGTTATGACTATCAGTGAATTTACATTACACGTTTGTGGGTTTTTCCAAAAAAGTGTATATATATATATATATTTATACCTAATATATATATATAAACTATAAACACAGTAATCAACCCGAAGGTCGGTTTAGTAGGTGATGGTAGAGCTCACCAAGCCCGACGGCGTGTGAATATTCACACATCAGGGTAGGGGGGCCAGTTCATTTCCCTGTGCCGGTTATGGTTTCCCAGGAAGATCTGGTACCCGAAAAATCACATAGCTTGGGTGGAGCTGCAGGTGCCCAGGGTGCCCGGGAATCGAACCCGGGTCCCTCCGGTCAGTAGTCCAACGCTCTACCCACTGGACTACCACGACCCGCTATATATATACCTAATAAAAAACCATAAACACAGTAATCAACCCGAAGGTCGGTTTAGTAGGTGATGGTAGAGCTCACCCATGTACCAAGCCCGACGGCGTGTGAATTCACACATCAGGGTAGGGGGGCCAGTTCCTTTCCCTGTGCCGGTTATGGTTTCCCAGAAGACCTGGTACCCGAAAAATCAACTAGCTTGGGTGGAGCTGCAGGTGCCCAAAGTGCCTTGCCCGGGAATCGAACCCGGGACCCTCCGGTCAGTAGTCCAACGCTCTACCCACTAGACCACCGCGACCCGCATATATATATATATTTATATGTATATATATATTTTTATGGGAAGAACTGAAGGTAGGAATGAAAGTCGGAGGGGAATTCGTAAAATCGGTTAGGTTTGCTGATGACCAAGCATTAGTTGCTCAGTCAGCCAAGGGGTTGCAAGCTTTGCTGAGTGAATTGGAGGTTCAGTGCAATAAATATGGGATGAGAATCAATATTAATACAACAAAGGTTATGCGATTTTCCAGAAAGAAAAAGGCTAAGCTAAACATTAAAATAGGAGGGAAAAGAATAGAACAGGTAGAACAGTTTACATATCTTGGAAGTGTTTTGGACCAATACGGTCAAAGTAGTAGGGACGTAAGGAGAAGAATTGCGCTAGACAAGGAGTCTTTCCCAAGGAGGTTGGTGACGGGGACGTTGAGTAAGGAGGTTAAGACAAGACTCGTAAAAACTCTGATATGAAGCGTTGTAGCTATGTACGGCGCGGAAACGTGGTCATTGACGCAGGAGGATAGACGTAGATTGGAGGCTTTTGAAATGTGGGTGTGGAGAAAAATAGAGACGGTGAAATGGACCGAAAGGAAAACAAATGAGGAAGTACTGGATATGTTGGGTGAGGAAAGGGGTTTGTTGAGAGAAATCCTATGAAGGCAGGAAAAATGGATGAAAGGCGTATTGATCTGCAGTGGAATGTTGAAGAAGGTACGAGAAAAGGGCAGGAACAGGATAGGGATTTTGGACGGAATGAAGTGAGGAAGGAAGTACACAGAGATGAAGAGAGACCTGATGCAGAGTAGGTTGCTGGATTGGGTTTTGTTTAGAGTTACAAAATATTTATTTGATAGTTGTGTCCATCCAAAAACCTACCTTAACCGGTAGATTACCTAATAATAATAATAATATATATAAAAACCATAAACACAGTAATCAACCCGAAGGTCGGTTTAGTAGGTGATGGTAGAGCTCACCCGTGTACCAAGCCCGACGGCGTGTGAATATACACACATCAGGGTAGGGGGGCCAGTTCCTTTCCCTGTGCCGGTTATGGTTTCCCAAGAAGATCTGGTACCCGAAAAATCAACTAGCTTGGGTGGAGCTGCAGGTGCCCAAAGTGCCTTGCCCGGGAATCGAACCCGGGACCCTCCGGTCAGTAGTCCAACGCTCTACCCACTAGACCACCGCGACCCGCAATAATATATATATATATATTTATATATATACATATATATATATATATATATATATATATGTATAATTGGATGTATGCATAGAAATATTTTTTTCGATGTGTAAGTCTAAATGTATTGATGTGCAAATGTGCATATAATTATAAATCTTATGGCAAATGTAATATGTATACGATGATTAGTTAAATGTAAGAAAGGAGGATTTGGTCTCAATTTTCTCAAAATAAAGATCTCTATTGCCTTTTTTTCGTTTGTGTTAACTACCCTCCAACCATGTTTCTCTTTTCATTAATTTTATTTTTATTTGTTCATAATTTCTCAAAGTTACCATCATTAGCATCAAACAACAGCGGTGGATTTTACTTTCTAACTGGAAATTCCGTAGATACCGCACGGGAAAAAGATGTTTTTTAAATATTAACAATGATAATTTAAAATTTACTCCTTCCCATTTGGCGATGCCCCTAATGTATTTTGTTTCCTTATTTGACGTGCCACATGAAGCGGAAACCTGCTTACTCGTATTCTCTTAGAATAGGGAGAAAAATGCTATCATATAATTTTTAAACAAGACATTTGAGGGGGGGTGAGTACCTTTAAAACCAGGAGTTCACGAGATTTCCAATCATTCCACCATTTGAGCAACATACAAAACATGTTGTGTGGATGGATTCTCGCATGGTTAGTCAGCAGAAAACGCTGGGGGCGTGGTCCGAATGGGGCTGGGGGAAAGGATTGCGAGTTGGGGACGGGTGGAGGGGGTAGGAGGCTGAAGACGCGACGGAGGAGGGGGGGGGCGGGGGAGCATGAGGCGGCGTGGTGTCGCGGGGCAGGCGGGGGTCGCGATGAATCCCGGATTGACCCCCCTCTTCCCCTTCCGCTTCCCTCTTCCACGCGACGGGCAATGAAGGAGCGGAGCCTTGGGGAAGAAGGGTCGCGCGCGGCCTTCCACACTCGCATCGGGCCCCTCGTCACTCTCCACTGACATGCGACGACGCACTCGGTACTAAATTCGTTTTCCCGCTGTCAAACAAGAAAGAGGTTGGTAAATAATCTGATGTCGTTTTATTGCCATATCGTAATTTCCTCCAAGTGCTAATTTTAAGCATAATAAATCGGAAAAAATCTCACCTATTCCAAAATCGGGCCTGCAAAATTCGATACCAATGATTGCACTTCAAAGCCGGAGGCCTAGGTAACGAAAAGCGTTTCGTTTCGATCGCAATAATGTTAGACGACGAAGTCAAACGCTGATTTTTTGTAACCGCACTGGCAGGCAGTGTTCCAGCACTTGGAAATCTGATGATCCCACCCATTACAAAAACCGCTATCGACCGTTTTCGCAGATAAATACATGATAATCCTTTGCGAATAATTTGGCAATAATCCTTCTATTTCGATATTGAGAGACGTACATTTTCCGTTTACTTTTATTGTCCGCAATTAAAGGTATGGACACGATTCTATTTAGTTTATGCGTTTCCACGTATTGATAACATATTTTTATTAATGGTTGTCCGCCAGTTAAGTTAGTAGGTTTTGGGTGGACGCACTGTCTAAACATCCGCCTTACTGATAATCCACACCTAAAACAACAGTCTAACCCTGCATTACAATAGTTTTGCATACATTCGACCTCCCATCATTCCGCCCAACTTTATGCCTCGTATTCCTCCCTATATCGTCAAAAATCTCTCCTTTATTAACGAAGAGAAAATACATTAAACAAAAAAATGCATCAATTAAATCAATAATTATACACGATTTATTAATCAATAATTTTCCCAATCGGTGCCAAGTGAATCTAAGGATCATGAACACATGTCTGTTCAGACCTGCAACAACATCCTCCTTTGTTTCACCCACTCTTCATCCTTTCCGAATAATTGCAATTGAGGATAAGTGACTTCAACTGACGAATTTCAGCAATAACAATACGGTAGGAAGCGTGAGAAATCGAGGAAATTACTGAAATCGGAGACCCCAGTCATGTTCGGACTTAAAAGGAAATAGAGCCAGCCTGCGACCGCTCCCGCAGGCAAAGGGAGCGTGCTCCGGACTCGTCCGGGGTGCCAGAGGGGTAATGTTTACCACATGCGAGGCATCGAGGCCCTGCGGAAGAAGGGGCGGAGAGAGGGACGCCTATCCCACCCTTGTGTGTGCATTAAAGTAGCCGCTCGTGTGACCTCTGCGGAGGCTCCCATCACAGTTCCCACGTACCCGCAGACAAGACCAAAACAAGCATTAATTATTCATACGCAAGACCTGGTGCCTATCAACCCTCCTCGATCGCGCATAATTACTGAACGTTACGCTAGGTGTCGGGAGTCGAAAGGGATCAAGAGGAGGATGGTGAGGGGAGGTCGGGACACCCCGCCCCACCTCCTCCAAGTACCCCCACCCCTCGGGGTTGATCTCATCGCTAGCGAAGGTTCACCGGAGTCCACCGGCCCTTATCACGGCGGAGGAAGCGTTATTAGTGCAGACGGCAGAAGGGCATGCAAATGAAAACGAAAGATATCAGTGGGAATGCGCAGACCTGAAAGCGAATAAATTCTGACGGTCCAAGGTGCAGGGCATTAGGGAGGGACGGCATTAGGGGGACCGTGACGTCAATAACAAATGCACCGTTGAGGCGGCGACGCGGCCGGAGCATCTCTTTTTGTAACACCGAAGCGAACGAAGAGGGACGACGGGATTCGGAACGAGCGAGTGCATCTCACAAGGCCGGACGTATCTCGGTGCCCCTTGTCCTCACACAACAGAAGACGACAATCTCGAGATTTCGCATGTGATTTCTACCGGGAGCATCATATTTACATTTTTATTAATTTTAAGCTGCATATAACAATTTCGTAATCGGTTTCAAAAGCAATTCTTACATGTACGCGTTTTCTGGTTATATTCTCACTTTCCAAACTTATTTATCTTCCCATTTTTCTATTTCACGTTCTACCTATTTATTACGCGGATTTAAAAATCTATTCTATCTACCGTTCTGGGCCTCGGAGTATATACGTCTGTTAAAATCCTACCCACCATTACTGTCTTCCTTTAAATTTGTTTCTGTGTTTCGCAATTCATCTTCATCAACATCCTCCTAAGTAAATGATTCTTCGTCGTCGTTCATAATTGTTTTGCACTTACAATTTCCTCTTTTGCTGACCCTTTTATTTTTCCGGTTTCATTTTTCCCTCTGCTTTAGCCGGAAAAGGTTTTGAAAATAATTTATTTGACATAAAAATTTAGCATATAATGCATATGATATTTTCGGCAGTAACCCACCCGATTTCGAGAACATCTATGCACGTATATACACATACGAATGAGTACACCTCAAGAGTTCTTCTCACTAATTCAAGTAGTGCCAAAACTGCAAAACGTGAGCACACTCCTCACCTAAATGTTTCGCAATTTTTCATCCAACCGGGGAAGTCGTCAGCTTAGCATCGATTTGACCAAAGCAGACACGATCTTCCACTCGAAATATTATCCATACCAAAAAAAGGAAAGAAATATTTGTACTTTTCCACCTGAGAGGTGTCTTTCCTGAGAGGGGTCCACCCCTCTCAGGCCCCTCCGCCCCTCCCCGCCCCCACTCGGTCCTGAGGGTATATATTCGGCCACTGTCTGTGTAGCAAACTTGTACCTGATGATGCCGCAAGTCGGTGAAACGCGTTGTACCATCTAATAAAATCTGTGGAAAAGTACAAATATTTCTTTCCTTTTTTTGGTATGGATATTAAATACTTCCACGAAGTGAAGCCTGAAACAGCGAAATATTATCGTTGCATTTAGATACAAATGTCGGCGAATGGCCGTTAAAATTGATTCTCTATAAAAGTTTCAAATCAAAGTTTAAACAAAAGAAAAACTATTTGACGATATCAAATTGTGTATTGTATTTATGTTATTTGCCGGTGTTTCAATACCTTTCCTATCCCTATCCCTTTCCTCCATTTTATCCAAAGTAAAGGATCGTTTTTTATCCAATTTTTTCGCTATATTTCATAATCTTTTTTGTTCACTCACTCACTTGCAATTGGTTCGCATTTTATCAATTCTGACGATCGCCATCCTTTTCCTATGGTACCACATGTCTGCTGCTGAAATACTTCTTTTTTATTTAGTGGGAGATATGTAATCCATTTATTTTGAAGGAATTTAGTTTTTTGCTTCTTATCCCACGGCAAGGTCAAAAATGTATGCATTTCCGTTCAGAATGACTTTTTTAGATACCAAAAAACAATTCCAATTCAATTTTAATGTTTAGAAGTATTCTACACTCCAAATTCACGTTTTATTTAAAATTCAGTCGGTATTCTTCCATCTCCGTCTCCGATTAGACCAGCGTCATAATTTAATCCCTTTCTTTTTCTCCCGATGTCCGCAAATTTTCAGCGAGAATGTTTTAGGCAAAGCAAAATCACCTTTTTTTATCTTACTGCTTGAATTCTTGACGCTTTTTCTTAACTTTTTCTTATTTTAATCTTAAAATTGATTTTCCTTTTGGTGTGCACATTAAAGTCAAAGGTTCTCAATATTCCAATCACCTCGCAAATTTGTATTTTTTTTAATTTCACTCATGAACAAGATCTGACGATGCACAGTGCTATTTCTTTTTCTTGTCAGGTTAGTTTAAAGTGTTCCAAATATTTTCCCAATCGGGTTGATCATTAAATTTCGAAAATCAAGTGAAAAAGGAAAGATTTTTCATCAATTCCATATAACATTTAAAAGTAGAAGAACATTTTCGAGGAGATAAATATCGGGATGGAATCTTCCCGTGATGTCCACCCGTTTCAAAATGCCATTCCCATCTACGTTTCGGCGTCCCCCTCGACCACCTCTATCAGGGGCTCCGAACGGAAATCTTGCCGGAAACCCCTCGTAGACGCCCTGATGTACGAAATGGAGTTTCTCAATCCCGTTGATAAGTCGAGAAGACTTCATCCACTTAAGGTGCCGGGTAAAGTGAAATAATTTTTTCATCCGCCAAATTTCCAGTCTTGAACTTTACGAAAGCTCAAGAAAGTCGGAGCGGGGCGAGGGCTTTGTCCTTGAGGAGGGCGGCGGCTCACCGGGAACTTGCGAATCTGGTCCTCGTGTCGCGTCTTTGGGCCTTCCCGCACGGAGTTCCAGCGACCCCCATTGCGACGTGCCCCTTGCCATTTCCCTGTCGGACAGAGATTCCTCTGCCGTCTTCCGCATTTCCCGAAATGGCTTTCATCTCATCCGCTCTCGAGAGATGTCCTCCGCTTTCTACCCCCCTTCCTCCATCCCTCCCTCCCACCTTCCCTCCCTCCCTCTCCCCCTCTCTTTCTTTCTTTTGCAGTGGCACCGAGAGGGCATTCAGGAGAAGGACAAACGACGCAAGCACCGGTCCGAGATTACAGGGATGTGGCTGATTCAGAGATTCAAACAAACGAATATGACGCCATAGAAACACCGAGAAAACACGTACTCTTAGTGTTAACTATGGAATTGAAATGTTTGTGTACTTCACGATCAAGCATAGAATGAAGAATTTGTATTTTAGTCCGCCCTGCTGCATTATGAACTTTTTCTGAGGATACCACTGATTGAACTGACCTCTCAGTTCATTCACGGTTTTAAAGTTATTTGATTGAAGTTACCGCACAAAAATTCGTCGCAATTTTTATATAAACAGTAGCAGGTGCATAAGGAGCATTGTTTCTATCAAAGACCCCATTAAGTGTGCTTGCAGCCTCTCCCAAGTGTGTCACTCTACTGTGTTCAAAAGCGCGAAATTTCAAAGTGAAGAGACTGATTCCTTTCCTTTCCAAAACCCTAAGTGACACTTTGGGTTTTCTAGGGCCTAAGGAATATAGTGTTGACGTGAAGAAAAATTTGAGAGGACATGTTAGGGGAAATTTTTAAATAGTCCAAAGACATATACGTGAAAATTGTGAAGATGCAGTAGTAACTTTTTTCATTACTTCCCATTTTGGAAATGGAAAAGTTGGCAATTTTTGAATGTCCTTGGAGATATATTTACAAGTTGAAATCAATACGATTGAAGTCTCTTTGTGATTCTCCCATTGGCTCCCTTTTCCTTTTAAACCTATCTGACTCTTAATTTGGCAGCAATAGATATTAATTTAATAAGGGCGCAAAGTAAAACACTTTCCTTGCCATTTTATTTAAATAATTTCAAACTGAGAAAGAGTTAAATTACTGTTGCGTTAACTATTAAAAGTTTTATAAAAATTAAAGCGCTCATTTTTATTTTCCGTCCTAAAACTAGTGATTGCACACGAGCAATATGGCACCAAATATGCGCATAGAAACACCAATTGAAACAGTACTTTAGTCGATAATTACATTTTGGTTTGTCTGTATTCCGTTTGTTTGTATTTTGGCCTTCGGGTGAAAACCTACTTGAATATCAACTCCCAGAAAAAAATCAGCCCTTTTTCAGCTATCATCGGGGGGCATTGCTTTCTTTCACACATTTCGCTACAATATTTGAAATAGAGATTTCACGCCTTCGAATATGAATATGAACCCAAAAAGGTGCTGTCGAAATTGCGCTATTGCGATTGTAATTCACTGTTTCTTTTGTTAGGTCGTTAGAGAGCTTCAACCGTGCGGGATTTATTCCCTGGAGAGAACATACATGAATTGTCATTCGTTTCGTTAATTTGGTCCAGCCCCACACGTTTGCGACCCGTTTTTTTGCCCGTTTTTTTGCGACGAAAGGAGTTGCGCACTTGAATCGCGAGCGTTTTCACTTTGCGAGGCACATCTTCCTTGAGGCTGGCTGGCATTCGCCTCTTGAAATGCTATTGGATGATGATTGGTAACTTTCGCAAGTGTACTCGGTCCGCTACTGTCTCTCGCCTGCCAAAAAGACAGAGTTTGAACTGGAGAAGTCAGCGAGACCAGGGAACGGGGACACCCTCCCCTTGATTGCATTCCCTTCTGCCAAATAATCCTTCCCCAGAAGTCCAAAAGACCTATAAAATGATTGACGACTGAGTATTAACACGAATAAAAATAATGAAAATTTCATGCATTGGCAAAAATTATGGATAGATCATACGGAGTGAATAGTAGCCCGAGGCGAGACGAGGGGGTGGGAGTGAAAACAAAGAGAAAATGTATTGCATTTGGTGCAACGACGAAGTGTAAATAGTTGAGGCAGAGGGCTCAACATTGGCGTAGGCGCGATGTTTGACAAAATGGCAATCAAGCCACCCGGAGAATGAGAGAGAGGGCAAGTGAATGTCACCCACTCTCGTCGCTTGGCGTGGGCAAAGAGAAGAGAACGGAGAAGCGCAGGCCGTGGAGAAGGAGAAATAACTCTTAAAATGCGACAACTCCTCCGAAATAACGCCGCACGGCTGACAAATTCAGGCAACACAAAAACGCGAACAGATGAGGCCACGGCCATTTCGAGACAACGGCCATTCCGAGAGAAATCGACCCCCGGGCCCACTCCTCCCCGGAGTCTTGTCAAAATCGATCGAAGCGGCGTGAACAGTGTTTTCGGGGAAGTCGGGACAAGAAAAAGGAAAGATGCTACAGTGTTTCCACTTCGGGAGGGCAAGGGTTTCCCTTTTTCTCTCTTTCAATACGTCCTAGTCTCCCAATTTATTTCTCGTGTCCAGGGAATGTGGGGATGGGGGCGGAATCGGGAGGGAGGGAGAAGGGGTTGGAGGAGCGAGGGGAAAGGAAGACGACGAAAGGGGAGGAATGAGAGGGATTCCGGAAGGAGAGGAGGGACATCGGCGTCGACAAAGGGGGTGGCGCTGGAGGAGAGCACGGTAGGATTAGGGGGAGGGCTAAACATGCATACATGTGTAGAGAGGGGAGGTGGGGTGGGGGAAGGGGGGTTGATTGGGAGTGGGATGCAAAGGCGGAGAGGTGATGGAACCGGTTCGGTCCCCGGGAGGAGGACTCCCTGGGCAGCGGCAGCGGCAGCGGTGGGGGGGGGGAAGAGTATAGCGATCGGGGAGGCGGGGGGTGCAGGCACGACCAACCGCCGCCCCTAGATATATTGCGCGCCCCTTAAAAGGCAACTCGCCCTCCGCCCAGTTACCCCCACTCCCGGCCCACTTTGAGGGGAGTTCCCTTTCGAGTGCCATTTCAGGGCCTTGACTAGTCTCCATTGCACGGGTTGGCGAGCATATACCACGAGGGTCTCCCCTGGCACGCTCCTGTGTCTACCTATGGGAATTAAATCCGATCCAGGGCGAACGTTTCCCAAAAAGTAATAATGGCTGTTGCAACCGCATCCATAAACCATAGGTGAATTAATTCGGAAATGGCTTTGGTTGGTGAGTTCACCGAGTCTTGTGCGGAGGACTGTGAAGTGGACACATGGAGCCCTCCGACCAATAGAGCAGGGCTCTACTCAAATGGCACGCGACTAGATTAAATTGACCAACATGTTTTCCTCCCGTACTCATTGCGCGATCATAAAATAAATTTGTTAAAAACATGCTGTCACTAGTGACTACAATGCTAGAACTAATAACCACAATGTCACTGCAAATAAACTACTGACTTAACTCACTGAAAAGCCGATTTATTATCTCTACCATCATCTCCAAGCAGAATAAATATCCTCATGTCTTAATTAATTGCAATAATTGTTCAAATTAATGAGTACCCCTCGCTCATCGATTGGATGACAGATCGTAAGAAAAATAAATGGTGCATTAATGAGAGAGAATTAAGACACACGCAAATTTGAAGCACAATGAAACACGTAGCTTGGGAAAACAAGACAATACGTGTAGTTTTAGTCGTCTTGCCTTCCTAGTGTCATATTCTGTACCACCTACTCCCTCGTTTTGCCAGCATCCTTAAAAGAGCAATGAGCACGGACGTAAGTGATGGGGTAAGTGCCCTGATAGGGTTTCCCCACTTCCTTCTCATTCTGGGTCTGCGTGGTGAGAGTCACAGAAATGACTGTAACCACTTCAGTCAATAGCATATTATTTACTGAGTAGCCAGGGTTTGAAGTGTAATGTGAATATCCACTCAAACGAGGCAATCGCTTTTCTCGAAATCGATTATGATATTTCTGTGCATGCCAGATTCCGTTCAATTGACGACGGCGAATGTTTTGATATGTTTGTCGAACCGTCATCTTCCAACAAAATAAACGGTTGCCATCATTGACACGGAATTTGCGACCCAATCAATGTTCACAACAAAACGGTCAAGTGGCGACTACATAGAATCATACGGGACAAGTCGACTTGAACGAGTTGGTATCATATATGGGACCCTTGTCGATTGAGAGAGATTGAGTAGCCTCTGACTTGATCGCCATCGGAAAAAGTAAAAGAATTCGCCACGGACTTTAATTCCTACCTCCAGTTCTTCCCATGCCGCTTTAATCATTTCCTCCACATATACTCGTACGTTGAACAGCACCGGTGACAATGGGCAACCCTGCCTTACACCTCTTCCTAACACTGCCCATCCAGACTCTCCGTTCCCCACTCGCACCTGAGTAGTCTGAGACATGTATAGGTTGCGGATTAGTCTCCTTTCCCTCCAATCCATTCCTATTTTCTGTAGTACATTGGTTGCTACCCTATTCACTCTATAGAACGCTTCTTCGAGTTGAACTAAACAGACGCGAATGTGTTGAATATTCCTCTCTATAAGAGACCTCATTACCATCATAGAATCAAGTGTGCCTCTCCCCTTCATGAACCTAAATTGAGCACCCATTGAATAATAATTTGCCCTTGTCTCCATCCGCTTTTTGGCGATCCTGAGAGCCAGTTTAGCTACATGAATTATCAAACTTATTGTCCTGTAATCCTCAAATATGATTCCTTTTCCCTTTTTTGTAATTGGAGCCAACCCTATTCGGCCGGAAAATTTTGCCAATCCGGATTCCTGTCTCAATAAAATTCCTCCCTCATACTACCTTGATCAAAAAGTTCCCGGAATAACCACCGTGTGGCGCTCCCATCGTTCCGATTTGAGTTCTGTTTTTTTTGTTAAATTGGTACATCTGTTGTTGATATTCCCTTTAAATCTTAGTATCATAACTTGACATTTGCAAAAGTTACGTAGCCAAGAGTACATCTATCTCTGTGTGTGTTGGCGATTTTTTACAATTGCAGAAATGGATTTAAATTTGCAACAACGAACTTGTATTAAATTTTGCGTAAAAAACGGATTTAGTGGCGCAGGGACGTTGGAAATGTTGGAAAAGTGTTTCGGCAACGATTCTCTAAAAAAAACGGTCGTTTACCAGTGGCACGAGCGGTTCAGAAGTAGTCGTGAGTCAATCGAAGATGATGAACGCAGTGGCAGACCATCGACATCGAAAGTCGGTGAAAAAATTCATAAAGTAAAAGAAATGTTGGTCAATAACCGCAAATTAACCATCAGAGAAATAGCGGAGGACTTGAACATTGCCTATGGATCCGCCCAAGACATTGTGGTTAATGATTTGGGTTTCCGTCGTGTAGCAGCAAAGTTGGTGCCAAAAGACCTCAATTTCATGCAAAAAAGAGACCGTGTTGACGTCGCAAAAGACATGATTTGCGAGGCTGAATCCGATCCCACATTCATCAAAAGGGTCATTACTGGAGACGAGACGTGGGTTTATGAGTACGACACGCAATCCAGACATCAGGCAAGTGAATGGCGTTCACCAAATGAGCCGAGACCAAAAATACCACGTCGTTTTCAGTCAAAAAAGAAGGCAATGCTGACGGTTTTCATGGATTACAACGGTGTAGTGTATCATGAATTTTTGCCAGAAGGCCAGACAGTAAACAAAGAGTATTATTTGGGCGTTATGAGACGTTTGCGTGAAGCAATTCGCCGAAAGAGACCAGAAATCGTCGCACAGTGCGTCGAGACCGTCGCACAGTGCTATCATTATTCGTAATTTTTTGACGAAAAATGCAACAAATACCATCCAACAGCCACCGAATTCACCTGATTTGGCTCCCTGTGACTTCTTTCTGTTCAATCGAGTTAAAAAACCATTACGGGGAACGCGTTTTAGCAGCCGAGAGGAAGTAATGGAAAAATCGCAGGAAGCACTGATGGACATACCGAAAACCGAATATAAAAAATGTTTCGAGGATTGGATCAAGCGCTGGCATAAGTGTGTTGCAGTCGATGGGGATTACTTTGAAGGGGACAATATAGATTTAGATGAATAAACTTGTATTTTTAATTTTCTGAATAAATTCCGGGAACTTTTTGAACAAGGTAGTAAATGCTTCTAACTAATCCATAATAACTCTCCCTAAACCTTTAAGTTGTTCCATGGGAATATCTATCTCACCACCAAGTAAGCCTGGACCTAATATTTGCTAATCCACGTCATATTCTCTTGCTGGCCTTATTTAATTGACCATAGTGTTCTTATATACATTCCTTCCACCTCTCTCAGATCTTTTTCGGTTCAACTAATATTTTTCATCGTCATCTACTATTCTAACTCTAGCACAAAAAGGAGAAGGACGAACAGTTGAACTCTGTTCAAATTATTCAATATTCACCTTTCAATTCAATGCAATATATTTCGTAATCTTTCATAATGATATAACAAAAAGTCAGGTGATTAAAGATATATTTGAAAATATCTCAAACCTATCCATAAAGCGATCGGAAAACATCCATCCCCGATCAATCAGGAACATACTCTGATCGGTACTCTTAATTCTAACGTTAATTACTCTTAACAGTCAATGCCTCTTGCTCCGTTGTATATGGCCTAGGGTATGCAGAGGCCTTCGCCGCACACTCTGCGAACCATTTGCAATGGAATTGTTCCGCGAAAATTACGTTCGCGGAGAGCCATTCCCCCATGGTCTCTCATGCGCAGTTCCCTAAAAGGGCAGCATGGAAATGTTAGCAAATCCAGCAGCAAGCACACGCGGGTCGTCCACCGCGAGACAGTCGTCGGCGCCCGCGCGAGGGTGGATGGAATGCGCCATATTAATGACTGAATACGGAATGACAGAGAATGGCCGGCCACACCTCCGCCCTTCGATCCCTCGGGAGCTTATCAATCACACTCCACCCCGGCCCGTTATCTCCGCTTCTCGACGCGATGCCAAGGAGCGCTTTTTCTGGTGTGGGACGGCGTGAAACGGTACTCCAGCCACCCTCTCTCCAGCCAATCTCTCCCTCTGCAACTGCCCATGCGTGAGATGTTATCGGGAGCTCGGCGGCGCTGAAGGGATGGCCGCCGCCCGGAGGAGAGAACCGGAACGGGCGGGCGACGGGGTGAGCAAGGAAGGAGTGGGGCGGAGGCGCCAGGCGCCCGCCGGCCGCTGTCGCTCTGGGATCGCGACGCCCCTGTGCGCATTTGGCCGCTCCTTCGCATTGGATCCGAATGTCGCCGACGGCCGACGAACCAATTTCGGTGCAAGGAATTAAAATGGATCAGTTTTTCCCTTCACAGCCCAAGTTGGCAAAGCTATTAGTTCGTTCTTTTGGTTCACCTGTCTTCTTATTCTGTTTGATGCACAGGGAAAGTGGCGAATATGATGTTCGATGAAACAAATTCAAACTAATACGCATCGGAACCGACACTTATTTATAAAGTTACTTAAGAATAAAAATAATTTTATAATTTATTAAGAAAAGGATTTTTATCGCCTGTTCAAAGTAAATGACCGGGAAATTGCCTTGAAGTGTAATGATCACTGGTGCGTACCGCGCCCAACTGTGCATGAAATTCACGCATTCAGGGAGGGCACGTCCACTACCTGTGCTTCCCTGGAGGATCTCTTCTGCTACCCGAAAATCTACTACTTCTAGATGAATCTAATTGATGGTGACCATAAAGATACTTATGTAATTCCAACGCCGTTCGGTTAAACTTAGTAGCGCATCCAAAATATTAGAGCAGCTCGACTGGGATTCACTTAAAGGAGCGAAGGTTAAACTACAGATTAAATCTCTTCCATTAATTGGAATGTCGTCTCTTTGGCGGTGATTTTGAAAATGTATTATTTACCCCATCGTATTACGGTACGAGAGATCATTTAAATAACATTAGAGAGATTAAGTGGAAGCCAGATAGATCTGAGGAGTCATTTTTTCCAAGAATGATAGGGGATCAGAATAACATTCTCTGACGGCGTTAGCGGGGAAAGAGTATTTCGTGTCAAAAGCAACCTGTTGTGTAATCACACCCTGCCACACACCCTGGCGGTGGGGTAAAGGATACCACGTAATAATAATGAATAACCTCGTATCTATATATATATATATATGTTTTTTATATAAATAATAACAAAGACAACATTTGCGTTGTGGCGTGGAGTGAGCCATCGCAGCGGCCACCAGAGGAATTACTTCACTCGGAATGCGGACGCAAGAGTAAGGCAGTGAATATATGGCATATCATGGCACAAAACACGTACCTACCACACCCGGGCTCTTCGAGCTAATATTTCGGTCTTAATCGAACAACTTTCGATTTTAAATGCCAAGGGCGAGGGCAAGTGTGACTATAAATTTTGGGCGTTTCTGTTCCACCGATCGTACGAATGTTTCATCGGCAGAAATTATTCCTCCTGGTGGCAACGAAAGCATACTAAGAAGTAAATTGAACCGAGAGTGCCTTGAAAAAAAGATAAGGAAATGTAAGTGGGATAGGAGAAAGTGAAATCGAATACGGCGAGAAAAAATGGTTCGGGGTTCAGGACCAGTCTGTTGACGGCATCCACTTGCGTATCAGCCGACAGCGGAAAAAACTGATTCCATCAAGAGGGAGACCACGTTGACGATAAAGTGGCGAGGGAAAGGATTGGATAATACCTATCCTACGAAAAATAGTGGATGGGGGTATAAAATTTCCCGCATGACCGCATGGGACTCCCATTTAATGAATGTGGTGCTCGTTACAGTATTGCGTACTCTGCTTTGTTGTTTTCAAGCCTTCCTTGAAAACCTCCTTCCATCCCTCGTATCTGTGGGGAAGGGGGGGACGCATCACGCCGTCCGCCTGCTGCGATGCGTCACCGTCCCAACCTGTGACTTCAGGGGCGGAGACCATGAGTTTACATGTCCATGTCATTGCGGAATTTTCACTTCTTGCTTTTCAATTCTGCATGACCTTCCTTGTTATGGTGGAGACCTGAGTGTGAGAGAGGCCTGTCGCATAAATGGTCGTGGTTTAATTTTATTCCCTTTTTCGTATAACAAACAACTTGTTTGTCAGGTGAATTGACACATGTTTTGAATTAAGTCTCCCTCCAGCATGCATGCAAATATGCACGTTGTTTGATAGGTTTTCAATACATATTTTTCCCTATCCCCTTCCTTTCTCATATTCTCTCTTATCACTTACCCATTCCACCTGGTGCTCGCACCCTCTGCCACCCACCTTTTCGGTGGATCGCGGGGTATTTATGTCGACATGAAATTGTTCCTAAATTGTCGTCGATCTCTGCTCAAACGGCCCTTCATGACATTTCACGACAACAGCACGTCTTTGACAATGAAGCATGTATTCCGCAACTCCCCTCCCCCCATTCAACGCGCAGAGGCGGCATTCTGCGAGGAGGCGACAGAGGGGAAGCCGTCCGTGGTCGCAACTACCTCCCGAACATGCTGTGAGAGGCGCCACCGTCGCTCGGCGGCGACTCCGGGGATGGACAACGCAGAGAAAAGGAACTGAACCCCTCCTCCCACTGACCCCACTTCTATCCTAGAGGCCATTTAAAGTAAGTGGCTTCGTGTGGAAATGCTATCGAGTTCGCTTAACTTGTACACGTGATCATACTTAGTTTGCAATTCAACGCGGGGATGTGGAGAGGTAGGAAGAATACAAAAATTGAATGGAGTCAAAAGTCCCGTTAACAAAACATTAACTCAAACCCATGGGATAAACAATAATTGTGCAACATAGCGCCTCTAACTGAAAGCCTAATAATATATAATTATTATTAGGTAATCTACCGGTTAAGGTAGGTTTTTGGATGGACACAAGTATCAAATAAACATTTTGTGACTCCCCACCTAGCAAACTAATCTATATCAGGTCCCTATTCATCTCGGTGTACTTCTTTCCTCCCTTCATCCCGTCCAACATCCCTATCCTGTTCCTACCCTTACCTCGCTTGCCCAACATTCTCCCCTCTATTACCCTCTTCAACATTCCACTACCGCTCAATACGCCTTTCATCCATTTTTCCTGCCTCCATAGGATTCCTCCCGACAAACCCCTCTCCTCACCCACCATTTCTAGTACTTCCTCATTTGTTTTCCTTTCGGTCCATTTCACCTTCTCCATTCTTCTCCACACCCACATTTCAAAAGCCTCCAATCTACGTCTATCCTCCTGCTTCAGCGACCACGTTTCCGCGCCGTACATAGCAACGCTCCATATCAGAGTTTTTACGAGTCTTGTCTTAACATCCCTACTCAACGTCCCCGTCATCAATTCCCTCCTCCTTGAGAAATCCTCCTTGCCTAGCACAATTTTTCTCCTTACGTCCCTACCACTTTGACCGTATTGGTCCAAAACACTTCCGAGATATGTAAAGTGTTCTACCTGCTCTATTTTTTCCCTGCCAATTTTAATATTTAGCTTAGCCTTTTTCTTTCTGGAAAATCGCATAATCTTTGTTTTATTAATATTGATTCTCATCCCGTATTCATCGCACTGAACCTCCAATTCACTCAACAATGCTTGCAACCCCTTGGCTGACTGAGCAACTAATTCTTCTGTCATCAGCAAACCTAACCGATTTTACGAATTCCCCTCCGACTTTCATTCCTACCTCCAGTTCTTCCCATGCGTCTTTAATCATATCCTCTACATATACGTTGAACAGTACCGGTGACAATGGGCAACCCTGCCTTACACCTCTTCCTAACACTGCCCATCCGGACTCTCCGTTCCCCACTCGCACCTGAGCAGTCTGAGACATGTACAGGTTTCGGATCAGTCTCCTGTCCCTCCAATCCATTCCTATTTTCTGCAATACACGCATTAATTTTTCCCAATTCACTCTATCAAACGCTTTTTCGAAATCTACAAAACAGGCTAAAACGTCCTGATTGTATCCCTCACTCACTTTCGTTTAAGGCTAACTTCTGCACAATAAAACTAATGAAAATGGGAAAAATTCTCCATTTTTCGAATCGAATGTCCACAAAATAACCCCCTTATTTATTTAGTGGAAATAAATCGTCCAAGATAAACACGAAAAGAGGGACATTTTAAGCGTTAGTGAGAATGAAAAATAGGATGTTTTTCAATTTGAACGAGAATGATTAATGAAATAGAGTTAAAAAACATAAAAGCATTAACACAGTAATGAACCCGAAGGTCGGTTTGGTAAGTGGTGGTAGATTTTACCCAGTACTCCCTATACAGCGCGCGAAATTCACACATTAGCAGGGCTTAAAGATGTAGCAATTCCTTTCCCTATTGCCCGGCTGTCGGGAGAATCCTAAATAGGTAGTGAAGAAGGATGCAGAGCATTTTGATTGGCAACGGAATGTTGAAACCTGTGATAGAGGGGAGAGTGTTAGGCAAACGAGGAAGGGCAGGGATAGGGATATTTGACAGAATGAAGCATGCGGATTTAAAGAGGAGCTTACTCTAGTGTCCGATGTCAGGTGGTGTTTTTTGTCAGGAGAGAAAAGTGAATTCTTTGGCAGCTTCTGTCCATCCAAAGCCTACCTTAACGGTTGATTAGCTATAATAATAGGGCCAAAGGTAGGTAACGGAAGAAAGGTAGTCGTTCCTCTATAAGAATGGGATGCTGTAGATATCATTGAAATTACCAGATTTCTACTAAATATTAGCAAAAATGTCTGTCTCTCACGCGGTCATCCTCTTTGTTTGGCCCCGTTCCCTCGTCACGAAAAGAAGACGCGATCGCCCGTCCACGCTGGCGATGACCTCGCATCACCGAAGATGACTGATCTCTGAGGCGCGCAGGTTGGCGGAAGGGGCTGCACAGCGTTCATTCGCAAAAAAACAGGCGCACCCAGCGCGCCACTGAGCGAAGGGCTCTCCGGTGGAAAAGGAGAAAGCTGAAGGACTCGAAAAATTTTTTATACTTCTTTTTTCGATATGGAAACAGTGTCACAAATAGAAAAAAGATGCTGTTTTCCCAACTGTTGCAGACCCTCGGATGCTTTAGCGCCAACTGCGTTGTGCTCTGTGACGTCCGGAGCAAATTGCTTCGGCGACGTGTACATCATATCTTGGCAATGAAGGCAATTATCTCTCGTACGAAATGTCCTCGATAGGTCGATGAAAACTTTTAACGGGAGCCGTCGAAGTATTAAAAGTCGGCATTTCTCGTTGGAATCGGAGTGCTTTTAATTGAATGGAAATCAAAGTGCTTAGTTTGTTACCAGCATGGATATTTATAGCAGACAGTTTTTATTGGCTGCAAGAATCCTTGGCGATGTCACCCATATTTAGCAGTATATGACTTCAGAAATTAGCTCAAGTCAATCTGCATATACGACCACTTTTCAAAGAGGTAAATATATAAAAAACCTCTTTGAAAAGTATATATATATATTATATATACATATATATAGATGGTGCGGAAGTACTCACGAGAGCAATATAACTTTGGACGGCACAATAGAACACAGAATAAAACAGATAACACGTAAAAGGACACTCACACTGTAGATGATTTAAGCTTTCGGCCTACTCCGAGGCCTTCTTCAGGTCAGACTCTGAGCCTCGGAGCTGAGAGGTCGGAGTCTGACCTGAAGAAGGCCTCGGAGTAGGCCGAAAGCTTAAATCATCTACAGTGTGAGTGTCCCTTTACGTGTTATCTGTTTTATTCTGTGTTCTATTGTACCGTCCAAAAGTTATACATATATATAGATATATAGTCACTTTCTTGGAAAACCCACGAACGTGTACAATAATGTAAATTCACTAATAGTCATAACAAACACAGAAACCAAAACACACAAAAGAGAGACTCACTGGCCCTCCTCTGCCTCAGTTCTGTTCCTAATTCCTCTTGAGAAAGGTGGTTGGACCACCGAAAATTCGAGAACCAGTGAGTCTCTCTTTTGTGTGTTTTGGTTTCTGTGTTTGTTATGACTATTAGTGAATTTATATTATATATATATATATTGGTAAACAAATGAGAAAGTGCTGGAGATGGTGGGTAAGGAGAGAGGTTTGTTGAGAGAAATCCTATGGCGGCAGGAAAAATGGATGAAAGGCATATTGAGCGGTAGTGGGATGTTAAAGAAGGTAATAGAGGGGAGAATGTTAGGCAAACCAGGAAAGGGCAGGAACAGGATAGGGATGTTGGACGGGATGAAGGGAGGAAAGAAGTACACAGAGATGAAGAGGGGCCTGATGTAGAGTAGGTTGCTCGATTGTGTTTTGTTTGGAGATACAAAATAGTTATTTGATAGTTATGACTATCCAAAAACCTACCTTAACCGGTAGATTACCTAATAATAATAAAAATATAATGCTCTCAGCGTTCATTATTTTCGGTCTAAAAATTTTATAGTTTAAAATTATTCGAGCCAAACAATTAAACCAATATAGAAAGGACTCGAACAATTTGAGTAAGTTATGAAATGGCGGATGGCGTAACTTGGCTGGAACTCATTCATGGTGCATAGGAACGAAAACACGCTGCTATTCCACAAAAATATAACTTTACTGCGACCGGTTTCGATTCAACATAAGTCTGGCTGAGTATAACATATCGGTCTAAATACTATGGATGAATTAAAATAACATACGCGACACAAATGAATTTAAAAAATAAGAGATTGGAAAATGTAAGAGATAACATGTCGTGGCGAATCTCAGGACATCTCCCTCCCAAGAACTCTTAAACGTATTGTATGATGTCGACAGCAAAGTTCATTTTTACACTTTGGGAGAAATATTTCAACTCTATACTTTCGGGTTTTTTTCGCATTTTTTTCAAAACGTGGCGATAACCTGCGTTACGGTTTACATGTCATCATTACATGAATCACGTGTTCACTATTGAACAAATAATTGTTTGCAGGATGTACTTTATTATGAACTTTATCATGAACTATGAAGTCTTAGTACAAGTACAAGTTACTTTTATTTTTCTAAATGTTTAAAAGAACTATATTCGTTTCAACGTAAGTCTGGTTGAGTATGTGTGTAGTATGTAAGTATGTATTTTGTAGGTGTCGTGAAAGGGTTAAAATAAGAATCAATTGTGGTAAAAATGGTGCAAATATCTATTTGATCTTTCTAAAAAACGAAAATTTGAAAATAGAAATAGCTCTAATATAAAAATAAATGTTACAGTGATGAGTGGGAAGAGACAGAATCGAGGGTTAATCATTCTCTGTAAGTCTTACATGCTTCCGTGGGGGAAAGTATTTGCCTCACTGAACACAAAGCGCTGAAGCACAAAGAACAAGAAACACAAAGGGTATCGCCGTGAAGTAAGTAAGTGCCCGTCTTCCACTCCTCTTGTTTTCTCATCAAAACTCTCCGCTAACCCATTCTTTTCCAAAGTTTTCTCATCCGGTTGAGCACATTTGGGCTTCTTCTGTGACCCTCTTCACTTTGTTTGACCTCCACTTACTATATGTACGAGGTGAACTGAACATTTTTTAAAGCCTATTGCCATCATCGTTGCTTGGTGCAAATATTTCTTCCATTTCTCAATATCATCTTAAATATATAATGAAAATCAACTGCTACTCCCGAATTGCACCCCGCAGAACACTGCGTTTGGGAGAGAAACCTTTGAATTTTTTCCGTTCCAAAACCCAAATATATTCATTCCGAAATAGCATTTTTTATGTTCTAGTTCTTATCTTCGTGAATTTATTTCTTCCGTCACGCTGAAGGGTGGCGTGCTTGGCGGATGTCACGTTGTGGAATATTTTACGGAAAATCGAATTAAAAAGGGAAAGCCGCATTATTAGAGAGAAATTTAGAGAGAGGGAGGTGGATGGGTGGTAAGTAGTTTTACAGAATGGATAGCAAGGGAGGAGGGTCCCAACTCAAAGTGTCGGAGGAGTCGGCATCCGCTCCCATTCGACGCGATTACAGGGGGGTCGCAAGGAAAATGGCTTCCCTACGTAATTAGATAGAATACCCGGCCGTCTCTGCTTGCGGTGCTAGTCGGATTGAACGACGTGAGCAGCACCGGCGAGGGCGTTGTGGACAAATCGGGGAGGCGGGAGAGAGATGAAGGCGGGCGCGCGGAAAGACGAGGGAGCATCGGGGAGCGCAAGGAAATTCGACACGCTCTCTTTTTTCCCGCCGCGCTGCCCCTTCTCCCTCTGGTCTCGTGCGACGCAAAACGCCCCTGATGGATACCCATTCCCTCTGCCCTTTTGTCTTCCCTATTCGTCCAATCACCGCGCTCCCTGCTTTTATTCATTCGTTCCACCCTCGCTCCCATCCTCCTTTGAAATCTTGAAATCCTCCTTTCATCGCCCCAGTTCATCAAATGACCTGCCTACCTTCTTATATACTAGCCCAACTTCATCTTGGTTTCCAGAAACTGGAAGAGTGTTTCAAAACCATTCCGGAGTAAATCTATTTCTTGCTCGTGTCCGTTGTGATTGCTGCGTGAAAAGCAATAAAAATTTTTCCTATTCGTCTATCGCAATGTTTTCCAAACTTCTTTCAATCAAGCACCATGACATAGCTGACACCTCAAAAATTATTATGCACCCCTTTATCACAATGGTCAACCATGTTCCGAAAAAGTAATATACATATGTAATAAATATGGGGTTTAATAAAAATGAACACTGTTATCTGTGCTTACTTTGGCATTTATTCAACTTCATTTTAATTTTTCATTCAAAACTAATTTTTTTTACTATGCTGATATCGATGGCAACATAAACGTAATTTGCCAATTTCCTCGATAAATATTGAAAAACGACCTCGTTGAGCCTACAATGTTGGGCACCACAACTGTTAGTACTCGTATGAGTAGTTTTCAAATGACCCTTCGATAAATGGAGAAGAATGAAATAGTGAGAAAACACTCGAGTTTTACGTAAATATCCTCTATGAAATTCTAAAAAGGGATACGTATTTTACTTTCCCTCTTAAATGGGGATCTGTTAAGGATGAGCGACAACAAACTGTAGAGCGAAACAGCGGCGTTAACATCTTGTGTCTGCGATTAGTCTAGGAGAGTGACACCAAGGAAGGTGGTCGAGGAGAACTGTCCGTTTCCCACCACCGACCTTTCGCTTCGTACAAGTGGAATCGATCTGGATCTCCTTAGAACAGAGCGGGACAATCAACGCCCACCTTCGTAGGCGTGAGAGTCCTTTATGAACGACTGTGTCCATTGTGTTCGCGGAATATATGTATATATCCATGAGCCTGTGGCAGCCTGTCATTTCAGCATCGAAATAAGAGGGTCTGATGACACGTGCCACGAACCGACTCCAACTCACCGACGCGCGCGGAGTCGGAGGCGTGTGTGAACGGTATTCAGATGAGGGACACGTTACGTGGGAAGGAATTCTTGAGTCACACCTCCCAAATAGTGGGAGATGGAATGGGGAAGGTGCACGCCCTTCGTTCATAAAGATGAAGTAGGATATGGAATAGCTGAACACAGATATTGATAGAAGGTAGGTAGACTTATCGGGCAAAGGATAGATAGAAGGATATTATAGGGCAAAGGAAATATGGTGGAAAAAGCGGTGCGAAGATGTTGATAGATTACGGAGAAAAGATATAATGGGCTCTCTATACACCAAGAAAAAGCAACTGACACAATGCAAGAGTAAAGCAAAAATAAAAAAAAGATAACGATAATTTCAAGACTCGCTTAAGTTGGAGGGAATAAACTGGAGCGGGTAGTTCATCTTTGTGGGTAAGTGCTTTAGAGGAGTGTGGGCTGAGTAGCATGAGGGTCATGAAAAGAAGAATCGTGTAAGGTAAGGAAGCGTTTATCAAGTGGCGAAGGTGGATGAAAGTCACCCTGAGAAAAGACGCGAGGGTAAGACCAGTGAAAATTTTAATACGGAGAGTTGTTTTGTATGTCTAGGAGACTTGGTCATTGCCTGTGAGGCTGACAAACGGAGAGATAGCGAAATGCTGAATGCGGTAATAGAGGGGAGAAGCTGTGAAAAAGGGCTTAGGAGAATAGGTAGATAAGTATTTTGAATGGAAATAAGGAAGCTGGAAACATTCATAGCTAAAGAATAAGTTATTCATTAGGCAGTTAGGGTTCCAAGGGCTTTTGTTTCAAGTTCGATAGGGCTCATTAGCAGTGGTTAGGGTCAAGGTTTATAAATATCCTAACCAAGGCCAGTAGACTACTAATTGACGTAGATTGCTAATAATATCTATTGTCGATTGCGAAGAAGAATTATTAACTTGGAATATGTTAGATATGTCTGCTGAGTGACCCGCTTCCCTCTGAGATAACTATGGCGTGGAGATAGAAGATATTAATTAACTGCTGAGGTGACTTTGTATTTGAATCTTTTAAGTACTATTTTCGTAAGATTGTTGGCTATTCATGCCAATTTCCGTATTCGTAGCTTTAACATTTCATAGATTTAACATGGATCGTATTTTCTTCTACACAACCGTAAAGGTCCAGCGTGACAGTGACTTTGATAACAGTAGTCTATATTATAAAGACTTCATGCCAACAAAGTAATTGCCAAACGCATTGAGTACAAGAATAAATACAAAGAAAGAATCCGGTTGCGACACATGAAAAACGAGGCTTGAAGACAGAAATTTGATGGCACGAATAATTTAGCCTGAACAACGGTTCAGCCGAAAGGAGATCTGATTGAAGATGCACATCAAGGGAATCAGGGGGACTGCCGTTGAAAATGCCAGTTTAGAGAAACTCCAGAATTACTCAACGGCCTCGTCTATATTACAGAAGAGGTGTCGTGTCCTCATCTTCCTTTGAGCATAAAAAGAGAATCAAAAGAATGGAAATAGGCAATAGATGAAGAAAGAAGTTCTCTTGAAGAAATAACTCCTTAGGTAGACAAAATGAACGGAAAGAATTGTAGAGGTAGGCGGTGGATTTACCACACGAAACTGTAAAGATGGCGGAAGGCGAAGCGATCCTCGGAGGGAAGAACATTAAGGGTAGCAATATATGGTGTGATACGGCACTCGATTGACATTTTCCCTAGTTATATCAAATACGCCTTAATTTATTTTGATTTTATTTCTGATAATCATTTTCTTCTCTCATATGGTACCGTGCTTTTCAACTCATTGTTAACCCCGAGATTTATTCACCTCCACTCCCTTGGACTCGCCGTTTCGTCCTTTGTTCTCAGATTTGGGAGCGGTGCTCCGCATCGCCGACGCGGCGCCCACAGACCCCCAAGGGCCGCCGGCCCACTCTCCAAACCCCCTCCTACGGCGGCGGGGACACAACAATGGAGGCAGCCGGGCGGGAGGGGAAGGGGTAGGTTGGCCAAATCCAGGATCGGCGCCGAAAATCCTGGGCGCGTGCATAACTCACCCCGACGAACGGTGGAGATGGTCCCGGAACGGGGGCGGAAAGGAGTGGGGGCGGAGGGGGGGGGGACGCCGCAGGGAATTGCAAATCGTGCCTCACGGAAAGGGTTTCGAATAGTCGCGGCGGCGCCACGGGAATTGCGAGTCAAATACTTCCGAAATGGGAAGCATTTGACGAGCAAAAGGGGTGGCTTCTCCGCCATTCCCTCGCTCTAATTAGATTCAGTACATGTCGTCCCTTTCGGATTTCAGCCTCCACCAATTTTAAATTCTGCCCCAATCGAAAAAAACAATTACGCGTAATATGAATTGCTTTTATATCTTTTATAATTGTCCCTCAGTCTGCGGTTTTGTTTTTTTAATTTCATCAAAATGTGGTCCATTGATCAAATCCTGCTGCCTATCTATTAAATAATATTTCCGTTAACAGTTTGCGCATTAGAAATTATGTGCAAAGTTTGCCAAACAAGTTCTTCCCGCAGATAAAGGGCCAAACAACCTTAATTTGAGCATTAAAGTTGTCTTGAAAAATAAGAATAGAGCCGGCGAATTTTATAACACGGGATGATTGCTTCAGTTGTCTAAATGTTAGCTACGTTCAAAATTACGAAAAAAATAAAATACAACATTAATCGGAACATTATCGCAAGAATTTATTTTTCTTTTTCCGGAATCACATCTTCTTTCTCCACGATAATATATGGATAGACGACTACAGTGGGGAATTATAAAATTTCTCACGGGCAATGGGAAGTATATACGCAGCATAATAGGTTAATGCTCACAGTAACTGCAATATTTTTAATAGTACTCGGCAGCGTAAAGTCCTATAAAAACAATAGAACTCTCACTCCAAGTAAACACCATATAATTCTCACTCCAAGGACCCAGGTTCGTGTACCAGTGGCGGCGAAATTTTCATTTATGTTATACTATATGGCTATCAAGTTGCGATCAGAATAGAGTGACCGCTCCTGACCTTTGACTGATCCGTTTCAATCATTTGCCGTCTTTCTTCGTGAGGAGCCAAAACAAAACAACAGATGAGAGGCAACAAAATCGAAAACAACAATCCTTCACCAATCCTCCGCTCCATAAATCCCTGCACGTTCTGAAACATTTTGCCAAACCTCTCTTTGAAATGACAGATGATTCTTCGGCCATCAGCCACTTCACATAACAATCACTGCGGAACACTCACTTTAAATGTACCCATTCCACCTAAGTTTTGCAAAACGCCACGTGGAGCTTTGAGAAACCACCCAAGTAGTGAGTCCTATTGCAAAGCAAAGGGAATCAACCATTTCGGACGAGCGATGAACATGGCGGGGACGGAGCGAGGAATTTCCGGGGTATCGTTTCGACGAGCGGATGGGCAGAGGGAGGAGGTGGACGCTTGACTGGAAGCCCATTCCTCAACTCGCGAAGAGAAACAATCCCTTATTATATTTTGTTGGCCAGCAGACGACTCGACAATGCACCGATGCTCAGAAAATGCGGACGGCGACGAAATTACGGACCGAATATATGAAAAGGTAATGTAGCTCTCTCTCTCCCTCGGCCTCATTCTCATTCCTTTCACCAAAAAAGTCTTTGTTTCGGTGGTTCTTCCGTCCCCTTAGATCGAGGGGGAGGGGCTGCTTATTGGGATGGGGTGGACGCTGATCGAAGGAGGGGGATCGCGAGCATGTGGAGGAAGAACTGGTCGCCTGATGAAGCCAAGATGCCGGGGTTGGAGGAGGGAGGACCTTGGGGGAGGGGGGGCTGAGCCCCCCTCCGAATACGCGCCCCTAATGCGGTGAATTAGAATTCCTCCACGCCCGAGTCGCAGCGTGGCCACCGCCGCTGACTCCCTTCCCGTCTGACATCCGACAACGTGAGTTGCTTCGGAACACCTTGGCGGAAGCAACAGAAATCTGGTGACCTTGTATGGGACCCCCACTCCCAAATACCCTTGATGCCTACTTGTAACCATAATTGGTTTGAGAATTGCAAACATTGGAATTGAGATTTGCTTGATGCTTGTGTATCAAGAAATACCTTGGATTCTGGGGCCGTGGTTCTGATACCTAAGACTTTCGCCCGGTGCCTAGAATCCTTGTGTTGAAGTACCGAATCCCATTTTTGTTGACCTACGAGTGACCTCGTATGTGCCAGTGCTACTATTAATTAACATTTCGTCTATGGATACAGGATGCCTGTATCACTATTTTCAGCGAACTTAGTTCGAGATTTTGTCTGTCATCCCCAAACAAGGTTTTTATCCAATACGAATACAAACTTCGGTAACACATGAACAAGTACCAATATTGTGAATACTTTTCGTTCAAGTTTCCATCTTTACCGTCTGTACCGAGAAATGCATAGGATTCTTGCCCTAAAAAAATCCCAGACATTTTCGATACTTAAAATTTGATTAATTTTCCCCAAATTACGTAGACTTTATTTGATTTGGATTTCAATAAACATATTCCGTTTTTAATATGAATTTTTTCGTGAAAATCTATAATTGATTTTCAATACAGATATACGAAACTCAATAATAGTATCTAATAATAGTATGTAGTATTGCATATGGCATAGTATCTAGTATATTATATAGAATAGTATCTATTATAGTGTATATTATAGTATTATTATTATCAGGTAATCTATTGGTTATGGTTGGTTTTGGATGGACAGAACTACCAAAAAAATATTTTTTTACTCCCAAGAAAACACAATCCAGCAACCTACTCTACATCAAGTCCCTCTTCATCTCTGTGCACTTCCTCCCTTCATCCCGTCTATCCTCTTCCTGCGCTCGTTCGCTGCGAACGGTCTGCCCACTCCCTGCACGCCACGTCTCGCCTCATTTTTTAATAAATTACAAGTTGAAATAAAATGCCTTATATTTAAGGGGAGAGCCCAGATTTCGTCAGGGTCGTTTAGGTGTGCGATGTCGGATTGCTTTCGGTTCGCGGAGGCAAGCGCAGCAGCGAAGGCGTGCGGCCCAGCTGTGGGTCACTTCTTATGTGGTCTCGAGCGCGGTGGTATCATTTGCCGCCGGCGGGCGCTACTCTTGGAAATAAAAACGGGAAACAAAAGCAAATCGGGCGAGGGAGAGAGATGGGTTTGGCCGATCGATCCTCTGAGGGATGAATACCAAAGGCCCAGAGGGCGGTGGCCCCTCGCTCCGTGGGCACACAATGGTTGTCCGGCGTCCAAGGGAACGCGATGCAAATTTTTTCGGGAGGGTCGCTGTTGCCTGTGCGCCTGCGTCCTCGCCCATGCATTGTTTGCCGGTGCAACGGGCGAAGATGGATGGTCCATTGGACGCGGGCAGCATCCGGGCTGGAACCGGAGTTGGGGGGGGGGGGGGCGGAGAGATAGTTTACGCGTGTGTGCGCGCGCGCATTGAATTTCTCATAAGTTTCTGGCTGCCGGTCCTTTCCCCTCTTTCCGATCCCAACCTCCCGCCCACCCCCTTGCCTCAAGCATCGGGGGTGGGTGCTTTTGGCGGGTCGCGGGGGTGGGAATTGGGGGAGGGGGGGGGAGGCAGTGGTCGGCTGGCGCATTGGCGTCATTGCGGGTGCGTCGCGCGCGCGTTGTTTGCCTCCTGGGGATCAGCTGGACCACTTCCGTTCCCACCGAGGGAGCGGAGTCCCTTTTGGCGCTCATTCACATTTCACTTGTCTTCGCATGCGCTTTCCATTTCGTCAGGACTTAAAAATAAATGCGCACTCCCTCCTCTCAGCGCAAACTGTACGAGAGGCCGAGACGGAAGCCGAGAGAGCACACGCACGCGTATAATGCCTTTCTGAATATTTTCTCAGTCCCTCTCCGTCCGTCATGTTTGCGCAGGAATGTGTGTAATCGATCATGTCTCATGAATATGCAGTCGCGTTTCCGAGCGGACATTTCGTGTTTACGTCCAGCATGGTAATCAAACGATTTCACTAAATTGATTCGTTTCCGATCGGCTTGGAAGGCCGGAGAGGGGAGCGATAAGAAACGGGAAATAGTTGAGGAGGAGTTATTTTCGCTCCGACGGGCCTCTAGAGAGGAGAGTGATGGCTCACGATAATTAAATCGACATTCTTTTTATGCCTCACACGTATCCCTAAATACATCCAAGCGTCATTTTATCCGTATGATAATAAAGCGACGGTAGGTAATAACGATCTCTGTTTCACTTTACAATAAAATGGTCGTCCCGTCCATGCTATGAAATCAAGTGTTGGATCAAGTTCGTCCACATTTCTCTCGGCAAGACTTGTTTTTTTTATTTTGCGTAAAACAATGAAATTATTTGAAAATATATTTTTACCCATCGTTACACATCACCGGGAGATATACTCTCATTATAAAAGAACACTTTTCCCCCAAATAGATCACATTTAAATCAGTACCAAACCGAACCAGGAAGCCGATTCTGCAGTGCATTATTTCGCAAAAATGTTACAACGATGAATTCCAGGTGGGAGATCATAGAGTGGGAGTGCTCTTCACAAATTATGGCAATGTTCACAAAATATGCAAATGGTGGGAATCTATTTGCTTGAAGCTGGCCTCCAATTTTCCCCTTTCCGAGTTAAATTACACGCCAAAGTAAAGGAATTGCACATTTATCTAAGTAGTCGCCTTCAATCTGCTTTGAGATGGCTGTTATTAGAGCTCCATCCAAAAACTTTTATGAATAATATTATCGAACCATTTTTGCTCTGATTTAACACAAATAATGGTGCGATAAGTGAAAATACAAATGACGAAACAAGGAACACGACTAATTTCTTAACACATTCGATTATTTATTATAGGGTAATCTACCGGTTAAGGTAGGTTTTTGATGGACACAACTATTGAATAAATATTTTGTGGCTCCTAACAAACAAAACACACTCCAGTAGCTTACTCTATATCAGGTCCCTCTTCATCTCTGTGTACTTCCTTCCTCCCCTCATCCCATCCAAAATCCCTATCCTTTTCCTGCCCTTTCCTCGTTTGCCTAACATTCTCCCCTCTATTTCAGTCTTCAACATCCCACTGCCGATCAATACTCCATTTTTTCCTGCCTCCATAGGATTTCTCTCAACAAACCCCTCTCCTCGCCCATCACACCTAGTACTTCCTCATTTGTTTTCCTTTCCGTCCACTTTACCTTCTTCCATTCTTTTTCACACCCACATTTCAAAAGCCTCCAATCTACATCTATCCTCCTGCTTCAATGACCACGTTTCCGCACCGGACATAAACACATTCGATATACGAATTAAACTCATCCAGAGGTTCTTTACGACAAAGCAGAATTGCTTAAGTTGCTCGCTCCTTCAAGAAAACACATACACAGGCTTTTGTCTTTGCTTCAAGTGCTCCTTAAGTTTTAGGAGTCCTCGAAATCATAGGATGTGGACCCGTCTATCTTTTTGTTGAAGCCCTACCTACGCCGTTGGATTCAATAATTCAATTAAACTTAAGTTGATTCAAACAATTAAAATTGAAATGCACCTGACAAAATCTTTTGTGTCATATTAAAATGTCATGAAATCTCACGTCGCCAGTCAGTCTCCTTCCCTCGGCGTGCTCTTCAGAATTGGAAAGATGGAATTGCCGTCGCGTTAAAGCCAATGCTATCGAATGCTCAAGGCTCAGTGGCCTTCGATTCCCATTGTTCGGAAAACAAATTCGATGAAGCAGAGTCCATTTCCTTTTCAGGGGGCATCTTAATTTATATACCCCATGCCTCGCTTTGCCAAGAAAAGAACCCACTCCGCTCGAGGCCAGCCACCCCTGGGCCCTGGCCATGGGCGCCATCCATCGAGGGGGGACGTGCACGGAGACCCCGCTCTACTCCAAAACGAGACGTCACTCAAGCAGCCGGACGTGCATTCAACGAACGCCCTCTCGGCGGCACCCCCTCCAACTCCAACTCCCGAGACGGGGAAAACGGAAAGGCTTTTTTTCTTATAAAATCCGATTCGTCTTTTTTCGAGCGGGAAACTTTCTCTCCCCTCTCCCGAGGAGAGCAGTTTTTTTCTCTCCCACCCTCTCTTCTGAAAACGGTCAAAAAAAACCGGAGCACTCTCGAAGAATGCAGAGACGGGCGGGCGTCCCTCAATAGGACGCCATCCGGGCGAAGCCGAAGAAAGTAGTAATTACACGGTGCAAGGGAAAATCGAGTCCGACACACACAAAGGGCGAATCTCCCGGCCCCGCTCAACCTCCACCGCCACAAGGCACTGGAGGGCCAGGGCCGTGAAATAACTTCATCATTTACAGTTGGCCATGTGCAATGATCGCTCCGCTTTTGTCCAAACTGTTTGTACTGAACCGTTGAGTGAAACTTAATATGTGCCGAGCCGCGAGGGAGAGAGACGGGTGCGTCCCCGTCGGAAGGAGCGAGGGAGCCGCTGACGGCCGGGGGGCCGCTCAGCGACGACCCCCGAGCGCGCGCGTTGAATGATGCAGTTAGGCCTCCCCCCGCTTCAATCTCCGCCGAAGAAAGCGGGTCAGAGAAAGAGGAGACCGCCGCCGGGCCTTTGGAGATCACGCTAAGTTCCTTCGCCCTCTTCCAACAATTTTGTCAGCAGTGTCCCAAATTAACCCATCAATTTATGGAAATGACTACCTATTAAAAGTCCTCTTATTACAAAATAGTAAGACATTTAATAAAGACTCACTTTTAATAAAAGATTCACTTTACAATTTAGCAAAGTGAGTCCGCCAAGAACGTTTAAACTCAAACGGTGAAATGGGTACTTTTGCCATACTTTTAAAATATGTGAGTATCAACCGCCGAGAAAACCCAACATCCTCTCTACGATAAAAACGGATAGGAATAATAGAAAGACTTGATGCCGACGTAGAAATAAATCGTCGAATAGAAATGGGCAAAAACAGCTTCCAAAACGTGCATTGCAGAAGGGGGAGAGATCCGCCGTCGTATACCCCGAATCCCCAGGGTTGCATCTAATGAGCGAGTCCTAAGAAGAGTGGAACGTGAGTGGGCTACTCACAACCAAAACTGCAGGAAGTTGTCCTATTTAGGACACGCAATAAGATGTGAACAATGTCAAAAATACTCCAGCTGATACCAAAAGGCAAATTTTAAAAGTCTCTTGGGAATTAGAAGGAAGCGGGTTTATTGGCTTAATATCATCAGAGAATGTGCCGGGATCCGAAAATCTAACCAAATATTTAGTCTCGCAGAAAATCGCGTAGCCTTCGACACAGTGTTTGACTACGCTGGAAAAATCTCTGAACACTTGAAGAAGAATGTTGTTGTGGCAATATCGCATGTCACATACCTACTGTGAATTTATGTAAAAAAATATATTCCTATGATACATATACTATTTCATGCATTTAAGAAAAATACAGGACACTACGTATATTATATATATATATATATATATATATATATATATATATATATATATATATAATTCACTAAATAGTCATAGCAAACACAGAAACTAAAACATATAAAAGAGGGACTCACTAGTTCTCGAATTTTCGGTGGTGCAACCACCTTTCTCAAGAGGAATTAGGAACAGAGTTCTGTTCTCAAGAGGAAATAGGAACAGAGTTCTGTTCCTAATTCCTCTTGAGAAATTCGTTCAGAAGTGTCCTCACTCTGTCCACATTCGTGTCGGTTCTTGCCGTCGACGGCCGTCCGGAGCGATGGTCGTCTTCAACGAGCTCCCTACCCTCTTTAAACAACTTGTACCCCTCAAATACTGTGAAACGGCTTAAGGCAGTGTCCCCGTAAGCCTGCTTGATCATATCGAGGGTCTCAGTTGCCGTCTTCCCAAGTTTCGCACAAAACTTCACGGAATAATGTTGCTCTAAATTCAGATTCATTTTGTTTTTGGACCCGGACAAAAACTTGCTTCACTAAAAACGGTGTCCTCTCTCAACTACAGCCCGCAGGTGACTGAGGTTGGTGTCGGTATGTTGCTAAGAGCCCCCTCCACCTTACCCTGCCCCTCTCCCCTCTCCACCGCTCCGTTCGCGCCAGAGAAAATCAGTCCTATCACTTTTGGGTGCGTGCCTGTTTCAATACACATTTACATTCAAACACGAAATCCCGCCATTTGGCAAACAAATATTAATTCACATGGAAAAAGATAAAGGAAAAGAGATATGAACGCATATACCTGGCGAACACAGGAGAGTTGGAGAAGGCGGAATCGAGCAGATCACAAGCGCAAATATACTCGTCTTTCCTTGACCGGGACTTGAACACCAGATTTTCCGACATGCTGGGTTTTACACTAACACGGCATCAACTAAACTATGGAAGCACTCCCTTGTTTATTAAATGTGCCATCCTCAATGTAGCATCACAGAGGATTCTTTGGATTGATGCGTGCGTTCATGAGTTGCGATTCTCGGATCGGCTCTTCTTTAATGTTTACTTTCATGTCAGGAACGTATCACGCCTTAAATTAATTGTTTAAAATTTATGTTTTAAAGGACACAATTAAAGCATTCATAATGCCTTTCCAGGACAGTCCTTGCTCACATTTTCATGATTTTATTCTGGCGCTCATTCGAGAAAGCGTGCCTCATAAAAGATAAATTATTTTAACTTGTGACGTTGCCACGCTCGCACTTTTAATGGCGACTCTGTTTCCAGAGATTGCTGCCATTTTAAACTGCTTTAAAATTATTTTCTCCAAATTCTTCATATCATAGTCTTTAAAAACTCGTTCCATCAAGCCATGGAATTGAAATTAGCGCCATGATCTCCTTCACAAAGGAGCAGCTGCTAAGTGTGATATCGCCACCCCCGGGCAGCGCTGATCAAAGAACAGTAGTGTCCCCCCCCCCCGGTTGGGCCAGTAGGTCGCGGGAAAGTAAATGACGCGAAATAATTCCAAGACCGAATGGCAGTTTCTATCTTTCGCAAAGACAGTGATTAATCGCTGTCCTCACTCGTTAATAGTAACCTTCATAACAAACCGTGGGATAACAGGATTTTTTTCTAACGCGGTGCAACTTCAAAATCGAATTTATTGACTGGGAAATGATAATCATCCCGTTTCCCAATCTCCGATAAACTTGCCAATCATGCAACTGGTCGAGAATCCCCCGCGGCGGCGCCGAATCGTCGTCTCATTATTGAATCCGTGCGCTGCTCACGGCGGAGGAATCCTCGGGAATTGGAAACGGAAGGGGAAAGAACGTTCAGAGGACCGACTGGAGGGAGCATCAATCACTCTCGGGGTGGATTGGGCGGCCGGGTCTCCAGGAGGGGTTGGCGGGTGTGGGCGAGGGGACTCACCCGCACTCTTGCGGTCGTGGGACCCGGTGCTCTAATGGCTCCTCCTGAGGAGGGGGATTTTTCGGAGAGTCACTGGCGGAAAGTGGGCGCAAGGGAAGAGGGAGAGAAGAAACTCGCGCGGTAGAGGTTTTAAGAGAGGATCTCCTCCATCAAAGGTCGGAAGGGAGGGAGCGTGCCTAATGGAATTTCTTTTAAAAAATGGGAGGTGGAGAGGACTTGGGGGCGGTAGGGGGAGGGAGTGGAGGGTGGTTGAGGATCGGGGGTGGAACATTTGTGGAAAGGGATTAAATGCGTAATAGGAAGTGTGTTCGTGTGGGCGGGTGGGGTAATACCGGGGGGGAAGGGGGATAGGGGGGACTGTTGCTCTCTCATCCATCCACGCAGCCAAGCGCGGAAGGGAAAGGGGGGGCAAAGAGAAAGAAGTGAGGCGACGGTGGTTGGGAGGCAATGACGGGGCGGGGGCTGGCAGCAGGGGTCGTGGGAGAAGTCCGCCGCCCCCAGGAACACCCTTATCTTCAACAGAAAGCAGCTAAGTATATAAATGACCAACTCCATTTCCTCCTTTTTAGGTAGTAATGGCGGTCGTCATAGACCTATGATACGCTCTTACGAAGGAGTAGGAGGGAGAAACTCAGTGCTGTAATGGACGGATTTAAAAGCACGGGAGGGCACCTAATCCAAAGAATGTAGATTCTTCAAAACGATTCGACCAAAAACCAACATCCTTAGATGGCGGTAGAGGGAAACCCGGCGCCGAAAATTGTCCGACTCTGCCTAAAGTTCATGCATCGTATGGGATGCTTTGAAGATTCTTTTCATTGGTCTCTCAAAAGTGGCGCTGAGGCAGGGAAAAAGCCCGAGATCTTAACCTCAACTATGTAGCAAGCACTTTGGGCTACTATGCATGAGCACTGGGCACTCCCGTTGATATTGAGGTGTCTAAATTAATGCAAATACCGATTTATCATATTCAGGGAAAATGGAAAGATTATGGAATAATACGGAGTTAATATGGAGTTAATGATGCCCTTTTAATCAACCATTCTGTTGCCACAACTGTAACATGAGCAGAGGGAGGCGAGAGTTTTGTCCCAACTCTTCAATACCCGAAAGAGGTTAGGAAACGCCAGTTTCACTAAATTAAACCCCTGAAGATAAAAACCATGGAGTTATTTCGACTGTGTCAATCAGAAACACTCAAAAGGCGCGGGAAAGGACGAGAGGGTGGTTGACGTATTCCTTCATACCTCTCATCCATTTTGATTCCGGTCGTTCTCTCCGTTTTTGCAAGTATGCATTTACAATCGCCTCTTCCTTTGTAGTGCTTCACTTATACGTTACCGTGACCTTCATAATCACAAAAGAGCCAATTGAAAATACTGGTGCTTAACGCGTTTTGTGATTACGTCCATTTTCTGGAATTCGAAATCGAAAACCTTTTGTCACTGGCACATGCGGCTTTTTGTCCCCGTACTTATAATATTCTCTGCGATGGGTTCCAAATATGAAAAATTAATTTATTCCACCTCTAAAAGGGTTCCGTTAGCTCTTCCTTGCTTTACGTTTCCTGTAGTATTTGAAAATGTGTGCGTGTGAAATTCACACACAAAGGTAGGGGGGGCAGTGGCTTTCCCTGTGCCGGTTATGGTTCTCTAAGAAAGATCTGGTACCCGAAAACTCACACAGGTCGGGTGAAGGGTTGGAGGGTGCCTAGAGAGGCATCCCCGAGAGTCGAACCAAGGCCCTCCAGTATTCCAACACTCTACCCCTGGAGTCCAGAGAGACCACATTCCCAACTATGCATTCGAATTTCAAAAAATACTTCAGACATTATTTTTTGATTCTAGCTTAAGAATCGATTTAATAAAACTTTGCAAATTAGTATTAATGCCAGTACTTTGAGTATTTCTCCAGAAGAAGTAATTAACGTTCCCTCACCATCGTGGGAATTGAAGTGATGAGGAATGGAGGCGGGCATTGGATCGAAATGTGGGCCCCCACCGTGCCCCTCCTTCCCGCCGCCCCCACGGTTACGTCGTAATCTGCGAAGTGTACGAGCGGCGGCCACTTCGCAGGAAGGACGACTTGAAGGGTTACTTAGGCGTCCTTTCCCGACGACCGCCTCCTCGACACGCCCACAATCTCCCCAGATCCATTAGGCACGGAATGGAGAATGGATGGGGGAGGACCGTGGGGGGGGGATTGGAGCGCGGTGGCTGTGTGCCCAAGTCGCGAGTATGTGTGTGCGTGCGTGTGTGGGAGGAGCGCCAGGGTCGCGATGAGTGTGCAGATCCCGGTCCCGAACTCCCTCGATTCCATTTCGGTCGGTCCATTAGAGGAGGCCGTCGCGTCGTCCATTTTTTGATAAAAATCAAACCTTCTCCCTTCGGGGGCCTGTAATTTCCCCCGCTCCCAACCCGGACGAAAAAGCCAATAAGTCCTCCCTCTGCAACGGACATTGCCGCCGTAAATTCTGTCGGCGGCCAATAACAGTGCGGCGAAGCACGATCCGGGTGTTACGTACAGTCGGGACGGGAATTCAATTTCGTATTCCTAGAAATTTCTGGGAGGGGGAAGTTCGGGAGGGGGTGGGGTGAAAAGGGTTTCGAAAGGGAGGACCCGATGGATGATGGCCGCTTTCTCTCCCCGATGTCTATTTCACTCGACAATCTACAGAACGGAAGTACGACACCTCGATAGCAACAACACCTGACGGGCATGCATAATGGACAATTCCGATCTTCGAAATTGAATATATTCTACATAAATGCCATTAGTAGCTTGGCTGGACTAACATTTTTGAAATCCCATCCAACTTCTGGCGACACCTGAGCACGCCAAGTACCGAATGGGGGTCCACGCCATTAGTATCCCCATGTGCAGAACACGGCTGTCTTTGTATATTTTTTTTGGTAAATCTACCGGTCCAGGTAGGTTTTTGGATGGGCACAACTACCAAATAAATATCTTGTGACTCCAAACCAAACACAATCGAGCAACCTACCCTACATCAGCTCTCCCTTCATCTCTGTGTACTTCTTTCCTCCCTTCATCCCGTCCAACATCCCTATCCTGTTCCTGCCCTTTCCTCGTTTGCCCGACATTCTCCCCTCTATTACCCTCTTCAACTTCCCACTGCCACTCAATACGCCTTTCATCCATTTTTCCTGCCTCAATAGGATATCTCCCAACAAACCCCTCTCCTCGCCCACCATCCCTAGTACTTCAGGTCACGTCGGGGGTACCACAAGGAAGTGTCATAGGCCCCCTCCTTTTCCTTATTTACATAAATGACCTCAGTACCGTAGTTAATAGCAAGCTCCGTCTTTTCGCCGATGATGCAGTAATTTATGGGGACATCCGAAGTCACGAAGACAGAGTCGTGTTAGCCAACGACCTAGATGCAATTCAAAATTGGTGCGATACATGGCAATTGGAATTGAATTTTAAAAAATGCGTAGTAATACATTTTTGGGAAAAGAGTAATTCCCTCCCTTATAGTTACAAAGTGAAACAAACCAAAATCGCGAGGGTAGATTCCTTTAAATACTTGGGTGTAACAATTACTCACGATCTGTCCTGGGGAAAACACATACGAGAAATATGCGGTCGTGCTAATAAAAAATTGGGATTTGTGAAAAGAGTGCTAGGTAAATGCGACGAAAAGGTGAAAGAACGATGTTTCCTTGCCTTGGTCAGGCCCCACCTAGAGTATGCTGCCAGTATATGGGATCCTCACAACATAAATTTGGTTTCGGAATTAGATCGAGTTCAGCGGAGGGGGGCTAGATTTGTCAAACATTGTTATGACCAACTCAGCAGCGTATCCACTTTGTTAGACAGTTTAGGTTGGGATTCTCTTACACAGCGGCGTTTCCAATATAGATTAAACTTATTAAAAACATTTAAAGATGGGCCCTTTTCCGATGACATCAAGGATATAATACGAACCCCAACGTATTACGGTCGAAGGGATCACGAATATAAGACTAGAGAAATAGACTGCAAGACTGACAGGTTTAAAATATCATTTTTTCCAAGAACGATAAGGGAACAGAATGCTCGTAGTCGAAATTCCCCAGGACTTAGTTCATTACAATAAGTATTAACGTACAGGTTAGGGACTTCGCGAGGATGTGTATACATGTGTGTATGTATGTATGTATATGTATGTGTGTATATATACATATATATATATGTATATATATATATTTTTTTCTCCTACAGGTTCCCCCCACCTTTCCTCACCTAACTCCCAACCCCCTCAACCCTTACCCTTCCCTCATGGTGCTACACCCCCTGCCACACACCTTTTTGGTGGCTCGCAGGGTACTTATGTAGATGTAGATGTACTTCCTCATTTGTTTTCCTTTCGGTCCATTTCACTTTCTCCATTCTCCACACTAACATTTCAAAAGCCTCCAATTTACGTCTATCCTACTGCTGACCACGAGTGACCACGTTTCCGCGCCGTACATAGCTATGGTGCGGAATATCAAAGTTTTTATGAGTCTTGTCTTAACCTCCCTACTCAACGTCCCCGTCATCAACTCCCTCCTCCTTGAGAAAGCCTCCTTGCCTAGCGCAATTCTTGTCCTTACATCCCTACTACTTTGACCGTGTTGGTCCAAAACACTTCCGAGATACGCAAACTGTTCTACCTGCTCTATTTTTTCCCCTCCTATTTTAATGTTTAGTTTTGCCGTTTTTTCCAATATTATCTATGATACTACGTTATTAATTTCAATCAATACTAGGAAATTATTTAGCACACAAAAATTTCCTTTCGAATTTACATTTTCGGCTGCATCGCTCTTTAAAATAAAATATTTATTTTTCTCTGGAGAAATCAGTATTTCTACCTTTTCGCAATCGTGAACGATTTTTTGCGAAGGTATAATCGATCTAAAGGGATAGCAATCAACATGCGAAATTTTTTAATTTTCAAATTACTATTCACGTCCGTTTTTTGCAGCTCTATTCTAAAGATACTCATGACCAATGGAATTTTCATTCATAATGGTTTATGTAGGAAAATGCGGTCGCCAGGATATCGCTTCTGTGGGCGGCAATGGTGGTGGAGGAGCATCAACGTCTTCCCTTTCGGTCGGATCTTCCGAAAGAGGAGGAGGCCCTCGCCCTCTTTCCATAATGGCATTCGGGGCGCATTCGTGGAAATCCGCGCGGCCCTCAGCTCCCTCACCACTACCCCCCTCCAATTAAAACACCCATATATTTATTTCTTTCCCTTCAGACACCATTTCCGCTTTCTTGAATCCGGACACTTTTTCTTTTTCCCTGAAGAACGAAAGAAATCCAAGTGGGCCGAGGTCTTTTGTGCGGGCGGCCTCTCGCGAGGGAGTGTGAGAGGAGGGGTTTGGGGAACGCGGGTCTCTGTTGACACGTGAACGCTCGGTTAGGCCGCAAACGAAGCGAGCGAGAGTCCACGGGTGGGTGGGTCGAAGAGGGAGGGAGGGGGTTGGAGGAGAGCGAAGTGGCGGGGGGAGGGTGGGTGGCCTACTCCTCCGTGGGAGCGAATGCGGAGAGGGTAACTTCATCCAAGGAATGAGAGAGACAAAGGAAGAAGCCAAGTAAGCCAGCGCCTTTCATCAGTGAGGAGATATTAAGACTGCACTGCTCGCTTCGAATGCACAATATATAGTATATATAATTACACGGAAATCCGCGTTTAATAAAATTACATATATATATATTTTAATTTTTTCGCGAGAATACAATATTATTATTATTATTAGGTAATCTACCGGTTAAGGTAGGTTTTTGGATGGACACAACTATCAAATAAACATTTTGTGAATCCCCACCTAGCAAACTAATCTATATCAGGTCCCTCTTCATCTCGGTGTACTTCTTTCCTCCCTTCATCCCGTCCAACATCCCTATCCTGTTCCTACCCTTACCTCGCTTGCCCAACATTCTCCCCTCTATTACCCTCTTCAACATTCCACTACCGCTCAATACGCCTTTCATCCATTTTTCCTGCCTCCATAGGATTTCTCTCAACAAACCCCTCTCCTCACCCACCATCTCCAGTACTTCCTAATTTGTTTTCCTTTCGGTCCATTTCACCTTCTCCATTCTTCTCCACACCCACATTTCAAAAGCCTCCAATCTACGTCTATCCTCCTGCTTCAGCGACCACGTTTCCGCGCCGTACATAGCCACGCTCCATATCAGAGTTTTTACGAGGCTTGTCTTAACCTCCTTACTCAACGTCCCCGTCACCAACCTCCTTGAGAAAGCCTCCTTGCCTAGCGCAATTCTTCTCCTTACGTCCCTACTACTTTGACCGTATTGGCCCAAAACATTTCAAGGATATGTAAACTGTTCTACCTGCTCTATTTTTTCCCCGCCTATTTTAATATTTAACTTAGCTTTTTTCTTTCTGGAAAATCGCATAACCTTTGTTTTATTAATATTGATTCTCATCCCATATTTATCGCACTGAACCTCCAATTCACTCAACAATGCTTGCAACTCCTTGGCTGACTGAGCAACTAATGCTTGGTCATCAGCAAACCTAACCGATTTTACGAATTCCCCTCCGACTTTCATTCCTACCTCCAGTTCTTCCCATGCCTCTTTAATCATTTCCTCTACATATATGTTGAACAGTACCGGTGACAATGGGCAACCCTGCCTTACCCCTCTTCCTAACACTGCCCATCCGGACTCTCCGTTCCCCACTCGCACCACCTGAGCAGTCTGAGACATGTACAGGTTGCGGATCAGTCTCCTGTCCCTCCAATCCATTCCTATTTTCTGCAATACACACATTAATTTTTCCCAATTCACTCTATCAAACGCTTTTTCGAAATCTACAAAACAGGCAAAAACGTCCTGATTGTATTCTATATTCCTCTCGACTTGTGATCTCATTACTGCAATGGCATCACGCGTACCTCTTCCTTTCCTGAACCCAAACTGATCATCCCCTAAGTAATCATTTGCCTTACTCTCTATCCTTTTGTTGATGATCCTGAGAATAACTTTAGCTGGGTGGGATATCAAACTTATTGTTCTGTAATCCTCACATGACGAAGCCTTTGCCTTTTTTGGAATAGGAACTAACACCGATCTCACAAAATCTTCCGGCCAGATTCCTTCCTCATAGATACTACGAATCAGTCCATATATGGCCTTCTTCCCACCTTTCCCTAACCCTTTCAACATTTCTACAGGAATATTGTCCACCCCCACAGCCTTATTTGCTTTCATCTCCTTTAATGCCCTTTCTATTTCATCGTCGAGTATGCCTGGACCTAAGCTATCTTCTTCTACGTCATGTTCCTTTTCTATGTCTAACATTGTCGGCCTAAGTTCTTTACCATACAGTGTTTCTATATATTCCTTCCATCTCTCTTGGATTTTTCCTGGTTCAACTATTATCTTACCCCATTTATCTTTAACTGTTAGCACAGATCTTGCCTTCTTACCTCCCGATAATAACTTAACCTTGCTGTATAGAGCACCAATTTCACCCTTCTTCTGTAAACTTTCCATATCCTCGCATTGCGTTTTCCACCATTCTTCTTTTGCTTTATTTTTGGCCCTTCTCAATTTATTGTTTAACTCTTTGTACTTCATTTTGCCTAATTATGTGTTTACATTTTTCCATCTTCTTCTCTCATCCATCTTTGCAATCATCTCATCCGTTACCCATGGTTTCCTTATCCTTTTCCCGTTAACGGTTCCTATAGTGTCTTTAGCGGCTTCCATTATCCCTTTCTTGATACATTCCCATTTTTCTTCGATAGTACTCAGTTCTTTACCGTCATCCATCTTTTTCTCTACAGCCTGCTGATACTTCTTCCTCGTTAATCCATTTACTGCTTCTAAATTCCATTTCCTAACCCGCCGCCCTTGCCTTATCTTCTTGAAACGCACGTTACATTTCATAACAACTAAATTGTGGTCAGAGTCCGCATCCGCTCCTGGGAAACTGTGCGAATTTATCACACTGTTCCTAAACCTGTGCCTAACCATAATATAATCTAACTGATACCTTTCTGAGTCACCTGGCATTTTCCATGTATACCTACGCCTTTTGTGGTGTCTAAACCATGTGTTAGTGATGACTAACCCCTGTCTCCTGCAGAATTCAATTGCTTTCTCCCCGCGTTCATTCCTCGTGCCTAACCCATAGTCCCCCACCTCACCACCATCTCTTCCTTCGCCTGCCGTGGCATTCCAATCACCCATCACTATCAAATGTTTCCCTGCAGGAACACTCGCGATGATATCCTCTAACTCCTCATACATCCTATCGACTTCTTCCTCCTTGTGGTTGCTCGGTGGCATGTATACCTGAACAATGGCCAAGTTCGTCGGCTCTGCTTTAATCTCTACGAGTAAAATTCCATCTGTCGCTTGCTCTAAGTTGACTACGTTTCTTCCTACCCCTTTATTTAAAATTACGGCAACCCCTCGTTGGATCTCGTCCCCGCCGCTGTATATCACTCTATAATTGTCACTCCAGAAATCCCCGCTATCCTTCCATCTCACCTCGCAGAGACCTAAAACATCTATTTTACCTCTTTCCATCTCTCGCTTAATATTTCCTAATTTGCCTCTCCTCAACATTTTCCTGACGTTCCAGGTTCATATTCTAACTACTTTCATCTTCTTCTGAGTCTTCTGTCCTGCTGCTGTTATTTCTCCCCTGCAAGGGTTTCGTGGGATGACGACCGCGGAAGCCTTGCCTCTCCCGCTGCTGGGCACGACACACGGCCTCTTGGGCCGAGTCCCGTAGTTGCCAGGACTCATATTATCTATAGTGCCCATCATAATATTCTTGGGAATCATAATTGAGGTGGTTTCCCGTTGCCTTCCTCAATATCTTGCCTTAATCAATTCCGCCCCACTGGGGTCAGACGCCATTGCAGCCGCCTCACTGAGGAACAGACGCTGCGTGGACTACCTTTCGTCTGGCTCCTAACCCTCGACCTATCTGGCATGGGTGACCCTTCCAGGAGTAATTATTATTACTCCCGCCAGCACAGCTCTAGGGGTCATCGGAACACACAAACCCTTCCACCACGACAAGGTTTTAGTCCATGGGAGGGAATACAATATTAGATTTCGAGTTTTAATTAGCAGGAAGACTATTCTAGATGAGAGAATGTTAACTAAGTGAGAAACAGGGAGAATAAAATTTATCATTCTGTCATCTGAAAGGGCTACGACTACGACTAAAAAGGGCTAAAAATTATCAATGTACTAGGAAATAAGGCAAAACGTGATATACACTGCTTAAAAACGTACGTATGTGTGCAGGCAAGATGTAAAAAAAATTAATTGTTCTGAGATCAATCGATGTCTGATAAACTAGCTCTGTACTAAACACAATAATTTGACCATTGTCTAAACACAACGCTGCTATCTGTTGTAATAGCGCGTGGCATGGGGTAATAGGTTCAAAAAGCCATGGAGATAAAACGTAGCCAACCACAAAATTCAACCCGTAGGTCGGTTTCGTTGATGATGATAGAGTAATTACACTAACCAACAGTCCAGTCGAAACGTGTGGGATCCAAACGTCAGGATATGGGTGCCAGTTCCTTCTCTGTACCGCCTATGGTTTCTCAGAAATATCTGGTACCCGAAAAATCACTCAATTTGGAGTAGTTTTAGCCGAGGTGACCGACATCTAAGATCAATTGAGCCACTAGGGATGGATGGCAAAGGAAGGGTGGCGAGAAACCCGGCGTCGGCGTTAGCCTACTCTTAACGAAAGGCGCCAAAGGTCCTACAGCTCAACGTTCCATCCGACGGATGGCGTACTCACTCAAATTGCTCTTCACCTACAGCACCTCAAGTAGGGATAGGGATACCGCTGAAAAATATCTGCCATCTCCGGTATTCGAACCCGGGCCATCTCAGTGGGGACCCAGTACGTTTGCCATGGCACCATTCCGATCCCCCTCAGTTTGGATGAATTTAATGGTGAACAGGATTCGATACCAATTCCTCCGGTCAGAAGACCAGAGCTCTCGCCATTGGACCACCACGCCTAAAAAAGGAATCATTAAGGATGCATTAGGATAGGATGCATTAATTTATTCGTATTTGTGTTGTGAACGCGAATTGTGATAAGGAAAAATACGAACCCTTGAATATACGCATTTGACTGCTTGATCTAAGTATCTATATCTCTCTAATTTTGCCACCAAGTTCAATCAGACTGAGTCGTTCCGGACTAGGATTTAGCCTTCCCGATTATGCGGGTGAATGTCAGGCGACAAACGCCATTAATATTAATATAGTTTTCATTCGTAAAGATTCCTGCAGGCGCTTCCGTTCTCAAGTCATTGTTTTCTCGAATGAATCGGAAACGCTCACAGCATAGTCGATGTCGGATCTGAGGAAAACAATAATGCGCACTTTTCTCTTTTTATAAATCGCAATATTTTCCAATTATGCCTTTCGAAAAAGCCCGACTCTTCCTTCCGCATAAACTACGTGCACATTCATTTGTCATCTCCAAATTAGGTACGACGTGACGGTGACATCCGACTATCTTACGTGATCAGCAACGCTCATCCAAATTGTGAAATATTAATACAATCCGATGGGTGAAAACAATTTTCAATCAGCGAAAGAAACCATTGAAAATCAGGATATATTCCAATGATGACGAGGAAAACAAGGAAAAGGTCGTTTCCTCTTCTAGTGGCGCTAAGAAAACTTTTAAAGAAGAGCGGAAATGGAAATTTGGAAACAGAACAGATATTCTGAACTAGTAAATGATAAAAAAATATGAGGTGATTATTCAACGGCGCAAACTTATTGTTGCATTGAGCATGGGGAAATTCCTTCCTCACTGCTCGGTTCGTAAAGAAATCCCAATGTGCCAATTCCCGGCGATAGCCAAAGTGCAGTCAAATCAGGAAACGAACTAACGATTTTTTAATGCAACAAAGCCCTCGAGTCCTCGTTAAGTGTATTCAATCTTCAAGAGTGAATCGACCATACCCTAAGAAAAGCATTTCGACTTGCACGGAAGTACCTTCAGTAAATGCGTCCTCAGCTTATTCTTCTTCGGTGTAATCACTAAAGGTAAGCACTTTGAAAAACGAAACAAAAACTGTGTGAATATTTACATGCATCCATGTGTGTCATTTCAAATTTCAATTTCAAATAATGTTGGAAATCACAACATAGGTTTGAACTACAAGTGAGACTAGCCGGCCCGAGCGATTTATAGTGAATCCCAATTTTGCATGTAAATTGCTCAATTTTTTTCCTGAATGAATTGGAGCGAAAGAAGAAAGAATTTATTGTCAAATAAATGTATCTTCGAAATGAGGTGAACAATATGCCTAAATTTGAACTTAATATAACATACATACTACACGGAGGTAATGATGATTGGCTGTTATTTCGTAGTTACCATACTTATACAATGTTGTTGTTACACCTTTATATTCTCCGAGATGCATTCAGATAAATCCTTATATCATATTAAATGGCACTGAACCTGTTAATTCACATTTAAAACTGATATCATCCACATAATTTTTTCCTGAGTAGGTTATCATATTAAGCGGTGAGAAATTCGATCATATTCTAATCGAAGAAATATGTTCCGTATTCATAAAAGTAGGGCTGTAATATACGAGAGTATACATTTGTCTCTTTTTCGTGTTTCCGTGATATTGATATTCACCACTTTGATCCAAAGCTTTTTAATTCGATTGCTGTGGAGTAATAGTGACATATTAACTCGGAACAATTCATTCCAAAAGTTAGGATTGAGCTATAAATCGGTATGAATAAAATAGTACGAACGAAGAAGAAAATACAAAAGTATTAATATAATGAATAAATTTTCGCCTAAATAAAAACTTAGAAACTTTGATGGAAACATCCAATATAACCTATTTTTTATGTCCAGTCATTTGTTTTTATCGCTTGTATTTGTGTGTGTGTGTGTGTGCAAGAAACAATTAAACCTTGCGATATCTGCTTATGTCTCTGAGAAAAACTCAGCTGTTCAAATGTATGACTACATCACCGACATATCCTCGTACATACTTACGTATTCGTATTCCCCTCACAGCAAAGTACGTAAACATAACAAAATGAAACCCAAGCGCTCTAGTAACTTGAAGACAATAATTTAATTTCTGCCTTTGAAAACTGTTCAGGTTGAACCGTCCCTTGTATTGTCCCTGACAAAATCAAATTGTTTTACATTACCCTCCAATTATTCTCATAATATGTTATTTTTGAAGTATCTAAGGCATTCCGTATAATCTATTTCGTTGTTGCTCGACATTCTACGAGTTTATCCTCTCCCGTATTCATTATTATTTAGTCATTTTTTTCTATTTTTAGATTTTAGTAAACCTTCCTCTGTCTTCTGAAAGCTGCTTTTACTTCCCTGTTGCACGACATTAATTCCTTACAATCGAATTGGAATGGTATAGATTTAACTTCTCCATCCCGTCACGTACATTATTAATTACATTTTCCAAATGTTTGCTGAATCAGTACTGTAACCCGAATGTTTTAGATCATGTTTTAATATATTCCGCCGCCTATCGCGTGAGGAATTCAAGCAGTCCGATTAGGGAGCCGAGTGTACCGCACCCTTCCTTCGCTGTTTCCGGTGCCCCAAAACCACGCAATTTGTGCGAATTCGGAGTGCCATCAGAGCCATCTCTCGGGTTGGAACACTGAACTGAGCACCTACCAACTGTAATAAATACCTCGCCCACTGTTTGTCGACATGGAATCCGAGCATTTATGCTTCTAAACTTCCGTCCTTTAGCACATTTTTCCAAGTGAGAACGTGTTAATCACCCCCATCACTTTTTTCGCCCATTTCGTCTTTTCCTGACCAAATCCTGAAGCATGCAAACAAAGCTCTCCCTTTCATTGAGAACTTTTCGTGTCGGACCATTTGATCTTAAAGAAGCCTCATTAAGAGCCCTGAGGCCCCCGTAAAAGTGCGCCCGTGGCCATTTCAATGTCCACGGGAGTCGTCGAGTTGGTCGATTCCCTCCCGCGACTCCTCGCTCGCCTCTCATCGGAGGGAAGCGGAGCGATGCGTTGAGCGAGGGTCGTAGGCGGGAAGACGGACGAAGGACGGCGGCGGCGAATCGGAAGCACAACCGCGGCGCGGCTCGCTTAATCACAATTCGTGCCTCCCCTCCCCACGCCCAAACACGCACGGTGTCCGAAGTGGGGTGCCGAAGTTAGTTCCGCGCACGGGGGCGTCCGACATATGATTGCTTCCAGAAAACAAAAAAAGGAGCTCTCGATCGTTGTTCCGACGACCCCCGAACAATGGACGGCGCATCGCCCGAACGAAATGAAAGAAATAAGGACTTCCGTCGAGAATGAGCGCTGCGCACCTCTTCGTCAATCTTCCCTCATCCCTCTTTAATTTTTGGGGAAAAAAACCCGCATTGACTTACTTAATTTTTCCCTCGTGAAAGCGGAACAGTCACGTCAGAATGCCAAACAATGGGAAATGAGAAACACTCATAAGAGCATATATTCGTATATATAGAGTAGTAGTTTTGTTGGGGAGGCGACCTACAGCTAAGGTCATTTGCGCCATTAGGGATGGATGGAAATGGAGGAAGGGTGGAGAGAAACCCGGCGTCGCAATCAGCCTGCTCTTAACGAAAGGCGCCAAGGGGTCCACAGCTTAACGTCCCATCCGACGGACAGCGCACACACTCAAAGTGCCATCCACAAAGCACCTCAAGTAGGGATTGGGATACCACCGAAAAATATCTGACGTCTCCAGGATTCGAACCTGGGCCCTCTGGGTGGGAAACAGGTACGTAAGATAAGACACGCTGGCAATTGCATATTGAGCGTAATAGTCTAAAAAGGCATCAATATGATATGAATTGTGGTGCATATCTGACGAGACACGCTTGGGATCATTTAGATAGATTTAGAAAAACAATTCAGTGGGATGAAAGGAAAATGTAAAGTTTTAAACATAATTTATTCCTAATGACCCGACCAGTTAAAGTCACTGCTTTAGTAGCCCGAAGTACATGTTACTCTCACTTCAATTACATTCTGTCACATCAAGTTTTCCATGAACACTTGACTGTTAACGCATTCGTCCTTAAATCCTCAGACTTCTCATTCTCTATGAATGGCTGATTTCAGACCGCTATTTTCCGTTTTCCTTAATTTCATAAATTTGTTCAGTTCACTCATTTTAATTGTTTTCACAAATCTTTGGCTTTTCATTTTTTGTACCTGTCGGATTTTCAATCGCTTAAAATGAAATCCACGCAAGCATGAAAGAGTTAGTTCTCGTCATCATTATTTGTTAATTATCAATGGGGTTTGGCCAAATATACAGAAAGTACAGCGACTGAAAATTAGGTTCAAAGTGCGTTATTATTATCAATTAAAAACTTATTGTATCTCTTTCAAAAACATCAATAACAATAATTCATACAATCGGACAAGTATATATAAATACCGAAATTTAAATGGACTTTAAATTCACTAGAATGTTTAAAATACGTAATATTGAGATGCCAGAGCGTATTTTTAAAGAGCTTATAAAGAAGAGTCATGAATTCACATGCTTTTGTGCTCTTTTTCTGCTCACAAAGACCCCGGCGTCGCTGTGGCTAGAATTGTTATGCATCATACATATCCTTAATATACAGTTTCTTTATTTGGCTCTCCCATTCTACCATTTTTAACTCTCCGGTTTCATCCTCAATTGACGGGTAACTGATATAGTATGTAGCAATAACGACCTCACGAGATGCGAAATACAATGAGGTCATACGAAAATACGTTGACATTTTTAAAAAGAATTAAACTTTTTAAAAATATTCCCAGAAAGATTAAACCATTGGAAATAAATCCTTCAATTCTCTGGAGCCGACCCGAGAATTTGAAATCTCTCTGAAAATGAGATGAGGCAATGTAATTTCGTTCGAGGTTGGGTGAGAGGAGTGGAAGAAGTCGGGGGAATGGATTCAGTGACGCCTAAGGAGAGCATTGCTATTAGTTAAGCGGACGTTGTTGAAGCCCCCCTCCCACCCTCTCTCCGGCCTCTCTCCGGCTCTCCCCTCCCGACCCGAGCGACGCTCTCAGCTTGACCTCGCCCCCTCCTCTTCAGTCTCCGACCGCCTCGAGCAACCGAGAAAACAAAAGCCACCCCTCCCTCATCTGAATGGGTGAATTTTTTTACCTTGTGAAGATCGAGCGAACAAAATATGATATTCGAACGTCGGGAAAGGGTGCGAGAGGCATTATTGGTAGGAAAACTGCTCCCTCACTCTCCATGGGCAACGGACGCACCCACGGTGGAAATGGGCTTCCGCTCCCCCCTCCACCTCCGGTTGGCGCCAACCTATAACCTAAGCCCGTCTCTCGAAGTTTTCCTCGCGGAATTCACCACGGATACACATACACGGACACACGGATACAATAAACACTAGGCATTCTTTTAGATACACACTTGTCGCTATTGATGATTCGTCGTTGAGAAAGAAGCAACAATTCGTTCGTTCGAGCGTTCCTTTAAATGGATGCGACCGCGCACCCGGAGCATGGGGAACTCGAGATACGGATGACTCAAGTGGACAGCAATCTAGGTATTTTCTTCAGCTTTCATCTCGTCTCTGATATAGGGGCCAACCAATCTACATTTTGCGATTTACTTCCAGAGAGAAAACCAATTTCACCAGAGTAAATCAAAAGGGTCATCCGTTGTTTCCTAATGTGAAATATATATGTATGGCAGGATTTCGTATCTGAATGTTATATATATTATTTATTTATTACCAATTAAGTAAATTTTTCCAGGCTTCTTAAGAATATGTTTGACAATGAAAATATATAGACAGATAAAACAAAAATTGTAATAATATTTGCCGAGATAAACAATAGTTCAAAAACAATAGTTTGCTACAAACAGGTTCTATGTTGAGGAAATATGATCCACTTATGGAATTATTCGAGTGGAATACGCGATTAAGGTAAAGTAAGTGGATAGATAGAGCGATAGATAAGTACTAAAATTGGAAGATGATGGAAAATCAGTGAGGAAGTACACCTTGCGAAGGTCTACGTGCAGCCCAACAGCGCTTACAAAATGTCGTTCATGTGTTAGCGAATCGAACCCCTCCTCCAATTTGAAAAAAGATAGCCGGCAGGATAGGGAGCAGATGAAAACCAAGAAGAAATATGAAAGATAGAAGGAAGAATGGAAAACGCCTTTGCATGGGTAATCATTGAGCGTGTATTTATGTGTGCGCAAGAAATGAGATGGAAATCGGACCGAATGTTCGAGAGCGTCGCCGAATGGTCTTCGGACGCCGTCACGGTTCAAAGGGGCGAGAAATGGGATTTCGCCTGGGCGCTCGAGAAAGGGCCGCGTACGAGGCCCCGCGTCCGGCCCGCGGTCGCCAAGCGTCGCGCTCAGCTTGCTTGTGTCGTGGCAGTAGGTGGGGCGGATTCGTGGGCGGAAGGGGGAGCGGGGCCAGGGGTGGAGGAGGTATCCTCGGCCGGCGTGGGTGGAAGGGTGGGCGTGGTCCACCGGTGCTCATTGTTGGAGTAACAATGGCACCGGGGGCGGTGGGTCGGTTTTGGGGGGTGCGGTGGGTGACTAGGGAGGGGCGGCTGGAACCGGACTTGGTGTCTGGACAAGGGCCCGGCCGGCCGAGACATCACCGCGCGACTCACGTGGACGAACAATCACCTTCATCTCGATTCATTCATTTTTAGACACGGTGTTAAGCGCTTATCGGAGCATTGTCACCGAGGTAAGCACAGTATAAACCGTGATGTAATCACATTGAGATTTCGGCTGATGGGTGCCTCACGGCGGACACCCTGTCTCCCGTTGACTGCGGTGTCCCAATGTTGCGGAATCGTCGTGAAACAAGGATCCTCGGAATATCTAGAGACTAAAGACAAAACGGACTTAAGCAACTGCAAGCGAACAGTTGACATATTAAGAATTATTATTATTAAATGAAGTTGCACACATTTTATTAATCGCGAGATTGTAATTCAAATTAAATAAAGTAAATCAACGCTATATGGAGGAGAGGCAAAACATTTTTCTTGAAAAAAATATAGTAATACGAAAGAAAGGAACGTGAGAATGGTAAGATAATGCGATAGTGCGATATTGCGGTAACGCCTTAAGATTAATGCGCCCGCTGTTACCCACGACGGCATGTCGTTTCAGAATTAACAACAAAGTGCCCAGAGCTTTTCCACAATTACCACTGACTCCAAGATTGATGCAGAAGAGCTAACTGACAAGGGCTTAGGAAAAGCGTGAGGTGTTGCGAAAGAAGAAAGACGGTGAAATACTAAGATGATGAATCAACGCTGGCAGAATCAGAAGAGAGGCTACAGTTTAGTATGATGGATATTAATGCAATGCAAGAGCGGGGAAAGAATTCGGAATGTGCATAACTGTACTAAAGGCATAATTGTTGAGAGTAATTAGGAATGAAGTATTGACTGACATATCCAGAGAAGGAAAACTATTGAGAGAGTGACCCCCATTTCGGAAGTTTTTTAACTTGAAATGGAAGCCATGCCGAGGAAACAAGAAAGATTATTTCTTTGGATTAGATAACTTTTAAAAATGTGGAAACGCGTTTGACAGCACGTGTGGATCTAAAAAGAACAGAAATAGAGTTTATATGTGCATTGCAGGTTTGGTGTCTTACAGCAGCACTGACGACTGAAAAGAAAGATGTTCCTGAAAATGTTTGAAATACTATCCCTGCTGAGAAGAATGCTCAAGGTAAATTGATGTGACAGACTGAGAAATGAAGAAGTGCTGACGAGAATAGAAAAGGAAATGAAAACTGTTTTGAGAAACTGACATCCTGGTTGAGGCTTAGAGTAATCGTCATGAAAAATGCGCCTCTAGCAGAAGGTGATCATGAAAATTAGAAAAGTATCCCGAAAACACCGCATTCCGAATGCGTGCGTGCGTGCTTCGTAACAGGCGTGCTAAAAATCCATAGAGCAAAAGATCTCGGCAAGAGATAATAGCATTGACGATCGACGCTGCAGCGATTGAATGTATTTTAGGTTTTCGAATGATTCCCTCGGCGCCGCTCCAAAGCTCTCCCTCCCTCTCCAGGCATGAATCGCTCCACTTGTAGGACGACACGCAACCCACGGTCCCTGTCTCGCCCCCCCCCCTGGCCGGCCATTGAGGGCCTCAGGTGTGACTGCTCTCCCTATCAACGCGGCGAGGGCCGGCCGGGAGGCAGAGTGCGCACTCGCAGAGATGGACATGTCGAGGGGCGTCCTGGGAGAGAGGGGAAGGATGCGGGGGAGGGGGAAGGGGGAGAGGGGGAAGGGGGAGAGGGGGAAGGTGGGGGGAGAGGGTGGTTATTTTTTGTGGGTTTTGTTGAGAGAGGAGGGTTGGAGGAGCCCTTGAGGGGAGGGAGTGAAGGAGTAAGAGGAACATCACACATCACGAAATCCTTTTAACCGGCACCCGGACAGAGGAAACCAATTTGAGCCTTTTCCTCTCATATAGCAGTATATCTCCCGCCCCCCCTACCCTTTCCATCCCTCCATCCCATGCCGAGGACCCTCACGTCTCCCGGCTTGGGACACCGCAATAAGGAATGGCCGAGGGTGTCGCCCCTACCCTAAAACCCCCTCCTCCCTCCTACAAGTGAATAAAAAAACATGGTAACATCTCCAGTTATCTTGGAAGGAGAGAAGAGTCCCGTTCCCTCCCACCGTCCTTCCTTCCTTCCCGCCGCATTCATTATTTCAGTTTCCCTTTGCAATCTCCCGGGAGAAAATTCGTGTCGGATGAGAAGAGGTCGAAAAGTGAATTCCACCACCCTCTCTCGCTCGCTCTCTCCGCCCCCGAGGCCACAGGTGGGCCCCCGAATCGCCCCTTTCCTGATCCCCGACCCAACGACCACCCCGCCCACCAGAGAGTGTTCGACCACCCGCGGTGGGCCAAAGGGCCCCAGAGGGCAATGGGCGAGGGTTATGGGCCCTCCCCGGCCCCGTGCAACCAACAACATGGTGAAGCTCCGAGATTTTTATTGACAAATGCACTAAAATATTAGTCTGCCTCAGTTCATGGTACCTATTCACAGGATTGCATGTTAATTTCGTCACTTCAAGAGGCAACGCTTTTAATTGATCGAACTATATTAATTTTTTTGAACCAATAGCTATTACTCTTTGGCAGTGTCTGTACATGGTCACGTTTACCTGGCGCAGCTATTGAACAAAGGATTTTAATATTTTCGGTCTGACTTGGAGGCAACACTCATCATTTTGTTGAATTAATATGGGAGCCACTGGTTGACAGTAGGCTTTAAAATAGGTTAAATTTACTCCGTAAATTGGAAGCAGGTTACTGATCTGATGATGTCAAACACATATTGTAGGCCCCGACTTACTATGGCAGTTCAGATCCCCAACTCAAAATCAGGGAGATAGATATTGAGGTAATTAGAATTGGTAGTGTACATATCTGTCGATATCCTACACGTTCTTTCCTGCACGTTATTTTTTTATTTAATGGACCCATCTTTTTAACAGTTCTACAGCATGATTTGAATACACGTGTCCAATCATTGAATATTGTTGCATGTAAGTACTTTCTTTCGTGAAATTAAAATTTATCGAGTGAATGATCAAACTATTTGTGCAGAGATAACATGGTTTGGTTTTGTACATGGTTTTATTCTATTTAACGGGTGGTGAACTAACACCCCCCACCACACGCCCCCGCGGCGGTTTGCGGGGTATTATGTAGATAGATGTAGATATATCATTAGTTATTGTAAATTTCTTTGGGAAATATTTGAGGAAGACAATATATGAGCATCATTGGGTCCATGAAGTACACGAGATAACGTGGGGTAGGTAGCCCCTTTCCGCTTGCCTAGCGTTCTCCCCTCTTTCACAGTCCTCTCAACATCCCATTACCGATCAAAACGATCTGCATCTATCATTCCTACCGCCTTTTGATTTCTCCCTCCCAACAATCCCCTCTCCTCCCCCACCCCTGACCTAGCACTTCCGCATTTGTTTTCTTATCTCTCCATTTGCTCTTTTCCATCCTTCTCCACACTCACATTTTAAAAGCCTCAAGTCTACGCCTGTCAACTTGCCTCAGTGACCATGTTTCTGCGGCGTGCCAAACCACGCTCTACGTTAAAGTTTTAACGTGGCTTGGTTTCCTAATCTACTCTCTCAGCGTCCCTCCCATCAATCCCCTCCTCCCTGTGAAAACTTCTTCGTATTTACTACATTGACCATTTTGGTCCAGAACAATTCCGAAATAGTTAAACTGTTCCACCTGCTCAAGTTTATGAACTCTTATTTGCTATTTAGCTTAGGATTTCCCTTTCTGGAAACCCTTTGTTTGGTTTAAATTGATTCTCATCCCATACCCATGGCACTAACTTTACAATACGTTCGCCAATTCTCGTAACCCATTGCCAGACTGGTAAACTAAAGCTTGATATTCAGCAAACGTAACTGATTTTATAAAGTCTCCAACGGCTTTCAATCCTATCTTCGGATCTGCTCATTCCCCTTCAATCATTTCTTACACATGCAACGCATACATCCATGTATGCGTTGAACAGTACAGGTGATTTGGGACACCCCTGTCTTATCCCCCTTCCTAGCACTGCCCATTCCGACACTCCATCCGCCACTCGCTTCTGAACAGTCTAAGACATGAAACCTGAGAACCACTCTAGCTGAGTACAAAATCAAATTTATTGTTCTCTACTCCTCAAATATGGGCGTCTTTCCCTTTTCTAGGTTGGAAACTAACACTGACCAAATCTTCCAGCTCAATTTCTCCTTCATAAATGGTAGGGATTAGCCCATAAAAACTCTCCCTCCCACGATCTCCTAAACCTCTAAGTAGTTCCACGGGAATATTGTCAACCCCCAAGGTCTTATTTAATTTCATTTCCCCTAATGCCCTTTCTATCCCATCGTCCGGCATGCCAGAACCTAATCTATTTTCATCTGCGCCATGTTATCTTTCCATGTGTAACCTTGCTTGACTGATGTTTTTATCATTCAGTTCTTCAATATATTCCTTCCATCTCTCTTGGAGTTTTCCTAATTCAACTAATATTTTCCCTGATTTTTCTATGATTGTTTATCACTTGGATTTTTCCTTCTTACTTCCGGACAGTGCTTCCACTTTCCTGTGGTGGGCCCCAATTTCACACTTCCTTTGTACACCCTCCTTATCCCCGCACCGCGACTTCCACTAAATTATTTGTTTTCCGCCTCATTTTTAGAGTTGAACTTCTTTCCTCCGTACTCTTTCTTCACATCCTCCCGTTTCCTTTCCTATCTGTCCAATCATTCCGCCCATTATGATTATTTCCATGTCCTTTTCCTGTTTAATTTTCCAATAGTTTCATTTTGTTGTTTTTGATATCCTTTTTTTATATGTTCCCACTTTTCCTTTATGTTACCCTTCTCCCTTTCGTCGCCCATTAATTTCCCTACAGCCTGATGATACTTCTTTCTTCTCGTTCCTCTTTATGCTTTCAAATTCCATTTCTTTCACCGCCTTCCTTCATTTTATCCTCTTGAATGTGGCGTCATACTTCATCATTACAAAATTATATTTTGAATCCGCAACCGATCACGGGAAACTGAGTGAATCAATCACGTTTTTCCTAAATCCCAAACCAAATTTGGTATGTTAAAACCCAAAACATAACATAGTCGCTTGTAGGAACTCATTTTCTTTTCAGCTTTCTTCATTCTTTTTTTAATTCCCTGTTCCTAAATCGTAGTCCCTTATTTCACTAACACCTCTTCCCTCGCCTACCGTCTCCTCCCAATCCCATCCCATCACTGTGTTTCCCTCCAGGAACATCAGCGAGTATTTCTTCTAAGTGACCGCACACCCTGTCGACTTCTTCATTCCTATGATTTTTGGTGGCATGTACACAATGAACAATGACTGACTTCATTGGTCCAGCCTTCACTCCTACTAAAAATCTCATCTATCCTGTGTGTACTACGCTTCTTCATACCTTATTGTTCAATATTATTACCACCCCTCGCTAGCTCTCTTTCCCTCCGCCGTATTTTACTTTATAAAAATCATTTCTACAAATATGGATAGCTCTGTGATCGCTAATATTATGTCAGTTATGTCTACGTTCGTGATACCTGTGGCATGCAATATATTCAGTATGTAACTATTTCTAACGACAATTTAGCGAATATATTCAGCAGTTGTGGACATTAAGTACGATTTTTGCCTGATTTTACAACACAACAGTTATCTCAAATAATTGGCTGTAACTTAAGGTTGTCAGCGAATACAAATATAAATTCTCTATTATTGGTGAAAAGTTTGAATATTTGATCATCGATCGTTCAGAAAATATCTACATATAGTATGCTGGAGTCAGATGTCCTGTAGAACGAACATATTGATAACTTTTGTGATTTTATTCCTTCACGTGGCACCAAATATTTTCCATATAATTATTGTCGTATTCTCAAAAAGAACTTCTGAGTTGTGAGTTCACTGAGAGTAGTAGTCCTCAAAAAAGCCTACTGGTTTGCCTTTTCTGTCGATGATGAAACTTTTCATTAAAGCCTCGTTATGTGCGATAACTGATGTCTCTTTAGCAGTGATATGGGAAATGTATTATGGCCCCCATCGTACTACGGTAGGAGAGATCATGCCAATAAAATTAGAGAGAGACCAAGCGTAGAATATGTAGATTTAAGATGTCATTTTTTCCACGAGCGATAAGGGAACAGAATAACATTGTCCGATTGCGGTACGGTCATATTTGGGTCAAAATTAGTCTGTTGTGTATTCACCCCCTGCCGCACACCCTAGCGGTGGCTAGCAGGGAACTAAAATATTAAAAATAAAAGATCTAACTCTTTGAGTCGTTTTTCCGCTACTATCTGTCAATTTACTTTCAAGGATTTGTTCTACATCCGTTTTTTTATTTTATCTGCTTCGGCATTTAAATATGATGATATTTACTTTATCTAATACTTCAAGTTGGTGTGGAAACGTGAATTGCAGGTAGTACGGCTGTCATTATTATGTACTTTCCGGGAGCTGCATGAATTACTGGATTCTTACTGGAAGTAAGACATTTCCCTATAAAAAGAGCTTCGCTCTGAGCTGCCTACTGCACTTATCTTCAGCGACCTCATTCGTGTAATTAACTCCTGAATGATTGAGAAGTCTCCCCACATGATGAAAGGACAGGCCGGAATTGGTCAATGAAGCTCATTCTAATTATTATTATTAGGTAATCTACCGGTTAAGGTAGGTTTTTGGATGGACACAACTATCAAATAAACATTTTGTGACTCACACCTTGCAAACTAATCTATATCAGGTCCCTCTTCATCTCGGTGTACTTCTTTCCTCCCTTCATCCCGTCCAACATCCGTATCCTGTTCCTACCCTTACCTCGCTTGCCCAACATTCTCCCCTCTATTACCCTCTTCAACATTCCACTACCGCTCAATACGCCTTTCATATTCCACATAAAATTGCTCTTATAACGAATCAATGATGACACAGTGGTGGGGCAGGCACTCACCACACTCTATCTTGGGGAGTACCATGCAGACGTGGAGACTTTCGGATCAGATGCGGACCATTCCCCTTCCTCCAGAATTCCACCTTAACGTCGCATTGCGCTGCGTAACGTTGCGTCAATTCCCGTTTGCGAGAGATGATCTCAACCGTTGGAGAACCTTTTAATCAGAATGTTCTATTTAACTTCTGTTCTAATTAGCTTCTATTCAACCACCCCATACTTATTTCTCCCCTTCCCTGCTTCTTCATTTAATCCGCGCTTTCATTTCGCCGACGCCGTCAGAGGGCGTCTGGTCCAGCATCCAGCGAGAGCGAGCCGCAAGGGCCGCAGCGCGACGAAGACATGAGACAAGGGTGAGTGTTGTGGGGAGGGTGAAGACGACCCCTCCCTCCGTCTCTTTCCTCCCTTTAAACAGAGTGACCCCGGCCATAACCCTCGAAGGGGAGACATCAGTGGAGGAGGGGCGACGATGCGTCACTCCGATGACATTAAGGAGACAGACCTCTTCTCGCCGCCACGTCCTCCCTTTCCCTCCCACCCCACCCCCTCCATCTTAATCATCCCCCTCCCATTCTCACCCGCCCTGCCCACACCCTGCCCACTCCGCCGCCTGCTCTCTCCTCTCGCCATCCATCAATCCATCTTCCATTGTTCTTCCAATCGGGAATCGTTGACCCCAACAACGGCGTTAACTCGCCCCGAAGTCTCAGTCGACGAGGCGCGGAACAACACGGGAAACATAATATACTCTCGATTGGACAGACTCGCACCCTCCACGCCACACCACTCGGGAGGGCGCACACAAAGGTGGAAGCGATGCCCAACCGTCGCTAGTGTTCTCTTCTCCATTGTCCGTATCGGATGGGGCCCAGGACACCGAGTGAGCACTGAGCACACTACTTAATCAATGGTTTCGGAAATGTTTACACGATCTCGACACCCAAATAACTCTATAGTTCAAATTTTACCCTTTCGTGTGAGGCATGGCGCTCTATTGTTCCGAGACATGGAACATCGGGAAAGTGGACCAGCGAAGAATAGAAGCCTTCGAAAAATGGTGCTGGAGGAGAATGATGAAGATTAAATGGACAAAGTACGGAAATAGGAACTATATAGAAGAGCAGAAGAGAATACGACCAAATGGAGAACTATACGGCAAAGAAAAAATAGATGGATTGAACAAAAATTGAGTCAAATGGATTGATTAGGAATATAATAGGAGGAAAAATAGAAGGGAAGATTCCATGAGGAAAACCAAGAGGACAAATTAAGAAGGATGTAAAACAGAGAAGGTATCAAGGATTGGGGAATTGACACTAAAAGGAGAAAAATGGAGGGCTGCAGTAAACCAATCGTAGGATTGAAACACCGATGACCGACCGTCTTCATAGGTTCATACCTGCGGCAAGCCCAATTGCCGTAAAAACCGAGAAATCGTGTTCAATTAGAGTAATGGCAGGGGTGGGTCGATCCCTTTGGAAGTCCGAAGGCAAGTCCAGAGGGGCTCTCGGGGTCACGCGGGTGACGAGACCGTGACGGGACCCAACGAGAAGTAAGAGAGATATAATAACAAGTGTATCGAACAATCAGTCTTTCTTCTCTTCTCATTCTTCCTTGGATTTTCCTGTCTGATTTATGACAGTGTTTTCCCGTGAGTTCGGAGAGATACGCCCTTAACGAGTGACTAACGGATATTCATCCATCATCATTAATTTGAGGCAAATTCCTGGATTTATTTGGCGCAGCCATACTACTGGACTATCCTGTCTTCTAATGCTGCCTTCATATGTTTTCCTTTGGTGCTTTTCGTCGCCTGCTTTGTGCAATGCATCTGCTTTCTTCCTCTCCTCTTCCTTGCCTTAAACTTTTGTCTTGTCTCCAGGAATTGTCATCAGCAATATTTTTTTTAGGTAATCTACCGTTTAAGGTAGGTTTTTGGATGGATACAACTATCAAATAAACATTTTGTGACTCCCCACCTAGCAAACTAATCTATATCAGGTCCCTCTTCATCTCGGTGTACTTCTTTCCTCCCTTCATCCCGTCCAACATCCCTATCCTGTTCCTACCCTTACCTCGCTTGCCCAACATTCTCCCCTCTATTACCCTCTTCAACATTCCACTACCGCTCAATACGCCTTTCATCCATTTTTCCTGCCTCCATAGGATTTCTCTCAACAAACCCCTCTCCTCCCCCACCATTTCTAGTACTTCCCCATTTGTTTTCCTTTCGGTCCATTTCACCTTCTCCATTCTTCCCCACACCCACATTTCAAAAGCCTCCAATCTACGTCTATCCTCCTGCTTCAGTGACCACGTTTCCGCGCAGTACATAGCTACGCTCCATATCAGAGTTTTTACGAGTCTTGTCTTAACATCCCTACTCAACGTCCCCGTCATCAACTCCCTCCTCCTTGAGAAAGCCTCCTTGCCTAGCGCAATTCTTCTCCTTACGTCCCTACCAATTTGCCCGTATTGGTCCAAAACACTTCCGAGATATGTAAACTGTTCTACCTGCTCTATTTTTTCCCCGCCTATTTTAATATTTAGCTTAGCCTTTTTCTTTCTGGAAAATCGAATAACCTTTGTTTTATTAATATTGATTCTCATCCCATATTTATCGCACTGAACCTCCAATTCACTCAACAATGCTTGCAACTCCTTGGCTGACTGAGCAACTAATGCTTGGTCATCAGCAAACCTAACCGATTTTACGAATTCCCCTCCAACTTTCATTCCTACCTCCAGTTCTTCCCATGCCTCTTTAATCATTTCCTCTACATATACGTTGAACAGCACCGGTGACAATGGGCAACCCTGCCTTACACCTCTTCCTAACACTGCCCATCCGGACTCTCCGTTCCCCACTCGCACCTGAGCAGTCTGAGACATGTACAGGTTGCGGATCAGTCTCCTGTCCCTCCAATCCATTCCTATTTTCTGCAATACACGCATTAATTTTTCCCAATTCACTCTATCAAACGCTTTTTCGAAATCTACAAAACAGGCAAAAACGTCCTGATTGTATTCTATATTCCTCTCGACTAGTGATCTCATTACTGCAATGGCATCACGCGTACCTCTTCCTTTCCTGAACCCAAACTGATCATCCCCTAAGTAATCATTTGCCTTACTCTCTATCCTTTTGTTGATGATCCTGAGAATAACTTTAGCTGCGTGGGATATCAAACTTATTGTTCTGTAGTCCTCACATGACGAAGCCTTTGCCTTTTTTGGAATAGGAACTAACACCGATCTCACAAAATCTTCCGGCCAGATTCCTTCCTCATAGATACTACGAATCAGTCCATATATGGCCTTTTTCCCACTTTTCCCTAACCATTTCAACATTTCTACAGGAATATTGTCCACCCCCACAGCCTTATTTGCTTTCATCTCCTTTAATGCCCTTTCTATTTCATCGTCGAGTATGCCTGGACCTAAGCTATCTTCTTCTACGTCATGTTCCTTTTCTATGTCTAACCTTGTCGGCCTAAGTTCTTTACCATACAGTGTTTCTATATATTCCTTCCATCTCTCTTGGATTTTTCCTGGTTCAACTATTATCTTACCCCATTTATCTTTAACTGTTAGCACAGATCTTGCCTTCTTACCTCCCGATAATAACTTAACCTTGCTGTATAGAGCACCAATTTCACCCTACTTCTGTAAACTTTCCATATCCTCGTATTGCGTTTTCCACCATTCTTCTTTTGCTTTATTTGTGGCCCTTCTCAATTTATTGTTTAACTCTTTGTACTTCATTTTGCCTAACTCTGTGTTTACATTTTTCCATCTTCTTCTCTCATCCATCTTTGCAATCATCTCATCCGTTACCCATGGTTTCCTTATCCTTTTCCCGTTAACGGTTCCTATAGTGTCTTTAGCGGCTTCCATTATCCCTTTCTTGATACATTCCCATTTTTCTTCGATAGTACTCAGCTCTTTACCGTCATCCATCTTTTTCTCTACAGCCTGCTGATACTTCTTCCTCGTTAATCCATTTACTGCTTCTAAATTCAATTTTTTAACCCGCCCCCCTTGCCTTATCTTCTTGAAACGAACATTACATTTCATAACAGCTAAATTGTGGTCAGAGTCCGCATCCGCTCCTGGGAAACTGTGCGAATTTATCACACTGTTCCTAAACCTGTGCCTAACCATAATATAATCTAACTGATACCTTTCTGAGTCACCTGGCATTTTCCATGTATACCTACGCCTTTTGTGGTGTCTAAACCATGTGTTAGTGATGACTAACCCCTGTCTCCTGCAGAATTCAATTGCTTTCTCCCCGCGTTCATTCCTCGTGCCTAACCCATAGTCCCCCACCTCACCACCATCTCTTCCTTCGCCTACCGTCGCATTCCAATCCCCCATCACTATCAAATGTTTCCCTGCAGGAACACTCGCGATGATATCCTCTAACTCATCATACATCCTATCGACTTTTTCCTCCTTGTGGTTGCTCGGTGGCATGTATACCTGAACAATGAACAAGTTCGTCGGCTCTGCTTTAATCTCTACGAATAAAATTCTATCTGTCGCTTGCTCTATGTTGACTACGCTTCTTCCTACCCCTTTTTTTAAAATTACGGCAACCCCTCGTTGGCTCTCGTCCCCGCCGCTGTATATCACCATCAGCAATATATCGTGTTTCAAAATATGTCCGATTGACCTTTACTTTCGCTCACTCTGAAAAATTTCTTCGTTCCATTCAACACGTTCATCTGACGCTCTCTTTTTATTGAAAAACGATATTGAATTACCTGCAGCTGCGTCAGCGTACGCCCGTCCTACTCAAGTGAAAAGTGCCTCTAATACCTGTTATATGAAAAAACCGAACGGTAATAGGGTTAACCTTGTGAAATTTATCCATGATGGAAAGGAGACAAACTATGCAAATTTCACTTGAATAGAGATTTATTCACGACCCGGGTTTCAAACATCTGTATAGTCACCTGAAGATGACATTAAGTGTTTGAAACCCGGGTCGTGAATAAATCTCTATTCAAGTGAAATTTGCATAGTTTGTCTCCTTTCCATCACTGTTATATGAACCTTAATGATGCGTTTTCTGATTTCGGGATATGTTTTGTTCCACATCGAGCCTCAATCTTTTGCCAACTGTGATGATCTTGCTTCACAAATGGCGAACCTCTTTCAATTCACATAAATTTTGATACAATATCATTTTAGAGGAATAGATTAATGTAAATAAATAGGTTAAGGAACACTAAAATTAACTGCACCGAAATGTGAGAAGAGAGTTTTTCAGAGAGGTAAAACCCGAAAATTTAAACTAAAAAACAAAAATGAATCACAACCCCCTATCTCTCTCACCCTGCATTCCTCCGGTTCCCCGAAACACATCCCTGTACCCCCACCCCCGTTGGCACCCGGTCGAGTGGAGGGAGCGGCGTGCGAGTACCCTTGGGATTCCCCCCCCCCCGTACGGGAGGAGGGGATTGGAGGGTGCGCGGGGACATGCAATGATAATTGGCCCCTTCGACCCCTGGCGACGCCTTCCCCGGGCGGCCCCTCCCTCGAATATGAGAAAGTGAGATGTCAAAGAGGGCGTCGCCATCGCGGTTGCTCAAGTGGCAGGGCGCAAAAGGGAGGGTTGGGACCGGAGGGTTGGGGGCAAAGGTCAACCGCCCTCCCCTCTCCCTGTAAGAGGGAGGAATGCGATGCGAGGGGCGTGGACCCCCTTTGTACTTGTTTTTTAATTACCGGGCGCGGAGAGACAGTCGCGGGGTGTGTCCATTGACTATTCCAATCAACCCACCCACCCTCTAGGGTGGGGGGCGCGTCTACCTTCCCGCTTCGGTCGATGGGGGTGGCAGTGACGTGATGCGATAAGTCACTGAATTAAACTTCTAGCAGCACGACACAAAATCCGGGGTCCAAATGCAGAATACGATCGTCTAATCTTGATTCCTATAATTTTTACCTGGGTAATCAACCGAGAAAAGCTAAATTAAATACACCAACGCCATCAAAGTGCTAAAATTGTTTCAGCAACAATAATGGCTTTTCCAGGTACGCAACCACAAAATTTTACTACCAATCGATTGACAGTAGACCTATCAGCAGCATCGTCACCATAAACAGCCTTTAAACGACGATGAATCTCAGTAGGAGTCAATTTTTCAGCAGTTAAAAATTCGATAACAGCACACTGTTAAACTCGCGTTGATATAGCACTAGAACACGTCTCCTTACTTCCATTTCTAAGGCCAAGAAGAATAATCATCTCTTCATATGAAATATTTAAACTGAGTTTTTATTATAATTTGCTATTCACCGGTTTTAAGTCAGGATTTAATATTTTCCTGTATATTCAGCCTAATTCGACCTTCAGCCTTTATTCAGCCTTCGTCCTTTCCTACCCTTACTTCGCCTGCCAAACATCCTCTCCTCTATCTTATCTTTCAGTAGCAATGCATATCAAAAAACTCTGATTCCCCTTTACCTGTCTTCTTTGAATTGATCTCAAAAAGGGAACGTGGTAGTCCAGGAATTGGAGAGTTGGACTACTGACTGAACGGCCCGGGTTCGACTTCCAGGCACGCCTCTGAAAACGCTCAGCTTCACCCGAGCTGCGTGTGATGTGTGATTTTAAGGGGACCGCGTCCTCCTGGAAAACTATAGGTGGCACTGGGAAACTACCTCCCCTACTCAAATGTGGGAATTTTACACGACGGTGGGCTTAGTATTGGGTCTAACCTCACCCATCAAACCGATCTTCGGGTCGAAAACTGTGGTCGATCGTTAACCCATATTAAACTCTAGGAATAATCATTGAAATGATACGAGTTCCATTTCGCAAACCAATTTTCTGCTTCGGTAATAGTTCTGAGCATAAAATTGCCTTTTTTGGTCCCATTCGAAAGCCTTTTGATGATCCATCGGCTGAAATTAATTAAATACTGGATGGTGTTTAATGGTCGCTGTGTTGACGCACACAGTACAGTTCAGTACGCCTCGAGCTGCAGTGGTTGGAAGGTCGCGCCGCTTGTCGTTTGTTTACAATATAGAGTCAAAATGAACAATATCATTGATATTCCCGCCAAATGTCATGTCCGTTCAGTGAAAAAGTTTTTACTGATATAAAACTTCATTCATCATCGGGAATTTGTGTTCTTTTTTGAACCAAATGTGACGAGTGACAAGAGTTGAGTGCGTCAGTGTTGTCGTTCGTTTGAGAATGAACACAAATATCAATGATGATGATAGAAGTGACCGCTCGTCTGCAGTGGACAATGAACCGCACCTGAAAATTGATGAAAAAGTTCGTGCAAACCCGTGTTTTACGATATTTGAAATCTTTAAAAAATTTGTCCACAAATTTATACGACTCTGTTGCATGAAAACACGATTTGAAGTTTGGCTACTCATCAGTTGGCTGCGATCGCAGGTGGCAGGATTTTATACTTAAGGAATTTGAAAACTACTTAAGAGATGTGACACAAATGTTTGGAGAATAAAAATAAAATAGTAGAGCTATGTAGTTTTTAGATGGAAATTAAAAGTTTTCTGTATTCCAGTGTATTTTTCATAGTATAACGGTGGTTTATGTTGAATCCTCGTATATCCCCGTGCCTGCATGAAAATTTCGCAGCCACTCTGGGGAGAGAATAGTTTTCCCCCTGGGGCTGTCATTTGCGAGGGAAGGTCAGTCTGCAGCCGAAGCGGTACAGGCGCAGCGCACACAGCAACCGCCCAATGCTAAAGTGGGGAAAAGGAGCGTGCGTGCGTGGTAGATGATGGGCGGTGGAGGAAGGAGAGGGGGGTGGGTTAGGCTGTCTCCACCACCACCCTCTCTCTTTCTCTCTCACTCAAGAGTCAAGTGAAGTGAGATGATGACGACGACTACTCCGGCCGCCCTCTCCACGTCGTCGAATGGTGGCTGCCGCGCGAGAAGCGCAGGGCCGCCGCGGCAACAGGGGGGACGTGGCAACGGCGCACGTGCGCGGACGGGATCCTCCGTCGCGACCGCCCTGCGCCCCCGTCCGTCCCCTGTAGGGCACACTGGCCGAGATCGCCACCCGATTATCCAGGGGTGGGGTACTTCGATGAATCGAATCGGGTGGCAGTGGGGGTGGGGGGAGGCGATGCGATTCCACTCCCTCTCCCCCCAAGACGCCTCCCACGATAAGTTATTTCTCCTATCAGTTCCTATGGTATTGTTTCATGGCACCCGAAAATGAAATAATGTGATTTTAGCGTAACTGTTACACTTCCTATATTAAATTATATTTCATTTCGTCGAATAGCGTTTTTTACACCACTGTAAAAGTTCAAAAGGAGGGGGATATTGAGATTGGCGCGGTGATTTACTGGGAAAGTTAATCCCTCGCGTTTCCTTAATTTTTACGTGTGCTATCCCTTCCTACTTTATTTTCCATTTCTTCCTTTCTTCTGACTGAAGGGCGGGCTTTGATTCCTTGCCATTCTTGGTGTTGACATCGCCATCAGGTCATTCAGTGTTTTCTTAATTGCATATTCCCAAGTGTTGGAATTGCTATTCTGTAATATCTAAGTGAGTGAGTGAGTGAGTGTGTGTGTACTTGTGTATTATTTCCCCGAAGTATTTTCCATGAACGATAAAGGGTCATAATAACATTGTCCGACCGCGCTAGGGTCATGTTCGGATAAAGATTGAGGTGCAAGGTCTCATCATTTTCAATGATGAGACCTTGCACCTGGTGACTACTTTCTCTTCTTGCACTTGAAGCAGTGGCTCGGTGGACAACGTTTCGAAACCGATGAGGAGCTCAAGAACGGTGTTGTCAATTGGTTGAACTCTCAGGCGGCGAGCTTCTATGCAGAGGGGTTAAAGAAACCGGTGCAGCGGTACGAAAAATGCTTAGAAGTGAACGGCGATTATGTAGAGAAGTGAAGTAGGTTTTTGGCTGACTAAAAGTGCCAATAAAATGTACTTCACATAGGAATATTTTTTCCTGTGACCAAACTGCCCTTACTTTATGAGCATACCTCGTATTTACAGTCTTCCCTCTAATTACTATCACACGGCTTAATCATATATTTTCTCACCAAATGTACGTGTCGGTGGCCATAAAATGATTACGAATGATATTCTGGTAATTTCAAGAAAAATATGCTTGGCTGAGCATTTACCTATCAACCTAATGCTTTCCTTATTCAAGGCATTTTATTTTATAACGGTTGCTTGGATTCAAACCATATATTTCTCTTGTCAATTTTTTTCCTCTCATATTCTCCAGATTCTCATTCTTCATAAATCATTCCTTTTCTATAAATCCCGCGTTTGAAATGATTTACTGATCAGGCCAATGATTTACACGGTTCTCGAACAATTTTATAACACATGATTTGGCTCAATCATTCTTTCCTTTCCTTTGGGAGGTTAGAATGATGTAATTCATTTGATTTAGGACGATGAATCGCTCATTATGGTGAACGATTCATTCTAGTCTGGACGAACACCCCCCCCCCCCTCCATGATCAACCCCCCCCCCCCCGCCCGCGGTCTGACAGAGTTTGATCGGAGAGGGGAAGGCACATCCCCTAATTCCCAGCCATAGGGTGTAAGGGAAGGGGGGAGGGAGTACTGGGCGATTGGTCTTCGAACCGATTCGGAGGGAATACGAAGGGATCACTCCCCCTTCCACCCACGGCCCTATCTAAATCTAAACGATGGCATAGGTCCCAAAGGTCGATTGTGTAGTAAATTTTAGGCTTGCACGTAAGAGTTTTCACTCGGCCTGAACTCATTTTCCCCGCCAGTTGGTGGCTTCCTCCTGTTCCAAGTCCCCGTCCCGTCCTCCCTCACGATGGTTCGAATCCCCCTTTCCTGATTATAGGAACTTGCGGACTCGTAGCGCGTTGTGACAAACACCTCGAATACGAGCTTGCCGCACACTTTTCTCATCGCCAATCTTCAGTAACAATGCAAAACACAACAGTTGACGACAAATTTCATTGGCAACCACCTTGATACTCATTCGACGGTCAGAGTCCAACAATTGTCGAACCAGAGCCACATTGTTGTTAGTCTTGCTGGTTTTTGGTTGGTTTTGCTGGCTGGATTTGGACGACTCGCTTCTGCTCATGGGATAATGTTTGTAGCGATGGTGATAATTCTTCGGCGATGGTGGTCCATTGTTGCACTAGGGTTATTACATCTTTTTTGAGCGAGGAGAAAATTCTTTTTTATGGCCTATGTATTGTATGAATCTTCGGATAGGCACATGATGGGAGTGTTCATGGACGGACGGCTGAGTTTTAGGGAAAGTTAAGGCGAGTGGGACGGGTGAGGAGGGTGGACAATGACAAAGGAAGGGAAGGTCGCAAAGGCATTTCCGAGGAAATTCATTTTTTTCAAGTAAAAGGAATAATTCCATACATTTAATAAATTCAATCAAGGAAATATTCTCCGCAGAAAGCATTCCATCAATGCATTTTTCTATCTTTTTCGCAGTTAAAAAGGAAAAGTTAAGGCTTAATTCCTGTGTACATTAATATTTTCCCTTTGCCTTCTAATAGGGCTTCGTCTCTTTGTCAGGACTAGAACAATACCCGCTTTCACATGTGAAACAAAGGGGAATGTGGTGAAGCAGGAAATTCTGAAATGCCAGCCAACTCATCGACTAAACAGCTGTGCAAATATCTCCGATGCAGGTACGCGTGACGAGATACCACAATCAATCGTAACTGTATTTAGGAAAGACAAAAAAATGAGAAAGACGGAAGTGGATCGGTGAACATCCAAATACGTATTCCGGAAGAGAAATACTCCGTGGGCTCTTCTGTGTGTTTTGTAATGAATTTGAGTGAAAATAAGGGCACTTGGCAATTAATCTGTGATAGTTTAGGCGTATTGGTGAAGATAGTATTTCATTATAAATATATATATATATATATATATGTAAAGCTTAATATTGATTCTCATCCCATATTTATCGCACTGAACCTCCAATTCACTCAACAATGCTTGCAACCCCTTGGCTGACTGAGCAACTAATGCTTGGTCATCAGCAAACCTAACCGATTTTACGAATTCCCCTCCGACTTTCATTCCTACCTCCAGTTCTTCCCATGCCTCTTTAATCATTTCCTCTACATATACGTTGAACAGTACCGGTGACAATGGGCAACCCTGCCTTACACCTCTTCCTAACACTGCCCATCCGGACTCTCCGTTCCCCACTCGCACCTGAGCAGTCTGAGACATGTACAGGTTGCGGATCAGTCTCCTGTCCCTCCAATCCATTCCTATTTTCTCCAATACACGCATTAATTTTTCCCAATTCACTCTATCAAACGCTTTTTCGAAATAGCTTTCTTTTAGCTTAAAAGGTTATGCGATTTTCTAGAAAGAAAAAGGCTAAGCTAAATATTAAAATAGGCGGGGAAAGAATAGAACAGGTAGAGCAGTTTACATATCTCGGAAGTGTTTTGGACCAATACGGTCAAAGTGGTAGGGACGTAAGGAGAAGAATTGCGCTAGGCAAGGAGGCTTTCTCAAAGAGGAGGGAGTTGATGACGGGGACGTTGAGTAGGAATGTTAAGACAAGACTCGTAAAAACTCTGATATGGAGCGTAGCTATGTACGGCGCGGAAACGTGGTCGCTGAAGCAGGAGGATAGACGTAGATTGGAGGCTTTTGAAATGTGGGTATGGAGAAGAATGGAGAAGGTGAAATGGACCGAAAGGAAAACAAATGAGGAAGTACTAGAAATGGTGGGGGAGGAGAGGGGTTTGTTGAGAGAAATCCTATGGAGGCAGGAAAAATGGATGAAAGGCGTATTGAGCGGTAGTGGAATGTTGAAGAGGGTAATAGAGGGGAGAATGTTGGGCAAGCGTGGTAAGGGTAGGAACAGGATAGGGATGTTGGACGGGATGACGGGAGGTAAGAAGTACACCGAGATGAAGAGGGACCTGATATAGATTAGTTTGCTAGGTGGGGAGTTACAAAATGTTTATTTGATAGTTGTGTCCTTCCAAAAACCTACCTTAACCGTTAGATTACCTAATAATAATGTAAAGCTTATCAACATCCGGGTCTCAATGTCGTTCACTAAATGGGGGGGGTGGGGCTGAGATGGATGGAGGTGGATTTGTTTCTTGCGAGGTGGTGGGACAATTTATTCATCCGCATACATTTTGTCATCCTTGTCCTGTGTTTTGACTTGTCAAGCCCTTATGATGACTTGGTGAGTTGATGCCTTGGTCATGGGTGTTGTGGGATCTGTGGATGAATTGTTAGTTTTCTGTGTCGCTTGTTACTATTTCCGCATCCTCCTTATTCCATCTCCGCTCCCTTCTGGCCTCCCTATCCCCCTCCATAACCTCCTCCTTCACCCCTCTCCCACCACCTGTTCCCCGCTCCGCTTTCCCCCCCTCCATATACCCCTCCTTCACCCCTCCCCAACTACCTGTTTTTCCCCTCTCCCTCGTCCCATACTCTCTCTGCGCCGCGTATCCTTTTCCTTAGTCATATCTTACCTTCCGAAGAAGACGGAGCTCGAGTCCGTCGAAATTATCAAGATATTATTGTGTTCTTTTTATGTGTTCTCGTGTTGTGTGTTACTGTCTAAGTTATATATATATATATATATATATATATATATATATATATATTCATTCAAACATAGAAATAGGTATAAGGAAAGGAGATAGGTAAACACATAAAAGGCGAACACAGGACATGTGGGGAAGGCGGTTTTTGAGCAGATCACGAAAGTAAAAATGTTTCCTTGACCGGGATTTGAACACCGGATCTTCCACTTGCCGGGCGGATGTGCTACCATTACACCACCGAGGAAACTTAATTTACCTTGAGATCTGCGATGTTTTTAAGACGCCCAAGTGCTCCGAATCATTTGCCAAAGGAAGGCTTTTTAGGGAGCTGTTCCACCCACCAAAGGAGAAATAGACAATACACACAAGAAGAGGGGACAGTTGGTTAGAAAGCATATAGTATCATATAGAATAGGAACAGTACGTTTCGTGGCACGCATAGCCAGAAGAAGAGATGAGCCACATTGGCCAGATACACATTCAAATACGAAGTCCCACCACTATTTCTCCTTTGGTGGGGTGGAACAGCTCCCTAAAAAGCCTTCCTTTGGCAAATGATTCGGAGCACTTGGGCGTCTTAAAAAACATCGCAGATCTCAAGGGTAAATTAAGTTTCCTCGGTGGTGTAATGGTAGCACATCCGCCCGGCAAGTGGAAGATCCGGTGTTCAAATCCCGGTCAAGGAAACATTTTTTACTTTCGTGATCTGCTCAAAAACCGCCTTCCCCACATGTCCTGTGTTCGCCTTTTATGTGTTTTCCTATCCCCTTTCCTTATACCTATTTCTATGTTTGAATGAATATTTTGTGCGCCGTATGGGTGGGACTTCGTATTTGAATGTGTATCTGGCCAATGTGGCTCATTTCTTCTTCTGGCTATGCGTGCCACGAAACGTACTGTTCCTATTCTATATGATACTATATGCTTTCTAACCAACTGTCCCCTCTTCTTGTGTGTATTGTCTATTTCTCCTTTGGTGGGTGGAACAGCTCCCTAAAAAGCCTTCCTTTGGCAAATGATTCGGAGCACTTGGGCGTCTTAAAAACATCGCAGATCTCAAGGTAAATTAAGTTTCCTCGGTGGTGTAATGGTAGCACATCCGCCCGGCAAGTGGAAGATCCGGTGTTCAAATCCCGGTCAAGGAAACATTTTTACTTTCGTGATCTGCTCAAAAACCGCCTTCCCCACATGTCCTGTGTTCGCCTTTTATGTGTTTTCCCATCCCCTTTCCTTATACCTATTTCTATGTTTGAATGAATATTTGTGCGCCGTATGGTGGAACTTCGTATTTGAATGTATATATATATATATATATATATATATATATATATATATATATATATATATATATATATATATATATATATATATTATAAACTAAAAGGAGAGGCGAAAAAGAGCTAGCGAACCAAAACACTCTCTTCTTTGAAGGAACTACTTGGAGAAGGAGCTCTCTTCTTTCCATTGAGAAAGGTGGTGCTGCCGCCGAAAATTCGGAATACGTCTGCGTTTCGTTCATATGTTTTTGCTCGCTAGCTCTATTTCGTTTCTCCTTTTAATTTATTATTTACATTCGTGAGATTTTCCTTCAATGTACATATAATATGTTTTTATTTTTGTTTATTTATATTACTGCAAAACCACGTGTAACAGCTTCATCTGTATTGTTTTTCTTGGCGTTCTGCTATTAACTACAAAAGTCTCACTATTTCTCTGTCCTATATAATTGTTAGTTCCTATGGCCTGTTGCTCCAGAACAATAAAAAAGCATAAACACAGTATTCAATCCGAAGGTGGTTTGGTAGGTGATGGCAGAGTTTACCCATGCACTAAGCCCGACGGCTTGTGAATATTCAAACATCAGGGTAGGGGGCAGTTTCTTTCCCTGTGCCGGTTATGGTTTCCCCAGGAAGGTACCCGACATCTGGAACCCACATCCCAAATCACATAGCTGCAGGTAGAGCTGCAGGTGCCCAGAGAGGCTTGCCCGGGAATCGAACCTGGTCCCTCAAGTCAGTAGTCCAACGCTCTGCTCCTGGACAATCGCAAACCACATAATATTCTACATATTTTCTCAATATTTTATAATAGTTTCAGGGATTTCATATCTTATCAATGTTTTGTATTTGTTCATTATTTTTTCTAAAATTTCGTGTTTTTCAAACACTAATGGACTGCTCAGTATCTACCCAAGAAAATAAACACAGGAAAACATTCCTTGGTTACAAGCTCGGGTCAGTATTCCAGATATGGACTACCACGGATTACCCATGGACTACCACGTCACGTTCAGAATTATAAATGCTCGTATAAATTAATAGAAAAATCTATTAAACCATCTCTTAAATTTCCTCACTTGTAAATTTTGGTTACAAACGATGTAGGCGATCACAAACACACAAGGTGGAGGAGAAAGACCCACTTGGCGAGAATCGAACGACGATGAATGTCAGTAGGAGTCACTTTTTAAGTCACGCTGCTTAACTCGCGTTGACATACAGGGTTCGTCCGGAAAATAAGTGTACTGAGCTCAGGAAAAAAATTTATTACACTTTTACATATCTTAAGCTAATATTCCTCAAAATAGGACCCCTGTGAGTCGATACACTTGTTGCAGCGGCGTTCCCATTCCTGGAACGCTCCCGCGAAGGCATCATCGGAAACCTCTCGAAGACACGTCATCACGGCCTCTTTGACGGCGTCCAAAGTCCCGCATCGCGTTCCTTTCAAACTCCTCTTTATCTTCGGGAACAGAAAGAAGTCCGGTGGTGCCAAGTCCGGGCTGTAGGGCGGGTGCGGCAGCGTTGCCACGCCGTGCTTGGCCAAGAAGTCCGACACGACAAGCGCGGTGTGAGACGGCGCATTGTCGCTCAGGTTGTCAGTCATACGGTTGATCGCTGGCCGGACGCGGGCGACTCGTTTTCGAAGCCTGTCGAGTACTTGGACGTAAAAATGCAGCATTTACAGTTTGTCGTTCAGGTACAAATTCGTAGTGGACGACTCCCCTTTGGTCAAAAAAGACTTAATTGTCAAGACACTTATTTTCCGGACGAACCCTGTAGCACTAGAACACGTCTCCATACTTCCGCTTCTCGAAACACACTGGATTAATTGTAACGACCTCAAACCTGCGCATGCGTGTTGAGGGGATATGTCCACATGCCATCAGGAGTGCTTCTGGAGGTCATTTTGTTTGTGGCCCACAAGCATCTGTGGACTATGAGGATCTTATTGAGTGGATTCTGGTGGATTTCGTTATATGGACCATCGGTGGTACGTGGTGTCCATGAGGTGTTCGATGCATTCTCATGTGTCGAGTATGACTGTGGAGTTTCCTTTTTCCGATATGAGGTAATAGCAGTCTTTATTTTGAGTTACTCTATCCTTGTTTTGTAATAATTGTGTGTGAGGTGAGCAATATTTTGCTCAAGCTTAAGTTCTTAGCATGTGTTTTTGATCAATGTCACGCTATGCTCTTACATTTCCCCAAAGGTCAACATGGATGAATTGATAAGCGTACATTTCATCGTTTCCAACGCAGTGAAAATTTCATAAAAAGCGGTAGTTGGCGGTCATTGTTCGGAGGGTGTTTTTGGTGGCCAACTGGCCAGAAGGAAGGGTGGTGATTTCGCGTCTCAAAATTAAGAATTGAATTTCAACGTGCATTTGGAGAGTATTGCTTTGTATTCTTCTTTTCGATTCGTCACAATTTTTGAAAGCACCTTCTTTCGTATAAATGGAGCACACGACTGCATTTAGAAATGTTTCTGTGTAAAAAATTACGACCTTCTCGACCTATTTCGCGAATAAATCCCGAGGAAAAGAACATCAACTCCCTGATGCCAGACGAGTCGTTGCTCGTCATCGACCACGGAAGGCGTGGAATCACGTGGTCACGTGCACCACGGCGTAGATATGTGTGATGGGTGCGTGCGTGGCGCATTGGGTGCTAGAGCGCCTCGGTTTACGACGCGTCGTAAAGATGCGGCCCGCGTGGCAATCCGAAGGTCGGCACGCGCGTGCTGGCGAGGCGGGGGCTGGGGGGGGTGGGGGGAAAGGGAGACGGAGGCACGCAGTGAAATCGCCAATTATGCACTTGCAGGCTTGTCGTGAAGTTTCAAAGGTTACCAACATAAACAAAATCATTATTTTTTTCCCGTTGCTCTCCAATCTTTCCAGCTAAGAAAGGTCCACATTACAGATCCAGGGTACAGAACTTGCAGGGTGTTATTTTTCTTTTATGAAGTCATCAATGTCCCTGCTCTCACCTTTGAAACTCCACTCTGTACACTTTGGAAAGAGAGACAAATATTTCCGCTTTTCATAGAGGTGTGATGCTGGGTGCACGACATATCGTTGGAAAAACTATTTGTCATTAATCAGACGTTGTGAATGATATATATACCGATATATAAAAACATAAGGACAAAAATTTGCGAATTCAAATTTATACCACTCTATGGATTTCTCCTCGCATTTCCTGGGTTTCAAGAGATGATACCATGGCTGAAATGAGCAGTGGCAACCGGAGCTTTTAGTTTATCCACGTAATTTAGAAAGCACATCTCTCGGTAATATCTCTTTTGCATAGGTAACACAAATAGTAAACCCGAAGAATAACAAGATCATAGGTATCATTTCGAAAGAGGTTTTGGATAAAATGAAGAAGGAGGGGTTGAAATTGAAATGTTCGAGCGACGGGAGACGATTTGCTCTTTGCCATCTTGTCGTTCCGAATCTAGGGCGTCCCGACGGGTTCTTTTCCCCGTCCGTTGTTTAACTTTTGTTTGTTTCTGGGTTGCGGGGACAGCCACTCCGTTCCATTACCCTCGCTCCCCGCCATTGTAAATAGGTTTAAAATCGCTCCACGGATCATTCTCGTTCACATTACCGGGCGTCCTTGTGTTGACTCCGCTCTGGGAATTAATTGGTCGTCGTCCGGTATGGTATTGCAACGCTCTGGTGTGTGCAGTGTAAAATGAGGACACTAAATGGATTTTAAATCGGAGCATTAAGTATAAACAATATGCGAAAAGCATTAGCGACTCAAACCAACAAAACACTAAAAGAAACGCCGGAATCGCAACTTTAAGAATCTGTTGCGAAAAACAGCAAGTGGAGTCGAAAATGTGAAACATTTGAAATGAAATTTAAATATACAAGGAATGTAGCTACGGTCGTGAATCAATGTAAACAAAAAATACCGGGACCGTAAACCGTATACCGTAAACAAAAAATACCGGGAACGTAAACGTTTACGGTCCTGGTATTTTTTGTTTACATTTGCAATGAAAGTTGCTTAAAAATAATAAAATTTAATCATAGCGTTGAGAGTTATAGTCATAATAGTCGTTAATTTGTAGAGTTCTTTCCTTTCGTGTTTTATTTCTGGATCATTTTCCCTAGCATTAAATTTACACTTCTCGCAACCAACAGTTATGTCACGGACATGCTTCTTTTTACATGCCATGTGTTCATTAGCACCTTTTAAAATGACAGGTAAAGGTGGGACTCAGCTAACGGGACGGTGAAAGTTGGCCCGGAATGACTGCTGACATGGAGCCATGTCGTCGCTGACCCAACGATCGCGCTACTCCTTTTATTGTCAACCCTCTCCGTAAGTTAGCATTACTTTGAATTTAGCTATCGTCACTGAAACGAGAGTGATTATCAAAATGTGTCCGTAGCAGAGCGGTTCCAACGACCCTGTTGTGCGAAATTGCCATTGGGTGGCGCTTAGCATATGAAATCATATGGATAGGAGAGAATTGGAGTAAGAGTAGAGTTGCCTGCGCATACATAAGTCTATCGTATTCCGTGCCTGTCGCGCTACCTGGAGGTAATATCTCAACCCGTATGTAATAATAATAGTAATATATGTATTCTACTCCAGCATGGTATAAACACACAGCCTAAACATATATTAATAGAAACTCAACATCCCTGGGAAACTTTTTAGTAGCTTAAAAGTTATCCCTGTATTAAAACCACCAACCAACAAATTTTTGGTCATCATTACATGCGTCATAATTCAGCTCAAATTTAATAGTAAATTATTTTATTTTTATTCCAATTACGAAGAATTAATAATTTCACACAGCCGCAATAGATCCTCCAGACACTCCTTTGTGAAATGGCAAGTTTGTACATTAATTATTATTATTATTTTCGTGGCTTCTAAGATTTAAATGATGGACCTTAAGTTTACTGCAGCTATTTTATTTTTAAAAAGGTCAAAGTAAATTTTGGCAATTACCAAAGGGTAGGAGTTGATCCTTATTTGCCAAATCCGTCCTTAATGCGAAGAAAGAAGTGTATAATAATTGAGTGGTAAGTAATTGCTTCATGAAGCACATTTAACTTGAAGGTTGTACAACCTAGCAAACAGACGCTCGATGCAATTAGCAGACTCTGATATTACCATTGCTGGATTATCAACCAAGCACAATAATCCTAAAGAACTCACTGAGTTTAAACAATGATCCGAATCATTTGTACACTTTCAGATACCACACTGTAAATATTAATATCACCAGGAGCAATTACACCGTCTTTAAATTTGTTCGCGTGTGATCCCGCATAATTTGACAAAAACTCAAAAAGATGCTCGTGTCAATTGGTGCGAAGAAATGCTCAAAAAATAAAATCGCGGTGCATCAAAATCTGTGTATAACATCTGCACAGATGACGAATCTTGGATTTATGCGTATGAGCCCGAAAGAAAATAGCAGTCTACTGCATGGGTCTTCCAAGACGAGCCAAATCCGACAACAGTGATTCGTGCACTAAGGACATCGAAGCAAATGATCGCCTGCTTCTTCGGAATAACTGGGTATGCGGCAACCGTACCGTTAGAGCAACGTAGAAGCGTGAATTCTGAATGGTGCACGAGCATTTGTTTGCCACAAGTGCTCGGTGAAGTACAGAAAAAGAAGCGGCAACGAAGGATCATGACAATGCAAGCTCTCACAGATCGGCTGAAACAACTACCTACTTGACTGGCCAAAACGTCTAATTGATGGGTCATCCTCCGTAAAGTCCGGATTTAGCACCAAGTGACTTCTTTTTATCCCCGTTTATCAAGAAAAAAATTCCGTGGTCACCGTTTTTCGGCGCCTGAAGCAGCCGTTGATGCATTCAAAAACCATGTTTTGGAGGTACCTCAATCGAAGTGGAAAAAGTGTTCCGAAAATTGCTTCGAGCGCATTGATTTCATGGAGAATACTTCGAAAAACAATAAAGTCAGTTCCAAAAATAAATAATTGACTTTTCATTATTAGGCTGAAAATATAAATAGCAACCCTCGTAAATATTACATTTTCATCAAACATTTAAAAGGAGTCTGGCATACTTAATTTTACAATAATTTGACCTCATCTAAACATGTTAACGCGAATACTGGTTCTTTCTCACTTTCCGTATTTCGATTTTATTTCCGTAAAATCCGTTAGCATTTATAGTTTTCAGTGCTCTCCTCAGCATTTCGCGCAATTACTATATCATTATATTTCCATTGAATATACGCCATCATTCAGTTTCACATCAAGCAAAATATAAAATTACCTTGCCGAAGCTTGAATTTTCATACAAATCTTCCTTACGCCTAGCCGACCAGTCACTTGGACAAATAAAAACTATTTTTGAACTTGACAGCCTGAGTAAGTTAACCCTGGAAGATATAAGATTGTCGCACAGTGATGACAAATATTTGATGATCTAAAAGTTTTCCCGAGGAGAAATACAATTCAAGAGTATCACACTCAACATTCCAGTGAAAATCGTCAAGCTTCTGAATTAAAAAATTGCTATTTTTTGGCATCGAACCCAGATCCTTTTCAAAGGAAAGTGTTCCATTCTTCTACGCTAGTTGTATCACGCTCACTTCCAATTGTGTGTAAAAAATTACTTCTAACTAGGCTACGCTATCAAACGAGGCTAGTTAGATAAAATAATCAATCCCCTGTGGAATCCGGCGACAGCAATTCAGACGGTCCATCGCATGGGTGGAATGGCAATTAAGGATGACCGTCCTACAACCTGTCTCTCAAGTCTTATTAATTTAATCTAAATCACCATTGTATTTCGCTTCTACCAGGAGCGGAGCAATTTTAGAGAAGTAAAGGGATGTGAGAAAGAAGAAAAGATTAGAAAAATAGTGAGACAAGGATGTCCACATTCGCCGAATGGTATAAAGATAAACGGAAGAAAGATACACTGCATTAGGTTTGCAGATGACATTGCGACCCTGGCAGAATCAGCCAAAAATATGAATGGAATACTCCAACCCTTCCACAGCTCTGAAAAAATATAACTCAAAGTAAATGTGAAGAACACCAAAGTTACGATAGTTTCTAGAAACAGGACAGAACTCCCTGTTAATTAAATAATGGGGGAATCAATGATAAGCCAAGTAAAAGAGTTTTGCTACCTCGGAAGTGTGTAATTACTAGAGATAACAGATGCACCTCGGCAATGAAAAGAAGGATAGCTTTGGCGAAGAAGGTATTGAAAATAAAAGTCTTTTAGGAAACGAACACATAACATTAGAAATTAGAAAATCCGTTGCAAAAACGTTGATTTAGTAAATTATTATGTGGATGGGAAACTTGGGCATTGTGGAAGAGGGAAAAGGCTCGGTTGGAAGCGACAGAAACGTGAATTTGGAGAAGAATAGCAAGAATAAGATGGACCGACAAGAAAAACAACATAAGAGTATAGACAGGAATTTAATAAAAGAGATGGAGAAAAGGAAAATTACATTTGTTGAATATGTTCTGAGGTATAACAACTTCCTTGAAAATATAATTGAGGGGAAAATAATAGAAAAAAAAGAGGAAGAGGAAGGCCAAGAAAGAAATTTATAGATTATATAAATGATATTATGAGAATGGCAACGCACAAAGAACTGCAATGGAGAGAGACCAAGAGAAACTGCGGCAATGGAAAGAGAGGGACCAATGGGTGCAACGCCAAGAAGAGGGAAAGGTCAACGCCTTTAAAAGATGATGACCATAAGAAGTGTGGTTCGTATGAAGTGGTACTTGTAACATTGTCAGAAATGAAATCTGACTCAATTTTCAATGTATTATAAAATTAAGCGGTTGCCCCGTGATGGCTAAGTGGTTATACACCATCACATCCACCCTTCTTCAGACAGTCTGTCAGAAAAGGCCATCTACTCGTTGTTCATCGTGACACTGCACACGCGGGTGTCCCTGCAGAATTCGGAGTCATTCCAGAGAATAATCTCCATGGCATCCATCCCACTTCAAAACGCGAGAGTTATTTCCGTGAAATGAAACCGTCTTCGTGGAACCAGCCTCGTTCGTCTGTCATCGATTCCGACCAGCTATTTATTTGAAGGAAAAAACTTCCAACTTCGAGAACACGGGAATAGTGCATTGTTTTTTTAGGGAGACTCAGGGAACTGAGAAAAAATGCGAGAAGGGGAGTCACCACCACTCGCACGGAGAGAGGGCCGGAGTGCCTCGCACCCCCACCCCTGCTGCCGCCGAACTCGAGGGGATGATGGAAATATAATGTGTTTGATTTTCTGAAAATGGTGGGTGATCCGTCAGATGAGCAAAGATGAGTGAGAGGATGGGGGACGTGGACCAGCCGCCCCCTCCCAACCCCGCCTCCGCCGCCGTAATGCCCAAACCTGCACCCCGCCCCCACACACAAGTGCACCTCCGCCCTCGAGCAGGCGAAGCGGCGGCGGGCTCAAGAGGGGTGGCCGGTCACCACCCTCACTCACGAGGACGAGGGACTTCTTTTTTTTTATTGGACAAAAAAGGACGTTCCTGGCCTGCAGATGTGCACTTGGCTTGGAGGTGCACGCGGGAAGGAGGCGAGGGCGCACCACTGCATGGGAGAGGGGTTTTCGTGTTGAAGAGGGGGGTGTTCCGAAGGGAGCTGCGGGGGGAAGGGCTTCCTCTCCGTGGCAGGGAGAAAGATGGAATGCCTACGACAAAACGCGCTCAGTGGCGTACCTCCCATCACACGCCTTCACTAATGTTTTCACACTACTATCCCTAACTGAAGGTATTAGCGTCACAATAATGTCGCCACTGCACTTTTATTCAATAACAATATTTTTTCTTCAACGAGAAACTTGAACCGCAGAGATAAAACTAGTACAGCAGATGAATGAAAAGTATCTATTCCTTGCTTTGAATGAATATTAAACCAATTACACGGGTTTTACAGGATGCGTCGTTTTTCGCTCCACAAAAGAAAAGCAATTTTTGTGGCGAAGAATATGTTTCATTGAGTGATTTTCAATCTTCAGATTTGGAGGAAAAGGTTGCTGAAGCTTTCGCACGTTCCTCCATCGAAAGTGAGTTCCATTTTTGGCGGAGGAACACCAATCGTTTAAGTTGGTCAATCGAGAAGCACCGAAGGGTTCCAACGTTTGACACCCACTGCCACCTGCACTGGGCTCGCCATCAACAGACGCAGGCCGTCGTCTTTCGCCCCTCGACTCCCGCCATCTTCCCCTGCATTCTCGTCCCCGACGGCAGATTGGCCAGGAGGTGGTGGTGGTACATGTAAGACAGTAAATAACGTGGCCGTAAAAAAATCGACCGAATGAGGAAAGGATAACCCGTTATTTCTCCGTGATATCCGTCTAAGTCGTTTTCAGCAAATGGGCAACGCTGATGGGAAGAGGGTTCGGGAGAGGTCAGGCAGAGTTGGCGAAGGACGATGGGGGGGGAAAGCAGGTTGGAGAGGGTGAAGAAGCCTGAATCGCCCACCGGCCGACCACCGCCGGCGTCTAGGGTTACCGGGGTCCACGGGGCGGACGTAAAAAAATGAACCCCTTTCCGACCCGCGAGGTTCCCTTCCTACTCGACGGACACCCCTTGCATTCATTTCATGCAAGTCTGCACCACCTTCCACGCACCCCCACCTCTATACCCTCCACCCCCACAAACACACCACCCCTCTGTGTTTTCTTTAGGGTGCCGTTTCGTTTTTACAGGCCTTTTCCACCATTAAGGGCATATTTTCCGCCTTTCACCTTTCCCCCTCCCAAAGGGGCAACCACCACCGTCATCTTCTCCGTGGAGATAACGAAGCCCACCCCCCGGCCGCACAAACCCAGCACCCCGTTGTGTGTGGTGCGTGGGTGTCTCGCGCACCGAGCTGGGACGGAGTGTGGGATATCATCCGAGAAGGAGCAAGTCTGGAGCCCTCGGGAGCGAGATAATTATGTAAACACCACCGCGCCCGGAGACGCCCCCGGCCCTGCCTATGTCCCTAAACACGACCCATCCTTCTTCCCCCACCAGTTCTCCCCCCTCGACCAAGTCTCTTGGGTCTCAAGATACGACCCTCCCCGGCTGCTCATCGTCTTAAAGAGCCCGTATGTATTGAACCTGCTTCTTCTAACGAGGAGAGTAATTTTCCACTCTTTCTCTTGCTTAGGAATATAATAATCGAGCTTATTTCTCGACATTTGATGGTGTCGATTTTTTGTAATCAGTCTGCATTATTGGCAAAGATATCACAAAATTAAACACACGAATTTTTAAAATTGCACTCATTTAATTAAGTAATTGGTCTTCAATCCGAAAAATGAATTGTGCAAAGTGATTTACAGCTCTGTAGTTTTAGCTAACAAAAGCATGGCGGTTCTTTTTCAATGCGGTTTAGGCGATCACTGGGGATAATTGCGAACTGCATGTAGACTAAGTTTTGATCCTCAGGGAATGAATCATAGTCATCCTTTGCTGGAATTGTGCAGCTTAAAGATATAAATGGAAGGCATAGACGTGGAACTACTGAGGAAATCTACCACGGGTGCATTATTTCCCGAAATGTCTTCCAATTAAAATTAACCAGCAATTAGAATTCTGGATAATGCGATGATTACACGTACTCCTCGCGAATAGACTGACGACTTTGATGAAAGTAATTTAATAAATTCCCATAATCTGAATGTATCCCATAATCTGAATCGTACCTGAATGTATTAAGTAAAGTGGTATGTGGGAAGTAAAAAGACATTTTGGAAGAAAAACAGGATTTAGATTGGTGTCTAAACGTCGAATTACTCTGGTTCAAACGTGGAAGAGTCAATCTTCTGAGACAGGGAAACGTATGAGTCCCTAGAACGTGCCCCTGAAAACGCGTTGCTTCCATTTCAATACAGTCTTGCAAAATGGAGACCTAAGGTGGCGAAAGTGTCCTAACCTAGTCGACGTGTGAGGCCAGCGTTAATGCCACCGTGCAAATCAACGGGTGAAGAAGAGCAAAATAGCAAATGCATTTAACCTTACAATATCTAGTGATATTATTAAAACGAATCCGAATCCATTTAAGCCATTTCCAGGGCGTTAGCAGCAGAATTATACATTCCTGACGGACGGACGCAAGCGAAGAATCCTTAAATACATCGTATTTCTATTTACATTTCAATGTTTCAATCCCCAAAGCTGAAATGTTCACTCACATTAATGAATCCCGGTGCACCTTTTACTCTGATATCTATGAAAGATGGACAGAGGTCCCTCAGACAAATTGTGGAAATCCCCCCTCGAGCGAAATCGAAGTGTTAGAATTTTTCCGAAGAGAGGCAAGCGAGTACTTAGAGCGAGAAAAACTAATTTAATACAGGTGATTCAATTCCAAGAAACTGCGGGAGATGCCGCAGCAGTTACTTATAGCGGAACCATCCGATAATATGCATTCCAAAGCAACAATTTCAGAGTGTAAAAATAACTCGTCTTGACCAAGAAACGAACCCGGATCCCTCGATGCCCTTGCTTGTGACATTGTATGCACGGCATTTCGTCACATCTTTTTCCTTTACAGCCCCCAAATTTTCATGGAAAAGACCATCAGGACGTCTCGATAACTCAACTGGCTGAAGCCCTCGGCCGGACATCGAGGGAATCGGGTTCGAATCCCGGTAAAGGCAAATTATTCTAGCACTCTGAAATTGTTGCATTGAGGTGATTTAATATTGCCCTAATGTACTTGCGAGTTCTAGCATGCTGATGATTGACGTATCGCTGACCCCGACCAATCGGCCCTCACAAACAAGCCGTAGTTTTGGTCATAAGTGCCACAAACAAAAAACATGCATCACCCTGAATAATCCTAGGCGAAAGAGAGTGGCGAGCCCCCATTCCTCCCCCCCCCCACTTTTCCGGGCGTATCCAATAGTAACCATCGCCGCCGTCAAGTTCCATGATTTTATGCCGGCAAGCGCTTTAGGTGCACTCATTTGTTTTCACGGAGGATTATGATTCCTGGGTGGAATGGGAAGACAACCTCTTCCGACCACCTCCCTCCCTCCCCCTCACCCCACCCCACTCCCCTCATTTACTCTCCCAGACGCCGCCGTGCATGATGGCCCGCACCAAAGTAAGTGTGCGTGCATACAGAGAGCAGCAGCGCCCTCCCCGCAGCAGCCGGCCACACGACCCCCCCCCCGGACCAAAGTTGCCTGCCCGTCGCAGCATAGGGGGGACGGGGGAAGGTGGTCTCGCCCCCTCCCCCTTGCACCCTTTTACGTGCGTACACGCCCCGAGATGACGATGGCTCCCGTTCCCCTCGGAGCAGCTCCGCACCCCGTCTCGTGTTTCCTTGACAACGGCAGCCGTCGCAGCAAACACGCACTCCACGGGGGCCAGGGGAGTTGGCTCGGTGGGTGGGTCGGGGGGCGGGGGCGTTCGCCGGTCGACCGCAATTACACGCGACTCCCTGCTTGTGGAGGCCATTTGCCCATCGAAGCTGCTGCTGCCCTCCTGTGATCCGGCGAATGTAATGCAGAGAAAAGTTTTTATAAATCATGCTTTGAGTAACCTTCGTTTACAAACAAGTGATTAATCTGCCATCGCGCTGTTGGAAGTGTTCATTTGCATGCTCCCCAATGCATTGCTAATTGCACGATCTAAATTTTGATGCCTCACATCACTTCATTATTTTTCCATTCCGTACACAATAATTTCAAAGAGGTATTTTATATATTTTATTGCTATTGGCATTTATCTGGCGAGGCCCCAAGTAATTTTACTTGATACTGTAAATACAGAGCATTGAAAACGCAGCTTTCATTGCTCACGTCAGGAGCAGCTGAATCATTAAGTATATTTAGCGTGACGCATAAAATAAGAAATATTTATCTCGCCGATTACGATATCAACTAACGAAAAATAATGTGATTTTTATCCTCTCAAGATACTGATCAAGGTGTCGCACACAGTGTCTCATTTTGGTTTCTTAGATTTTTGGAGAGTTGGGATTTTTGGAAGATATCAATTTTTCCTCCTGTGTAGTATATAGTACCACAGCATCACCTTAGACACATCCTGACGCAGCGGAAGGAACTTGACTGTTCTGATGACCCCTGGAGCTGTGCTGGCGGGAGCAATGACAGTTATGCTCTTAGGAGGGTCACCCATGTCAAATAGATCGAAGGGTAGGAGTAAGGCGAAAGACAGTTCACGCGACGTCATCACGAGTAAGCCGGCTTCACAGGCGTCTGACCTCAGTGGGACGGCCATTTTAAGTGACGGCATCGCGTTAAAAACGCAGTTGAGAGAGGAAACAGGAAAGCAACCTGCTCATTTATTTATCCCATGCCATTATGACGAATCCATATATGAAAATGAGTCCTAGCAACTACGGGACTCAGCCCACTGAGACGTGTGTAACACCCGGAAGTGGAGAAGGGAGGGGCGTCGTCATACGTGATCCTTGCGCAACCGCATTAAATGAAGCAGAAATCGATCGCACAGGAAATGCATCCAACCCAAATATTCACGAGAGGGAAGAGTTCTGCAAAAGATAAAAATATAGAATATTCGTATATAATGCATCACAATTACTATTTTCACAAAATACACATTTTCCAAGTTCATCACAAACAAGTGATTTGTAATGTGCTTGGAAAATGTGTATATTGGTGAATAAAATAATTGTGATAAATAAGATACGAATATTCTATTTTGAAACGAATATTCTATTTTCTACGAATATTCTCCTTATTTATCCATACTTAAAGCAACCACGAAAAACATGACTGCAATCTCGAAGACTGATGGCTTGTAATCTTAGATTCATCATCCTTAAATATGAACAAGTTCGGTCGGCATAAAAGTCTTCCAGTATTAATGAATAGCCCTAATTATTTTTATCCAATAATAGAGTCTACATAGTTAATTAGTCATGCTTTTGATAGGATAGCCAATTGAATGCGGTCCTCCAATCTTCCTTAGAAGATATGTGTACGTTTTTTTACTTGTCATCCTCGTGGAACTCCCACTTCGATTTCATCCTTCCATTTTTTTCCTATTAAAATCAAAAACAAGTAACAATATTTCTTCAGCTGAAATGTAGAATGATAAAGTTAAAATTAAACTCGATCTGAAGATGCGGACGTGATCGGAATGATTAGCATGTGGTTGGAGAGGTCGGTCATTGCGGAATGACAGGAAGCGGTGGCTGACAGAGAATTAGTCATAAAAGCAGGACCCTAACCTTTCGGTGCCCACATCATTAACGACGTGTTGTTTTCGAAGAACTTCGATCTCTGTTTCGCTTCAGATAAACACTTTAGCTACGTCGCTACGAGGTTAACGATCATCTGGCGGAGTGGAAAATGAAAGCGCCTTTCAGAGAATGCTAAAACAAGGTGCGCTCGCTACCTGTTAGCTGTTCGCAAACCTCGTACTAAACATGCGCATAAAACGAAAACACCGCATATTTCGCAAACCTCACGCAGACAATAAAGGTAGCATGGGTGTCGAACGAGGCAGGAATTGATTGCCTCGCAGGCGGACGTTCCGTTCAAAATGTCCCACTCCGGAGGCGAACGAATCGATATATTATTTCGAACGTGCTTGTGTAAGAATTGGGTCCTTTCGAATGTGGGAATTATTCACGAAGCGATTCATTCCATCAAGTTGGTGAATCGTTCGCTTCTTCAGATATCGTTCACCGGTGAACGGAATGGATGCCCTCAGCCTCGTCCTGTGCACTCACTTCCTCCTCACGTTCCTTTCCTCCTCAATTCCCACGCATAACCCGACCCCCGCGATGAACGGGGGAGGAGTTCGCCACCCCCGTTTTTGTCGTGGGCCCTTGAGGAGTCGTGAGGCCGGGCAGCCCCCGCAATTGATCGAGCGCGTCGACGGACGGCGGGAGCAGAGACGGTGGGAAACGGTCTCCTCGGAGAATCGGAGATCTTCTTGCGTTCACGCGATCGGAGTAACGGCACTCGGAAGGAGACCCGGGGGAGCGCGACCCCTTGGCGAGGGCCGGCCATCTCCTTCCCCCTCTCCCTCCCGGCCGCCGCTCGAGTTCCCATTTGAAGCCGAGTGCAGGAACGCGCCAAATACGGCAGTCTGGGTGTTGTTTTTTGCATCAGGCGAACGAACGGCCCGCCGCGCGCTCCACTTTGCCCTCGCTCGCTCCGAGCGCCATCCGCCGCGCCGACGACGACCCGGAGAGATAAGAGCACCATTTTTTCGCGGCCCATAAATCAACGAGAGGTCAGGATGTTCATGGAGAACGACTATAAATATGAAGTAGGCCCTCCAGAAGAAAGTGAATTTGGGATCGATAGTCTGGCGTCGAAGAGAATGGCACTATTTCAGTGCACCTTTGTCGGTGATTACTCGGGTTAATGTGTATTGATGTAATCAAGGTATGACTCTGACAGCATTCAGAAATCGACATCATCTGCTTCTCCACAAAATTTTCCAGAGAGCCTTCATGGAATCCGATAAACCCGATAATACAAGGTTTGTCTAAAAAGTATCGGTAACAATTGTTTTCTGCTGTGTGCGGGAATTGCTGACCGCTGATAATATTGGCATTGATAATGTTGATGTACATGTATGCTGGTTGATAGTGTATTTATTTGCAGATGTGTGGTTTAAAATGATTTTTACATGGATATATACGCATCTGTGAGTGTAGAATGGCATGAATTTGTTGGTTTTGCGTGTGGTTTCATTCTTAATTACGGGTGGCGCCCTAACACCCTCCGCCATACGCCCTTGCGGCGGCTTGCGGGGTACAATGCAGTTGTTGATGAGATAGGATGACACACCATTGTCATTGAAAGTTTGACGAAGCGAAAGATCTTCGCTAAACTTCTACCGAAAGAAATTTGCAACTGCCTTTTAAATATGCATAATTATTATGAAAGGTGATTTGAATTTCTTTGCTTACATTGACATTTCCATTGTAATAATATATACGAATTATTTAGTCCCATTTACAATTGATGGTCCACACAAAAATTAATATTAAGAATTTATTATGTCAAAATTATGGTGATTAGAATGGATTTACTATATATTTTCAAATCCATAATTTTATTTTACATTTTATTCTTTTCTTGCCATGTACAATACCGGCTTTTGCTAAGCTAATTAAATTAATTTTTTTCGATAAACATGGAAAATCATATAATTTAAATTAGTAAAATTAAAGAAGATAGTATTCCATCGAGACATGAATTTGGAAAGACAAATGGATTACCCGTGGAGTTCTCATTTAGTTTTTAATAACACTTTTAATAAAAGTTCCCCGTTATATATTGTAAAATTTGGCAATCTCTAATGTAATTCTTTGGTGTTTCATTTATTGGGGAAAAACATTTTATTCGTTCCTTGTTGCAATTACCTTGCATTCTACTTTTTGATATTTTCCAACCGGTTACATATTTATTTATTGTAAATTTATTTCAAGTTTTTCCTCCCTTACGGGTAGTGACGCAACACCCCGCAAGTCTCCCCGACCCTTCATGTAGAAGTACATGAAGGTCTTGACAGACAACCAAAAGAGCATAGTCGAGTGCCTGCTTGCGAAGACCTTTGAAGGTATCACGACGATTCCCCAACCCCCTTAGAGTTCCGACTTGGCACAAGCAGACTTTCCTATAACCAAATGTAAAATTCTCCCTTAAAAAATACCACCATGGGACCCTAAGTGCCTTCAAAGAAGCTTGCACGCGTATCCTTAAGGACCTTCCGGAATCCAACTACCAGGGAGCCCCCGGGTCGTAGAAAAACCGCAAGGGCAAAAGTGCTTAGAGTTCAAGGGAGATAACCCATCGTTCAATTAGTCTCGGGTATAATTCAATAAGTCCCGGGTATCGTTCATTAAGTCCCGGGACAATGTAAGAAAACAACATTTGTTTCCCAAAATTAAGTTTAATTCATCAACATCAAGAGCTATAATACAATCATTGCAACGCTTTGCCAAATTGTAATGTATTACTTTAATGTATTACTGTTTGCTCTGTAATGTATTGTTTGCTCTGCTTTTGGTACCTTAAATTTCCCCTTCCATCCCCCTTACCTCTCCGTGGGTGAGCCCTCCTCCCACCTGCAGCGTTGGGCCAGCTTCCTCACCTTGGGTAGGAGAGAGTTTTATGTAGAGCGTTCTTGTGGTGGTGGTATTTCGCCTAGCTGCAAACTAAAATCTGGCTTGCACGTTCCTGATAAATTTCTTGCTGCATCCTGGGGTGAAATTATTTGTTGTAGTTAAACGTATGTACTTGCATGCTTGTGGAGTGAAGAGAGGTAGATGTCTACATCTACATCTACATAAGTACCCTGCGAGCCACCAAAAAGGTGTGTGGCAGGGGGATGTGTGTTGGTATGCGCGTGGAATGATAGGATGTTTCTATGAATGTGTGCACTGCTGTGGATTGGGGTTTGCATGTGTGTGTTGGTTTTGAATGCGGTATTTCTTTTTTCCTTTTTTGGGTGGTGACCTAACACCCCCCGCCACACGCCCTTGCGGAGGCTTGCGGGGTATTATGTAGATGTAGATGTAGAATTGCCGATATCATGCTTGTAAAACGATTTGTCCTTGTCCTCAAAAGAAGTTTCAGTTGCTTCAGCGATGACTTCCTCGTTCGAGCCAAATCTTTTTCCCTGGAGAATCTTTTTGAGATCAGCAAACAGCCAGTTGTCGCTAGATCTGGAGAGTACGTATGGTGGGAAACAGATTGAAGCCCAACTGGTCCAATTTGGCCATTACTTTCTTTGATTTGTGGCACGGTGCATTGTCTTGATGGAAGATGATTTCTCTCTTCTTCACGTGCGGTCATTTTTTTTAGATTTCGTCGTTCAAAAGCACCGATAACTCAATGTAATATTCGCTATTGACAGACATTTTCTTTTCAAGGCGGTCGATGTAAATTATACCTTGCGCATCCCAAAATAATACCCCGTTACTTTGAAGAATTCTGGAAAGCATTGTAACATTATTTGAAATAAATCAATTTTTAAGAGGCTTTTCCCGATACTTTTTATACAAGCCAAGTATGAAGGTTCAAGACATGTCTCGGATGCCGGAAAACACCGCTTTGAGAATACGATGAGGCAACCTCACGATTGCAGAATTGCCCCTCCCAATCGTGGTTCTCTCGAGCAATCTGATTTAAAGTCATAAGAAAATATTCGTGCATGATTTCACTTTTCCGAAATGAGCACCAGAACGGAGTTACACTCATTACGCATCAGTGTCCCCCTGCGTGCTCTCAGATTTGAAGCGATTGTAAAATGTAGATGAGAAAAATTTCCATTCGTACAATATTTGGGCCAAAGACTACCACAAAGGACTGAAATCGAACAATACTACTGCGGCACAAATATCGTGGCGAACGGCACCTTTCTTGAGGATAAGGCTAAGAATGATTGCATTTCTGTGAACATGAAATTAAATATCGTTCAGCTAACCCTGTCATAATATTTGAATAAAATACCCATTAATAGTTGTCTTTAATCTCTTTATTTATCTTTTAATTTGATGCTAATTTTGTCATTAACAGCCAACTTATCGATGTGTCATGTCAACCGGCTCAAGTTACATCCTCAGGTAAACATAAAGAGAGAGAAATTAATAATTTTTTTGCGAAAAGGCCACATAGTAAGATTTGCAGGGTCGCACCCAAAAGTGGTAGGACTGATTTTCTCTGGCGCGAACGAAGCGGTGGAGGGGGGTCTGCCTGGCAGGGTAAGGTGGAGGGGGCTCTTAGCAACAGACTGGCACCAACCTCAGTCGCCTGCGGGCTGTCGTTGAGAGAGGACACCGTTTTTAGTGAAGCAAGTTTTTGTCCGGGTCCAAAAACAAAATGAATCTGAATTTAGAACAACGTTATTCCGTGAAGTTTTGTGCGAAACTCGGGAAGACGGCAACTGAGACCCTCGATATGATCAAGCAGGCTTACGGGGACACTGCCTTAAGCCGTTCCACATTATTTGAGTGGTACAAGTTGTTTAAAGAGGGTAAGGAGCTCGTTGAAGACGACCACCGCTCCGGACGCCCGTCGACGGCAAGAACCGACACGAAGGTGGACAGAGTGAGGACACTGCTGAACACAGACCGACGCTTAACCAGTGAAGAAATTGCAGATCGGTTGGGTCTGTCTGCATCCAACGTCCAATGCATTATTTCACAGGATTTGGCCATGCGCAAGGTGTGCGCCAAGATGGTGCCGAAAATTCTGAGTGTCGACCAACAGGCAACGCGTGTGCGCATTTCCGAAGAAGTGTTAGCCAATTTGCACCGAGATGAAAACTCTTAATTCTCTACCGGACAAACCGTATAGTTTACCGGAAATGAAGGCATCTACGCGTATGTGTGGGGTTTTATTTTCACGGATTTTTTTGCCATAAGATGACACTGGTTCAAATGTACTATATATTATGCTTTAAATTAGATACTACATTAAAAATATTACATACTTTTAAAATGATTAATAGTTTGTGCACATGTTACAACTTTTATTGGAAACCTCAACAAAAAAACGTAAATATATGTAAGAACAAACACTCATGTATGTCATTTAGTTCGCACCCCACTAAAATAACTCCTACAGTCATGGTTCAAGGCATTAACGAATTATAAGTTTTAAGGTATACACTTAACGGGGAAATATAACAAACATAATCCACGATATTGAGAGATAAAATAATCCACGCCATGCTAATCGATGTCCGGGGCATTCTCGAGTGGGAATGGGAATGAGAAGTTGAAAGGGTTATACGAGAACCCTCCCTGGCGTCCTTCCGTCGATTCGAAGGCCCTAGGAATCAAAACTCTTCTTCCGTCCTGTGAGGAACAGCCGCGCCCCCAAATACCAACGCCGCAAATCTGTGCTTCAGTACGATCCGTTAGTAGAGAAATCGGATTCTTTGCTTGATCCTCCCGGGGGTTGAAGGGGTAACCGTTCGGGGCGGTGGCGGCAGAAGGGAGGTGCGTCGCTGGTCGCCCGTCCCTTCCCGCCCCCTGCACGGGTGTCAAAGGGGCGGAGGGGCAAGGGGGGGGAAGAGAACGTCCATGGCCGCCGCCGCTATTGAAGTGCTGCTGCTGTGCCGGGGGCAGCGATGCGCGGGGGGCGTCGTTATTGTTGAAGGCGGGGAGGCAGACCCACCCTCCCTCCGCCTTCTACTGAACCCATATCCAGTCCCTCCCGCGTCCATCGAGCTCCTGGAACCACCAATTATGCAAATCCGGAAGAGAGCTTCCCCTTGGTTGCGAAACGCTTCCTCTCTCCTCCCCGCGTTGCGAAGCGCCATTAAAATGCCTGCCGCTCCGCAACGACCGACGCCTCGAGAGATCGCCCGCGTCAATTTTCCGGTTTCGCTCCATTAATTAGAATCGGAGGGTGGTGGCGCTGGTGGAGTGGGAGGAAGGAAGGGCCAATAATTCGTGAGAATGGGAAATACGTGTGGGGGGAGCAGAGGGTGGTGACGAGGGGCTCCCCACCCACCCCCCGCACACAAAAACATGGTATCGCGAAGCGTCATAATTCCCATTCGGGTGGCAGGGCTCGGAGGGGAGACGAATGAGATATCCTTCACTACGCTCCTCATTTAATAATCCAATTCGCTCGAACAGTATTATTTTCGAATTCACCCGATGCTACTGGTCTCCTGCTTGGCACGGACGAATTAAGGTATTTTTCCTGCCGAACTTATGGAAGCGGTGTGTAATTTTGCCCGGGCTAGAATTCTTCATCGCCGGGTGTAAAAACCAGTAGTCCGGGTCATTATAGGGTGTTCGAGAGGGGGAAGGGGGGAGCGAAGTCGTGGTCACCGGGCAGAATATTAAATGAACTCTTGGCAGGAGTCTGTGGGACTCGCCCGCCGCCAAGGATTCTCCTATGTTCCGCCTCCGAATTCATCCTTGGATAGAGCTATTTCATCTACCAGCCTCCATTAACGAAGGGATGAGTGGACTAGTTCCATTTGGATAGACGTTTATATGGCTAAACCGTCAGTTATCGTCGTCGTCATGGAGAGTTGACTCCGCGCGGCCTTGTCCGCATGTGAATCGGAGGGCGACTCAGCCGAGTCCGCCCTCCGATGTTCGGCATCTGCGTCCACGAAATTGTGCTCGGGAACGCCACGGAACATTCCCAAAACGTCAGGGCGATTATTCCTTAATTATTGAACGTGGGACACGGGTGATCCAAGGACGGGCAGCTTATATCTCGTGGAAATAAACTATCGATTTTGGAAGCGATCGTTTTATTACAAAAAGGAGATCACAAGAGCAACGCAAAGGAATTTTCGTTTCCGATTTTTACGAGAAAAAAAGTCTAATAGCAGTAACAAGGGTTAGACTTGGTAAACATATTTCACATAGACTTAAGATGTTAAAAAAGCAAGTTAATTTCACTGACAACTAAGGATCAGGAGTTTTCTTGATCCTCTCTCGGGATATGTAGTTAGGTATTCATGTAGTAGGGCTACGAAGAGATCTACGGCATTGTGAAATACAGGCGTCGTAAAACCGATGGGATTCCTAGACTCGTGGGCATTCAAGCATGATCTTAGCCCTCGACATAGGCACTCCAGTCCCATGGCCATGCAAGGGGGGACTTCAATAATTACGGAATGGAAGAGCGGAAAATAAAACTAATGATGAGTAAAATAAATAGTCCAAAGGCCACCGTTATTTAATGACGTGCCTCTAATCAAATAGAATGAACTTTTAACACTTGTAAGAGCAACAAAACATTATTTCCTCATTGAGGAGCTAAATTGTTCCTCAAATCAAAAAGCACTTTATGGACTGATAAGTTTCTCCAATATATTCATTCATTATTATTTATTAGGTTATCTACCGGTTAAGGTACGTTTTTGGATGGACACAAGAATCAAATAAATATTTTGTAACTCCAAACAAAACCCAAACCAGCAACCTACTCTACACAGGTCTCTCTTCATCTGTGTACTTCCTCCCTTAATCCCGTCCAACATCCCTATCTTGTCTCTCCTGCCGTTTCCTCGTGTTCCTAACATTCTCCCCTTTATTACCTTCTTCAACATCCCACTACCGCTCAATACGTCTTTCATCCATTTTTTCTGCCTCCATAGGATTCCTCCCGATAAACCCCTCTCCTCACCCACCATACCTTTTACTTCCTCATTTGTTTTCCTTTCGGTCCATTTCACCTTCTCCATTCTTCTCCACAGCCACATTTCAAAAGCCTCCAATCAATTGCGTGTTCCACCATTCTTCTTTTGCTTTATCTGTGGCCCTTCTCAATTTATTGTTTAACTCTTTGTACTTTATTTTGCCTAATTTTGTGTTTACATTCTTCCATCTTCTTCTCTCATCCATATTTGCAATCATCTCATTCGTAACCCATGGTTTCCTTATCCTTTTCCTGTTGACGGTTCCAATCGTATCTTTTGCGGCTTTCGATATCACTTTCTTGATACATTCCCATTTTTCTTCGATAGTACTCAGCCCTTTACCGTCATCCATGATTTTCTCTACAGCCTACTGATACTCCTTCCTCGTTAATCCATTTAATCGTTCTACGTCCCATGTCCCAACCCGCCGCCCCTGCCTTATCTTTCTGAAACGGACGTTACATTTCGTAGCAACTAAATTGTGGTCAGTCTGCATCCGCTCCCGGGAAACTGCGAATTTATCACACTGCTCCTAAACCTCTACCTAACCATAATATAATCTAACTGATACCTTTCTGAGTCACCTGACATTTTCCATGTATACCTACGCCTTTTTGTGGTGCCTAAGCCATGTGTTGGTGATGACTAACCCCTGTCTCCTGTAGAACCCAATTGATCGCGCCCCGCGCACATTCCTTGTGCCTAGCCCACAGTCCCCCACCTCATCACCATCTCTTCCTTCGCCTACTGTCGCATATAGAATCCATCCAATCTCCAATATATAGAATCCATTAAATAAATCTATGGTAATATTAATGCTGAAGCGATGATGAAGTAAAAGATTTTTTTTGATTGAATATTCAAGCTGTTTTAAAGGTCTCGCATCGCATATCCTCGTAGATATCATTAGCTCATCGCTGGGCCCAACACTAACAAAGATCTGCGACAAATCTCATTCACGAATCCTAGAAGCCTTCATTTCGACAACACAAGGCTCATTTACCTCTTCACCTTTATGCCCTAATCATGCCTAAAAAATGCCTATATGGGTGCAACTTTTACACCTAACTGTATTTGCACTGATATGCAGGTATATCGATATGCAGGACGGACGACAGACTTAATTTACCACCATTGTGAACATAATTATCAATGGAAATTAGGCCGACAATTTCACCGGAACCATTTGAAAACCTTGTGGTCTTCACGAGCAACGTTTGCGAAAAAACGTTCCAGAAATTCTAAATGATGACTGCCATCTGCATATGCATTTGAGCATTACCTGTGAGTGATGGCAAGGGCGTGCAGTTGGAAGCGTGTAACCGAGGTTGCGGGGGTGAATTTTAAGATGAAAAAATCAATCCACGTCTGTACGTGTGCGGTTATGTATCTCACTTTTCATAAATAGCCGATTCCCCGATGCCTCTTCGATTATTCCCTCGACATCTGTAATAAAGTCGCTGGATTTGTGGGAAAATATGCATAAGTTCAATTCATTTAATAACAGAAGGCAAGCGAATTTTCTCAATTTATTTAAACAATGGTTTCAAAATTGAGTACTATTTTCCAGGTATCATTCACAAGTTACCCATTCGACTTCGCACATACTATAATGCAGAACTCAAAAGAATGGGACAAGAAGGGTGAGGTTTCAGCAAAATTTTCACAATACCGGCTGGTCTAACTCTGGCATATTACAAATCGAGAATTATTCAATCGTTAAAATAAAATTATATTTTAATTAATTATTCAAATCATATTTCGATTGATTTCATTGATTGATTAATTATCAATCGTTGTCGGTCGTGAGAACTATTATTTCAATTATGAGGTATTGAGAACATATCCGTGTCAAAAAACTCGTTCCAAAGAAAAAATCACTGAAAAAATAACCCCTGAATTGGTAACGTGGCACCGAGCACAAGTTTCCGGAAATAATTTCGACCGAGCTGACTTCCGCAAGTCGCCGCAGTGTTAGGGCACCACCCGTAAATAAGAAAAAAGAAACTGCATCCTAAAGCCACAAATGTATACACTCCACAAACAAAACATGGTATACATTCATGCAAGAACCCTTACACCCCACACACATGCAAACACACAAACTACCAACTAACATACACATGCCCTTACAGAAACACCTAATATCTTTGCAATGTTTAATTTTGTTCCGACTTGTAAACTAAATGTTTCAATTTCTAAAATGACCTTGGTTTCTTAAAATTAAGATTTCTGATTCTTCTGAGAAAGAATGAGTATTTGAATCTCTCTGTATTGGAATCCATCTCCTTTATTTTATCTTTGTGGTCTAATCTGCCAAAGTAGTGTGGGGCCATTATTATTCCATTGGTGTCATCGTTAAACTCGCTGGTTCTGAATCTTTCTTAAAAGTCTAAGTCACGCTTGTTCTCTTCGTATTACAAGTGGCTCTTAGCCTAAATCCCCTTAGAGACCTGTCATACCTGCGTTCTTATTACAGCAATTTTTAACGAATCTGACGGATTTTCTCTGGACTTTATCTAATTCTTTTTGCCAAATTTTCTCCCAAAGATCCCAATTACTTGCGGCACATTCCAAATGAGGTCTAAATAGAGCAAAATAACATCTATCTTTAACTTTCTCATTACATTCCCCACCATCCGTTTAATGAAGCACGGTTTCTTTAAAACGGATCCGCATATCGTCCTGTTATGTGCTCTCCAGAAAGGGATTTGGGTGTAACAGTGCTTAACTTTGCTGTTGAAAATGCAGGCATATATGATACTACTGTCTATACACAATACATACCGCCATGGAGCCTGATATCCTCTCTGATTGGCGGCTGTTTGTAACTTTTAGGGAAAAATGTGATCGGTCCGGAACTCTTTTTCGCGGTTCCTCCCCTACATATCTCTCATACAATTTTAACCGGAGAGTGAGTTTATCAGAGACTACATACTTGGCCCATGTTCATGCTTGGGCATGAATAGTTCCCAAGAGAAAACATTTTTCACCGCCCTCTTGCGGTGTTCCCCTGGGACGCAGTCCGGGGCACGGCGGGCCGCGTGGGGATGACGCCTTGCGTTTGCCCTCCTCCGCCCCCGTGCCCACCCTCGCCCCTCCCCGCGTCCAGTTCATTCCCTCCGAATGCGAATTCGTTTAATCCTCCGGAGGAAGGGATACGCGGAACGTGAGCCTGGGGAAATGGTGTGAACCGATGCGAGAAATGGGAATGCCTTGCGAGGGCGACCGCGCGCCTGCAAGGAGGCGGCCATCTCCGCTCCCGGATGAACAGGGCGCAGCGACCCCTCCCGAACACCCCCTCCTCACCTCGGCTGGACTCGGGCAGGCCGACCGGGGTGAGCACATCGGTGAAAGACGCCTCCTCCGAACAGGGAGAGGGATACAAATGCATCTAACGTCCTGCGAGACAAAGAGAGTTAATTTCCTTGCTCAATACCCGACAAACAGCCACAAGGGCACGCACCATTAATGAAAGGAATTATGTTTTTTATTATCGACCATTAAATATCAATGACAGAATTTGGTAGAGTATTTGGTTCTGACTGCAAGATTCGAGTAGTTTTAATTTAAACTAAGCTCTGTAATACCGTTACAACAAATTATGACATTGTTAACGTATTAAACTCCGTTCGAAAGCATCGTGATTGTTAAGCCAACAAATTCGAAGCGCAGTTCTCCTCTCAATGCCTTAACAAACGAATCACGGTAATACTACTGATGTTCTTCGCCGCCAGGGCTGTCCGCCTTCTCTCAAGGCCCATGGAGCACAGATTTTGTATTCAAAGGAGAAGTCGGGCGGAGCGGAGATGTTGAGAGATTTCGGAGGAAGATATTGCCCGCGCCGAAAACAGGCCCTCGGACGAGGGACGTATAAAAGTGTCAAAAAAATGTATTCATACTGCGCTCCTTCTCTGTTTATTGTGACAGCTCGCTGCCTTTAAAAACCCTAAATAATCATGGAATTTCATGCGCAACGTTTTCCTCAACGAAAAATATTGATGCTGTCATCTGAGGATTTGTAGAAATGAATGTCTGCTGACTGACTCGAGAGCGTAACTTTTGCTTTTTAAGATTCATGCTATAAATGATGAAGCAGTCAGCGGTGCTCACACGAAGTTAGGTAGTTAGTTTATTGAAATGAAAAAATACAGTGAAGAAACCTGACGTTTGCGACTGAGACCATGTCGATGGGTAAGATCCTTTTCCGAGTGACAAAACCTTTTACCACCATTTACCACATTTTGTACTTAGTGATATTCACTACTTCTATTGGAGTGTCGACGGGTGAAGGACCTTACTTTCCGAAAGTCATATTTTCCCAACAGATTGTGAAACTTCTCGAATAGTAATTAAATTAGAGGATGTGAATAAAGATTACAGCCAAAGTTTGTACTTAGCACTCATATAAAGTGAGGTACCTCTGGTCTAGGGGGTAGCATATTCCGTTATTTTCCATTTATTGGGTTAACGGCACTAAGTCCTGTAAAAATGTAATTTGGATCAAGAGCGGAAAAAATGGAGATATCTTTCAAAAATGTCTTCGGTTTCAAATTGATTGAGTTTATATGTACCTCCCCATCCCCCCACTTTCAATTTAACTTTCTTCCCATCTCAAGACGGAAGACTTTCAGAAAAACGTAAGTGAGTAGCCTAATACCTTCAATTTCCCTCGCAGCGGACGTAATGAGCTATTATTAACAAAGCAGACAACCTCTACCATTGGCGCACAGCGGTCACCTTTGTTTACTTACCAAAATGTTCCCTTCATGCATCGGAAGCATCGGCTGTTGCCACACGTGCCGACTCCACACCCTTCCCCGATCGATTTGCAATGCTAATGTCTCCTGAGTCGCCTTCGTCGAAAGGCAAAAACACTCCAAATCGGAAAAATGGCACGCAGAGAAAAAGGCAATGCCCCGGGGGTCGCAGGGAGGGGGAGAGGAAGGGGTGGCTATGGGATGGGGGGGTAGGAAGGCGAAGGGAAAAAAGAAGTGAAGTGAGAGGCCGCGAAGGGTTGAGGACGAAAAGAAGAACGCCGGAATGGAGGAGCGAAAGCAAAACACACGCGAAGCGGACGGCGCAAACATGGTTATTAGTCACCGTTGGCGTCTGAAGAGGGCTCTCTTCGGCTGCTATTCAATCGGGGGAGGAGGAGGGGCGCGAGGAAGGCGGGAAGCAATGCGGCGGACGGACACCTGGTCCATGAGATGGCGGTCGCTTGATCAATTGTGAAGAGAGAGAATTAAATAGGTTGAGAAATGCCAGGTTAGTCACAGAGCCAATTCAAAGGGCACAGCGCTCTCCTTTTTTTTCATATTTGTCTCCCTCATCCCTCCTTCTTTTCAATTGGAACACCGCGTCTTATCGAATGTCAATTGTTCGCTTGCCTCTGCAGGAACGCTGGCAATCTTCCCTTCCTCCAACAATCCCTCAATCTCGTAGCCATTTCGGCGATTGCATGGGGCGATGACGAGGGCCCTGGAGGGTAACGGTGCATCTTTTCTGAGGCGGAGCAAGGGGGGGGCGGTGCAAAAGACTTCCACTCTCAAGGGATGACGCCAATGGATTCGGTGGCAGGGCAATAATATGTATACGAAGACGTCTCCCGTAAAAAACCTCTTACACCGTATTTTGACCTCCTGTTTTTTTCCGAACTCGTTCCTTTTATTTTGGTCTCCTGCGAGATCAGATGCCCATTCAATACGCTGTGATTTGAACAAGTCAGAAATCGATGAGTGGAATTAAAATATCAATGCCTAAAGTCATAGTATCGGTAGGTTTCCATTTAAGTGAGTCTACTTACTCCTTTATGATGTACGGTCGGTGGTCTGGTACCCACACGTCCGTGGCCACCGGCTTGCGGGGCATTACGTACAAGATGTAGATGATTAGATTTTTTCGTGGAAGAGGAGTCCTAAAAATTAGGCTTTGATTTCACGCGGAAAAAAATCAAAAGAGAAAAATAACACCTTATGAAGATTTTCAACTCGTATTCGTAAAAATATATAGGACCAATGAGAAATAAGAAATGTATACATTTTAACTTCATTCTTTTTTAAACTTAGTTATTAACAACATGAAACTGCGGGATAAGTTAGCCAGCATTCTATATCTTTTCAGCTGATGGATGTTACAACAAGGATGAAAATATTGCGCTTTTTTTGAAAGTGTACTGCTTAAATATCGACCTCCACCCAATTCAACAATTTGCATGAATGAAATATACTGGACCAAGAGGTCATATGTGATAGGTAACAGGTCATATGCATGTATATGATTTTTATTTTACGATTGCACTAATTTATCATCGCCTTTACTATAACTGTGTACAAAGTATATTCAAACGATATCAGCGATGGACCAAAAGAGAGCGGAAAGTCAGTCTGGCGTTGAACATTAACAGTCTTCATTCTCAGACGTAGCGGGCAGTTCACTTAACTAGGGCAATCATCTGCTGGCAGCCTCCGAGGTGTGCGGAGACCGGATCAACGCCCCCGCGGGAGAAAGTCACTCACTACGAGCTCTTTCTTATTCAAAGTTTCCCGAATGGTCGCTGATAAAACAGATGACGATTGAAACTCGGGTGCAAGTGCATCTCTAAGTCTATCATATGACTGTTTCTCGATCCCTGCGGGGCAGACTTGACCTACGAAAGACCCCGAAATCCCTCCTCTCGCTGACCTGGGCTCTCTGCCCGGCCACGCGATTTTTCCTTCTCAATATCCTAATCAATTGTCATACTTGCACGTGGTGCAGGTCTCATAAATTTAATAAGTGTGGAAAATATTTGCAAAATATCCGAAAAATTCGTCCTAGTGTACGTGAATATGCAATATCGGTATGTTTTGAAAGTGATGATTGTGATTTGTGCAGCCAGTGGCGTTTGGATGAACACACGTTAATTCCTACACGTGTGTATTTTACTGACTTATGCTTATTAAAAAACTAAAAACATCATTGAAATTAGACTCTTTATGGGGCATTATATTCAACATCATAACTCATTCCTTTTATTTAGATGTGAAATCTGGTGGCAGTTTTGCTTTTTTTTAAAGTTCGAATCTTTGATTTAATTGGGCTCGGGATAACCATTTTGTCATCGATGTTATATGACATTTCAATGTAACAATTTCAGAGTGTAATAATCATTCGCCTTGGGAATCGTGATTCGAACCCGGATCCCTCGATGTCTGGCCGAGTGCTTTAGTCAGTCAAGTATCGAGGCGTCCTCTTAAACTCCGAAATTTTGGAATGATATGACATGATGAAATGATATCAGGGGTTGTCTTTTAATAGTTTCTTCCTCTTCCAGCTTTCCAAAAATAAATTCCCATAATCTTAGTACAAAAAATAATACATACAATAACTTTGCTGAAAATTTTAAATAAAATTCAAGTCAATTGGATTAGGCTCGATAGCGAATTCATCCACTCTCGCGAGAAGAGAGCAACTGCTTCGTTGAGAAGCAAGTGCGTTCAACGTGACACAACATGCAAACGCTTGTCCTCCGCTTGCAGCCGCGGCGCCAAATCGATCGGAGTTAGTTCTGTGCGCGAATCTTGCCTCAGCCGGGAAGAGAAGCAGCGGTGGCCGGGAGCCGGTTGGAGGGGCATCCCTTGGCACGCGGTCCTCGGGAAGGGAGGGGCGGGAGTTGGGCCCTCCGAGATAAGGTGGCGGCGAGGGGGAGGCGACGGGAGATAATGGGGGCCTTGTCCTCGGCGCGTGAAATATGGGGAGGCACGAAGCGAGGGGGAGATCCGCCGAAAGGATAGCACGAAGGGAGGCGACTGACTGCAATGCTCGCCCGCCCGAGGGAGGCCCTTTCCTCAGGAGGAGAAGACGGTGAAAACCGAACAGATTTCAGTGAAACTGTGACTGAAGCCTCGTCACAAAAGGTGGATGTAGTGAGAATCTTATTTTATAAAATGGTTACACGCGACATGGAGACGCGTTATCGCACAAGATCTTTTTTTTTACACTGAGGAGACCGGGGAAGATGTGCTTTGGTGTAGGCATGGCAACGGAGGAGGAAAGGGAGAGTAGGTATTAAAGCGACGAACGGTATCAGGGTGATAGAAGTCGTGTTTGGGGATTTAAAAACTTTGTCATAGTATACTTAAATGGTAGGAAATTAATAAGTGCAATTGTTATACGAGAGAATGTGAAATTAACGGCCTGACACAGAAGAAAAGGTTGTAACGCATTCTAAAGGCTATATCAGAAATATCTAATACTACGCAATAATTTTTTATGCTGCAATAAAAACCATAAAGAAATAGGCACTGTGCGATAATAGGAAAAAATGAGAGGGGTCTTGCAGAAACTGCTGCAACCAAAGAGTTCATTCTAACAAATGCAACAACTACTAACAGTCACGACCTCTCCTGGGTGAAACACACACGGGTAATATGTGGACAAGCTAGAAAAATTTAGGATTTATTAGAAGAGTACTTGGTAACTGTGATGAAAAGGTCAAAGAGAAATAAATGTTATCTGTCGTTGGTAAGACCTCATTTATAATATGCTGCAATTATATGGGATCCTTACGATGTTGGATGAATTTCCGAATTGGATCGCGTGCAGCGTAGATGAGATAGATTGGTAAAACGTTGTTATGATAAGCTTAGCAGCTTATCCAAAATATTAGAGGAGATAGGCTGGGAATCACTCAAAGAGCGAAGGTTAAAATACAGATTAAACCTCCTGCATAATTTAAAGGATGACTCTTTAGCAATGATGATGAAAATGTATTATTACCCCAATTGCACTACGATTGGAGTGATCATGCTAATAAAATTAGAGAGATTAAGTATAGAACAGATAGATATAAGATGTAATTTTTCCACGAACGATAAGTGATCAGAATAACGCTGTCCAACCGCGGTAGGGGTCATATTCGGATTGAAATTAGTCTTCTTTGCATCCAACCCCTGCCACACACCATAGCGGTGGATACAGGAAAACTTAAAACGGTTAAATGCACAAGGACGACAAAAAGCAGTTCACCAATGGATATTCAAATATGGGTGCTTCCGGTTGATTAACGAAGGTAACAGCAGCAAAGCACGAGATACTGGCAGTAATGGAGATGTTAATGAGATACGGCAGAAGATATTTTTGGCTCAAATGGACGTATAAAATAACGATGAGGTTTTGCGATGAGCAGGTGGGTGAAGAATTAATGAGTAAAATATGAAGAAAGCATATCAAAAATGGGCATTGCAACTACGCATTCGAGTTCCTTGGCGTGGTTACCTTCTGTGTTTGAGCCTTGCGTATTTGAAAAAGGAATTTCTTCTTTGTATTTGTTGAGCGATAGTTCACCTGCGTGTTATTAGTCGAACAAATACTTATTAGATGCTTAGAATAATGAGATTTCTTAATCCAGAATCGCTAAGATTTTATTCAACAATTAACAAAATGGTAACGTTTGAATACAGTGTGAATGAGATATATAAGTGCATCCTGAAAAGTAGCAGCCTCATTGACAACGGTAGATCTCCGTAAATGCAATTGATCGAATGGTCGCATTGGACCCGAACCCACACCGGGTCGCAAATGGAGTGAAAACTAACGGGATCCGTAGATCAAGCCATCCATCCATCCATCCCATCCACCCTGCGAGAGCGGGCAATCATTCCTATTCTTTCCCATTTCAATCTCCAATGACGCAAAGCTTTGGGAAACCAGAAGAGTGTTCTGCCGCCGCGTCCATTGAAATCGCCGCATAATGGACCCATTCCTGACGGACTCCGCACCACCCCGCCAAATTGGATGGCTTCTTCGCTTGGACCATTTCAATCGCCACATCCAAAGGTCGAAACTTGGTGAAATGATCGTTTTTTATCGCTCGATCTCCGAATGAAAGTCTTTCCTCAAGTCCACCGTGGCATCGCGAGCAAGGGAGCCGCTGATCCACAAAACGAAATCAATACATGTCTCCTCCGCCGCCGGCAACGATAATCATCTGCTCCTTCCGAAAGCACAGAGATTAACGAGGAGACCAATTGTTCGAAGCGGACATTTTTGGTCATCAAATGATGTGATAAAGTCGGAAATTTATTTACACAATACGCCACGTCATAAAGAGGCTACCCGGGCCGGGACTAGTGGAGAAAACCCAGAAACTACTATAATAGAGCAATAATTATGTCATGTGAAATCGTACGGTATCGCAATTTATAACACAATAAATTGGCCTAAGACCTGGACAATAAATTCAGAAATTTATTGCGTGCTGTAAAAACGGTCTCCCTTGGTTTCCTTATCAGAGCGGTCGGTCTGGCTCCATCTTTGGGGGTAGGCGGCGGCGGGGCGAGGGGGAGTTGGTGGCTCCTCCACGACTGACTCTCGACTGCTTTGAATCTTTTTACCTGGGATTGCTATTTGTTATTATATCAACCTTATTTTTTCCCGAGCCTTTTAAAGCGCCAAAAGCGACTGAGATTCAACGCAAATTTTCCGAACACAATGGTAGCATACACTTATGTGAGAAAAATGTATTTGGTAGCTATACATTGAGCATGGGTCATTTTTTGGCTCATTGCCTTGAGTCCACATCAAGTAACGGTATTCATCTTCTTGTTTCCTCTGGTACCTGAATCTTTTTATCGCTCCAAATCGCTGTAGAATAATTACCCACATTAAGAGGACTTCTTTGTGATTGGTGTAGGTAAACTCTAGGTTTTCCAAAAAGGCTATTACGTGCTATTTTCAACAATAATTACACCCGCATGGTCATTTTAAGAATTATAAGTTGTCAGCAGTGCTAAAATAAAGCATAAATCATGCAGCCCCTAGGAGTGATTCTATTTAATTTTTTTCTGCCCATTATTTTCTGGGAAAACACGCTAATCTTTTCAATTTTCGATGTTCTTAAAACAGGATATTCTCTGCGTAAATTCGTCTCGGGTCCTCCACCGGGTTATATCGTCCATCTCGGCCGACGTTTCGATGTCCGACTCGGTCATCGTCTTCAGGGCTTCTGAATTGATCATGAAGATCATGAAGACGATGACCGAGTCGGACACCTAAACGTCGGCCGAGATGGACGATATAACCCGGTGGAGGACCCGAGAAGAATTTACGCAGCTGATACGCCGGGAAAATACCAAATCTTTTATCAGGGTATTCTCCTTTTTACTGTCCTTCTCCTGTATCTCGTGTTCCATGTAAGAATATTATTTTTGTCTCAAAAAGATGACCGCAATGTATTTTACTGAACAATTGGCATCCAACTGGTTTTGCACCAAAGCATCATATGCTTTTAAATTTCAAACTATTCTACGATACTTAAATACTCTAGGCACTTACTCCCGCTATATACTACCTTCCTCAGTATTTTTTGTTTTTCACTGTGTGATTGACGGGTCACTGGCATAGGAGAAATCCTGGTAAACCACAAAAGTGTTAGTACGTGTGATTCGCTAAGTTCCCTATTTCCGAACACACCCGAGTGACGGAGTGAATGAGCGAGAACGTACGTACATCCGTTTTATATTTTTGCATTCATCTGTGTGATTGATGGGTCACTAGCATAGGAGGGATACTTGTGAACCCTGAGTGTGTGTGTGAATGCGATTCACGAGAGTGGCTGTTATTCCTTAACACACCTTAGTGATCGAAAGGTTGCAACTCTGTTTCTTACTCATTTATGCATTGCTTACGTGTGATAGAGATATGCGTGGGTCACTGTTTCCCAAACACACCCAAGTGACCGAGTGTTTTTACCATTTTCCCCTGACTTGTCCATTTGTTTTTACCTACCCCCCTTGCGCAAACCCAGTGCCAAACAAGTTTACGGTATCGGCTTTTTTCGTTTTCCACCATATTCTTGCTTCGCAAAGCTAATTATGAAACATAAAAAAAGACAATTCAGGAGTACCACTTCAAAAAATTGAAAAAATATCAATTGTTTCTTTGTATCTTTCCTAGCACGAAACAACCGAAAAACAAGGCGTTCCCTTCCCAGCCCCCGCCTCCCCAGTACCCCACCCCCCTAAACCTAATTCGAAATTCATATTTTCGCGTAGCGTTCCTTAAAGGCGGTGAAATAAGCCTCAAAAAACAAATGTTTGTGCGTACTAAATGCAAATGAACCAGATTCAGTACGTTTTCTAGTTCTCAAGTCGCTTCGACGGCAGAGGTCATACCCCCAGTCTTGCGTTCTATGAAAGATCGAGAAAGAATCACAAAAAACCACTTTCAGCCGATAAATCATTCTAACTTCGCAATTTCTACCCCCCGAGTCAGCTTCCAAGTATCTATGCCGACGAGCCAAGGAAACCTCGTTCTATAATTTCAAGATTTTTAAACGGCTTCACGCAAATAAGATGAGAATTTCCACCTGACTCTCAGGAGTGGTGATCACCTCCAAAGCTGTAATATACTGCGGAAGTGAAAATTGCTTATCGACCAAGGTTAGGGCTTGATCAGGGCGGAGAGGGCCCGAGGGGACATCGGGAGGGCGAAGTCCCTCCCGAAGGCCCTTCATCCCCCCCCCCCCGCACCCACCCTGCCCTGCCAACAAAGCCTCCTCGTATGCCGGTGCCACGCCAAGCAGTTGCAGTGTCCTCCGAAGGAAATAAACGAACTTCTTACGACGAGTTTCCCGGCCATAAAATCACAGAAATTACTAGCTATCCCAAAGCAAGGAGGACTTGCGAAAAACGTTCAAACACCCCGTCAGTTAAGAAATGCCCTTTGGGAAGGTGGGTTAATGGGAAATGGCACTTCAGCTCTTTGACGCGCGCCCGCCGGTCGCCTTCGGAAGTGCTCTTCATATACAGTGAACATACATGAGCAGAATGCTTTGAGACCAGGAAACCGTCCTATTCCCGTTGAGTGCGCTCATTTAGAAGGTCCGTCATTTTTTTTGCTTTCAATGAAACAAATGGGTGGAAAATTAGACATAATAAAACATGATCGAATGCGGCTTCTCGGCCTTCAAGTCCCCAGTTTTTTCGATACAAACTCGTAAAACGTTATAATACACAGCATAAGTAAAAGAGAAGATGAAATTTCGATTCTTACGTTCCACTATCGATCACTTGCGAAAAATAAGTGGGATTTCAAATAGATAACAACGTGTGGCGGAGTTCGGTGAGTTTTTAGGCGAGTAATTTTTAATGTGTTGAAATCACAAAACTAGATCAAAGAGGCAAAAAAAATATAGTTGTAACACCTATACCGCAAAGTTCAAAATACAGAGGTCAGTCCTTTAACTCTTGCGACACATGTTTTAAATTCGCGTTGTGTCTCATTCACTCCGAGTGCTGAGCCCATAATGGCCACCTTCATTCCAAATAGTCGTCTAAACTATGAGCTATTTTTAGAAAAGTAATATCTGAATCGTCAACGGAAATGCAAACATATTATCTGAGAAAGAATCATGAACTTTTTCAATCAGCTAGAATTATTTTCACAATTACCTCCTCATTTATTATAACCGATACAAATCTCCAAACCATCGATTCAATTCGGTGTCTACGGCTGAGTCACGGGTTTACGAAGTGCATTGTACTGCTCAGAAGCTTTCAAGTCTCTAGTTAAAAGCAGTGTGATTTGAGGAATAACGAACCAATCCATCCTTTTGAGCAACTGGCTGTTTCGTGGATATTTTCTTGGATCACACATCTTCAATGGATCGATGAGAAAAGTGTATATCGCCTTCTTAATCTACCTACTAAACGTTGTCATATAAACCTGTCTTCAGAAATTATCTCACAATTTGCATTCTTTTGCGCTTCCATCAAATCAAATCGAAGGCGCTTCGAGCTTTTCGACAGGATATACTACATAGATCACACCACACCTCTCCACGTATGTATGTTTTTCAAACTTTTATTTTCTGAGTTTTTCTCTGCCCAGATACAAAGGCAATGGGAAAATGTAACAGTTAAAAGCAGATAATAACTTGGATAAAAATGATCAATAACGTGAAAATCACAGAGAGAAAACAATGCCTCGGATTATCAATGACACCTCCTCCACTCAGCACACAAGGAGAGGGAAAGTGCGACTGGGGGGTGGTGACCCCTGGCGGGCGCATGCAGGTTTCGCTTGAATTGGGGCAGCTCATTAGGGGGATCCGCCCTCCAATTTTATGCTCGCGTGGTCCTTCTCCCGGCGGATTGCCTCTATCATTTCCGCTCCGTGGAATGCTTTCTCTATTCTAAAATCTCTGTGGTTAACAGTTCGTACAGAGAGCACAGAGCAATTGTACATTGAGCCAGCCGTAAGCACGAGTTTGGACAATAGGGATGTACTTTCTTATTAGTTCCGCCGATTTCATGCAGAACCGGAAGTTACCTCATTTCAAATGGACTTTTATGCAAAGAAATATAATTTATTTGCAGTATAAAACTCTAGTGATTAGAATGGAGAATACAAGAGAAAAATAATATCTATGTAGATCAACAATGCCAGTGGAAATGATGAGACAAGCAGACATACTCGCATAAGATTTATTATTTTTACTTTGTAAAACGCACATTACAACCTTGCGAAGCAAACTTTGTTATTACTGCTTTGAACAACTGATACCAATGTATAGCGGTATATATGATATACTATCGTGTAGAACGTCCTACGATTTCTCGCGCCAGAGTATTATGTTGATGAAGATTTAATTTTAGAACTAAATCGAGGGCAACGTAGAGCAAGCAGCTTGGTTCGTGAAATTTTGTTATGAACAAGGCTGTAGTGTCACGAAACATTTGGAAGAATAAGGATGGAAGCCACTAGTTGACCGTAGACTTAAATACTGGTTAAATTCACTGCGTAAATTTGAGACAGGTTATTTATCTGAGAATGTTGAAGACATATTACAGGCCAGCTTAATATGATAGATCAGGCCACGTATGTAAAATCAGGGAGACAGATAGTAGAACAGATTGTTTTAAAAAGTCGTTTTTGCCTCGAAACATTAGATATCATAATAGATATGATAGCAATCGCATAGGAGATAATTAGAATTGGTAGTGTAAGTATTTATTTGTTGAGATATTACATATTTCTTCCCGCATGTTATTCTTTTTATTTAATAGAGCCATCTTTTTTAACAGTTCGACGGCATAATTTGAATATACGTATCCTGTTATTGTATATTGTTGCATGTAAGTTGCATGTATATTCTTTCGTGTGATTTAGGTTTGTCGAGTGCATGTACAGACTAATAAATTTGTAGAAGTAACATCATTGCGATTGTGCAATTGTGGCTGGTGACCTAACAACCCTCACCATACGCCCTTCCGTCGGCTTGCTGGGTAATGCGTAGATGAATTTGACTAATCGGATTATCCTATCATCCTATTCAGGCACGAACGCCTATTAGAATGTCCAAACAACCCAAGTCTAATTCCCTTGCGGAAGACGTGAGTCATTGTTCAGACATTGACAAAAAGATAGTTCAGACTTTTACCGGAGCAGTGGCCTGTACAGGGTCGAAGGTTGTTTCCGTCTGGCGCGAAGTCAACGGAAGACAGCAAACAGAAGCAACAATAATAACAGAGACGAAGACTATTACCATTATTAAATATAGGAGGTGGGGAAACCAGGGTGTCTCCACGTGCTGGGAAAGAGTTTAGGCGAGTGGTAATAAATTTTTATCAAGTGAAAAATTATAGTAGTCTTCATCTCTCTTATTCTGGAACAGTCCAACCACATCATAGCTTATTCTGTAATTTATATTCGAGGCAACAATCTTGCGTACGCAGTTTTCCCTGGCTCGAATTGGTGCTTGGTGTTGGTGCTGCTGGGCGACCCTATTTGGATTGTAGCGTCGCCACTCCAGACTAATTCTATGTGCTTGTTCAAGAGTGTAATAATTCAAGTGAAGTATAAACATCGTGGTGACGCCGTTTCCTCCGCCTGAGTAGTGACTAGGCTTTTGAGGGCTCGCGCGTGTGCTCAGTGACGGTAAAAGATACGGCGCGAATGACGGAGGCGGCAGTGGGAATTCTAGGCTTCGCTCTTCTCTCGGGAGAGCACTCGAAAACGCTGGAAAGGTGTACTTGTGCCTGTCGACGAGGGAAGAGGGAGTTGAGGGCCGAAGGGCGCGTGAAGCTTACATTTACAAGGGTGACGTGTTGGATGCGCCGATTTGTTACCTTCGCATGCGCACATACCTAAAAGAACAATTTGGCGGTGGGGTGGGTGAGGAGAGAACGTAAATAATCGAACGGTCGAAATCGCCACCAGGAGCAAATACAAATTCAGACCCAGAAGTAGTAGGACGGAGTCGATTTTTAAAAAAATGTACTGCCAGAATTGATACATTCACTCAAAAGTCTTCAAAGTTGAACCCTTTTGCATCCATTCACCGCCGCCTCGTACGGCTTCTGGAAAGCGGCGCTTGGAATCCTGCTAAGCTCCCTCGTCAAGGCCTGCTGTAACGCTTCCACCGAGTCGTGGTCACGTCCATTCAGTATGAATTTGAGGCGGGTGAAGAGGAAAAAAGGTCTGGTGGGGTAACGTCAGGACTGTAGGGTGGCTGAGACATTGACAAGAAGCTCTTGGCAGATCCGCGTGCGAGTTTCCTTTTGTTCGTCCGAGAGCACTCGCGGCACCAACTCCGTACACACCTTTGTCATGCCCATGTTGTCGCTCACAAGTCGATGCGTATCGCTTTTAGGGATGCCGAGTTCATCAGAATCCATGCGAACACAATCTACGATCCCTGTCCAACAAAACCTTCACTCTTACAAGATTTTCGTTCCTTTTTGAGGTCGAAGGGCGTCCTGAACGTTCGGTATCTTCAATATTTTCTCTCCCCTCCCGAAACAACTTGTGTGACACTGAAAAACACCCGATCTACCTATGGCTTTATCACCATAAGCTGCCTTGAGCATGTTATTAGTCCATTTCCCGGTTTTTGGTAAATTTCACGCAACATTAGATGGTGTAACGCTGTTCCAATATCCGGTTCATTACGAAGCGTAACGAGGCCACGCTATAGAGGTTTCGCAAACGATCCTTCCGCACTCCACAAAGGCTAGGAGCCAAATGCCACCGGGCTACACCTTTTCCGGAGGCTCCCCTCCCTCCATACCAGCCAGAGAAACCGTCTGTCTATAAGGGAAAACATAAGTCCTAATACTTTTGGGGCAGACGTCTTGGAGGGCAAGGCGGCGCCGAGGGAATCCTCTCGGGTGGAGGGAGTTTGCGAGAGTGCATGGCACTGGAAGAGAGAAGGGGGATGGGGGGAAGAGGGGGGCCATGCCGGGAGGGGGGCCATTGCCCAATCTTTGATTTAATGGTGGACGAAGCGTCGAATGCCAATGATTTAATTAGGAATCCGAAAGCCTAATCACCTTGTTCGCTGTGACGAGCTGCATTTAAAAGAGCCTGTCTTGTCGATAAAAGATAGCATTTGTGCTACTCAGTAATGAAATACGGGAGATTGGGACGTGAGAAGCAGGAAATGAAAGAGATGTATGGAGCAGAAGCGGGAGGTAAGGGCTGGAGGCGAAGGGGACGAAAAAGAAGAGAAGAAAAGGAACAGTTCACTTTCAGGCGAGGAACGATCACTCGGACCATATTTCCACGGCTGTAATAATTTAATGCACTCATTCTCCGACAGGGCAGCGGATATCTACATTTCATTTCTCTTTCATTAAATGCTGTGGCGACACTTTACGACTCTTGGGTAGATTTTTCTCGAGAGACACTTGGCATAAGAATGATGTTTCTCTCTCTCTCCCACTTTCGCAAACGGAAAAAGCGATTTATTTAGAAACGAGGAGTCCTAAATACAACCCAGCTGGAAAAACTAGGATTCAAAATTTAATTCTACAGGTCCTGTACAATTCCTGTATTAATTGATGTAGCAGCTTTCCTCCGCAGCGTTGAAACACAAGACTTCACTTAAAAATTTATAAGTATTTACTCGAAGACTATGATATATTATTCTTTTTCTAAATTGAGGATGTCTATACCAGATGATATGTACTTATCATGGTCTGAATTCTTATCTTGCAAAAACTTCCTATTCCTGAATACTCAATAGCATTTCATTCTCTAGTGTTGCCTTTAATAAGCAGTCTCCAATATCCAGCTTTCTAATAATTCATGGCGAACATTAAATGTCATACTCTTTGGATGAATCCATGGAAGGTCCTTCCTAACTGCTATACTAGTTCCATACTAAAACGACTTTGTACTTTTCCACAGATTTTTATTATGAGGTGTAACGCGATTCACCGATTCCGCAAGTGGGCGAAACGCGTTGTACCTCGTAATAAAAAACTGCGGAAGAGTACAAAGTCTTTTTCGTATGGATATTAAATGCTTCCACGAAGTGAACCCTGAAACAGTAGACTATATGCTATGCCATTTATCATTTATCGTTCTGAGTTAATTGCTATGAGTGTCACTTTGTTGTTTATCGCTCGGCTTAAGAGACGGACAATTTCAAATAAATTATAGTGTATTCGAGTTGATGATTGATCATTTCGAAGGCTTCGAATAACTCTTCCATTTTTTCTATTAAATAATTATCGAATTCCTCATTCACAGGCCCTTTACAAAAAGTTATGGCCAAGTATACGATGTAGTGGACGTGTATGTTGGTGCTTACAATAATCGAAATAAGTCACGAGACATGGAATTAAGGTCGACACAAAATCGAATTGACCCGCTCCATGACTACACCAAATGTTCTCTGCTTTCCATAAAATTCAACAGAAACAATTTCTGCTGAATATTTCCGTTTCTCGCACCGAGTTATATATTTCACATTAACTTGTATGTGACAACGACTTCACAAGCAATCTTTGACCTGTCAGTAGTGCCTAAAAATTCTACAGAAGTATCGCCGGTCTGAATGGTAGAATGTAGACATTCGCATCATGACAGGACGAACGGATTAGAACAAGAGTGGGAATAAGCGACAGGTGTTGCAACTACATATTCTTACCGGCGGCGCGAATCTATTGATGGTGTTACCAGCCTCTGAAGCGGGCCGAATCAAGAACAATCTCCTTTAACAGACGTGCATCTCGTATTAAGTACACCAATTTTCTTGCTGTGATGTTATGAGTACTACATATCGTATTTATAATGCGGCGCGGTTCACCGTGAGCAAAGGAGATGTCCTTGAATTCTTTCAGTCGCTGCTGTGCGAGGCGGCCAGGCTGCTGGTGTTCATTTGCGCCACGGGTAGGAGAAGAGGGGACGATGGGGTGGGGGAAGAGGGGGCAGAGATCAACCCGGGGGCGACGTGGCACAAGGCGAGTTCGGCAACTAAGGCGAATAAGGCGACATCGCCGTGACGACACCCTCCTTTGGGAAGAAGTATGGACGATTACTGTGTCGGAGTACCATCGGGGGTCCCACAAGGAATTGTTATCGGTCCGCTATCGTTCTTTTCATATGTTAATGACATTAAGTCTTAGCTTTGCAGTAAACTTCGTCTTTTTGCTGACGATGCAGTAATATATTGGGAAATAACCAGCAATGAAGAAAGGGTGTCATTATCTAATGACCTAAATGCGATCCAAAAACGGTGCGAGATATTGGAACTAGATCGAGTGTAACGTAGAGCAACAAGGTATTTGAAAGGTTGTTTAACGAACAAGTAGGTCGTAGTGTCACGACACAGTTGTAAGAATTAGGATGGGAGCCACTAGTTGACCGTAAGCTTTAATACATGTTTAATTTTCTGCGTACATTTGAGGCAGGTTACTTATCTGAGTATATTGAGGACATATTACAGGCTCCCACTTACTATTGTAGATCAGATCACCAACGTTAAATCAAAGAGTTTGTAGAACGGATAGATTTAAAAAGTCATTTTCTCCTCGAATTATCAGAAATCAAAATAGATATGACCGCAGGTTCGAAGGAGATAATTATCATTGGTACTATATATATTTTGCCGTTATCCTGCAAGATATTTATTTAATAGACCTTTTACGCATTAACGCATAAACGTATTCTGTTATTTAATATTGCTGCACGTAAGACTTTCTGCCGCGTGATTAACTTATTGCAGGTGCTCTGTAATCAACTAAGCAACATACATTTGGACGCCACAATAGAACACAAAATAAAATAGATAACACGTAAAAGGACACCCACATTGTAGATTGTTTGAGTTTTCGGCCTTCTCTGAGGCCTTCTTAGGGTGGAGCTACAGGTGCCCAGAGTGGCTTTCCCGGGAATCGAACCCGGGAGTCAGTAGTCCAACACTCTACCCCAGTTATATATATAAACCATAAACACACCACACCAGGCGAGCGGCCGATAAATACGTAGGCCGCTGCTTTATTCTGTAGGCACGTGGGTCACCGGACACACCGCCCAAGCTCCAATTGGCAACCCCCGCCGGGCATCGAAGTCCTGGCGGGGGTGCGGTGGGTGGAGTCCGCTTCGTAATAGCTTTTTCATGACTCGAATCGCCATTCCTTTCCTCCGTGTCCACGCACGAGCGCGGCCCCCGTCGCTTCATTCCCCACCGCACGCCAAAGGGGCAGGAGGCGTCGCCCATCCAGCCTCCGACAATTGCCATTTGAGCATTGTTTTTCCACCGCTTCGAGAAATGCCTGCTTACAGCTATACATGGCGTCGCATTGGCCACTCTCGACCCCCCACCGACCCCCGCACGGCTGGAGCGATTGGGAGGGGGTGATTTGCAGTGGGGGTCGGTGTGGAGCGGGTGGGGTCCCGTCCACGGCGTGACTCGGCGAGGGCGATAATGTTGACGCATAGCCCGTGACGGAGTGCCCCAGTTTTCAGGGACTTTGTGGGCCTCGCCGCGGATAAGGAGAGCGAGCGGCCGGCTGGATAGACATCGCACCCCCCCCCCCCCCTGTGCTTGAGAGGCTCCTCTGGGGAGCTGGCGGAATGAAATACGCTCCCTCCTGCCGAGACCACTGGCGCAGTGAGCTCACGGCCGAGAGAGAAGCGATCTGACCGCCGAAGCATTTTCATATGTCCTTGTCGAGATGGACTCCGTATAACTCTTTTCCGCCGCCAACTACGAGACACCAAGGAGTAGACCAGCCGATTATCATCAAATGGAATGGGAAGTATATCCTAGTGAGACGGCAAATCGAATCGAGAAATAAAATGATTTTCAAATTCAGCAATTATGGCCAACACCTTCAGAATTCGAAGGCCACGTGGGACCTCCGGCAACAAGCACCCTGTGAAATAATCATTCTCTTCTGGAGTAAACACTCATTTCACATTTCTTTAGACAAGTTTCCCCGAAGTAGAGTAAATCTTGAGTGATGCTGACGGTGAGAGGCGAGGAGTCTCTATCAACGAGACGTCATACATCTCTGTACATTCCACTCGAAAATACTACCTTGATCAAAAAGTTCCCGGAATTTATTCAGAAAATTAAAAATACAAGTTTATTCATCTAAATCTATATTGTCCCCTTCAATGTAATCCCCATCGACTGCAACACACTTATGCCAGCGCTTGATCCAATCTTCGAAACATTTTTTATATTCGGTTTTCGGTATGTCCATCAGTGCTTCCTGCGATTTTTCCATTACTTCCTCTCGGCTGCTAAAACGCGTTCCCCGTATTGGTTTTTTAACTCGATTGAACAGAAAGAAGTCACAGGGAGCCAAATCAGGTGAATTCGGTGGCTGTTGGATGGTATTTGTTGCATTTTTCGTCAAAAAATTACGAATAATAATAGCACTGTGCGACGGTCTCGACGCACTGTGCGACGATTTCTGGTCTCTTTCGGCGAATTGCTTCACGCAAACGTCTCATAACGCCCAAATAATACTCTTTGTTTACTGTCTGGCCTTCTGGCAAACATTCATGATGCACTACACCGTTGTAATCCATGAAAACCGTCAGCATTGCCTTCTATTTTGACTGAAAACGACGTGGTTTTTTTGGTCTCGGCTCATTTGGTGAACGCCATTCACTTGCCTGATGTCTGGATTGCGTGTCGTACTCATAAACCCACGTCTCGTCTCCAGTAATGATCCTTTTGATGAATGTGGGATCGGATTCAGCCTCGCAAATCATGTCTTTTGCGACGTCAACACGGTCTCTTTTTTGCATGAAATTGAGGTCTTTTGGCACCAACTTTGCTGCTACACGACGGAAACCCAAATCATTAACCACAATGTCTTGGGCGGATCCATAGGCAATGTTCAAGTCCTCCGCTATTTCTCTGATGGTTAATTTGCGGTTATTGGCCAACATTTCTTTTACTTTATCAATTTTTTCACCGACTTTCGATGTCGATGGTCTGCCACTGCGTTCATCATCTTCGATTGACTCACGACCACTTCTGAACCGCTCGTGCCACTGGTAAACGACCGTTTTTTTTAGGGAATCGTTGCCGAAACACTTTTCCAACATTTCCAACGTCCGTGCGCCACTAAATCCGTTTTTTACGCAAAATTTAATACAAGTTCGTTGTTGCAAATTTAAATCCATTTCTGCAATTGTAAAAAATCGCCAACACACACAGAGATAGATGTACTCTTGGCTACGTAACTTTTGCAAATGTCAAGTTATGACACTAAGATTTAAAGGGAATATCAACAACAGATGTACCAATTTAACAAAAAAAAACAGAACTCAAATCGGAACGATGGGAGCGCCACACGGTGGTTATTCCGGGAACTTTTTGTTCAAGGTAGTATTTTATTATCACCATCTACGCTTCAAAACACAGTCTCATCTTCAGTACTACAGGACGTGATTGTGACATTTTATTTATTATTTGTCCATTTATGCATGACATATACTTGAATACATACTACCCAACACCAAAAACCCAATACAAAAACCCAACAGAGAGGCGAAAGCCTAAATTTTCTTAAATGTCAGTGTCCTTCTGCGTGTTTTCTATTTACATTTTTGAGTTCTATTGTGACGCCCAAGTGAGTGAATATCAAGACAGCATTAGCGTACAAAAACATAAAAAAACATACAAAAAGAAACTCACTCGTATTCTTTTTTGTTATTTTTTTGGGTTTTCCTTATTGTTCTCTAGTGCTATCTTTATATATGCTGGTATATTATTCACATCCGTGAGACTTTCACATAAGCTAATAAAAATATATACATAATATATATTAATAGAAATATATATACTTTTTATGTACATACTTACAAATATATATTCATATACATATATATAAAGTCACTTTCTTGAAAATCCCACGAACGTTCACAATAATGTAAATGGACTAACTAGTCGACACAAACACAGAAACTGAAACACATAAAAGAGCTCTGGAAAAGAAGAGGAAAAGAACTCTGTTCTGTTCCTAATTCCTCTTGAGAAAGGTGGTTGCACCACCAAAAATTCGAGAACCAGTGAGTCCCTCTTTTATGTGTTTCAGTTTCTGTGTTTGTGTCGACTAGTTAGTCCATTTACATTATATACATAAATAGAACAGTTTACGTATTTCGGAAGTCTTTTGGACCAACACAGTCAAAGTAGTAGGGGCGAAAGGAGAAGAATTGCGCTAGGCAAGGAGGCTTTCACAAGGAGGAGGGAGTTGATGACGGGGACGTTGTGTAGGGAGGTTAAGAAAAGGCTCGTAAAAATTTTGATATGGAGCGTAGTTATGGACGGCGCGGAAACGTGGTCACTGGAGCAGGAGGATAGACGTAGATTGGAGGCTTTTGAAATATGGTTGTGGAGAAGAATGGAGAAGGTGAAATGGACCAAAAGGAAAACTAATGAGGAAGTACTAGGTATGGTGGGTGAGAAGAGGGGTTTCTTGAGAGAAATCCTATGGAGGCAGGAAAAATGGATGAAAGGCGTATTGATCGGCAGTGGGATGTTGAAGACTAATAGAGGGGAGAATGTTAGGCAAACGAGTAATGGACAGGAACGCGATAGGGATGTTGGACTGGATGAAGGGAGGAAGGAAGTACACAGAGATGAAGAGGGACCTGATGTAGAGTAGGTTGCTGGATTGGGTTTTGTTTGGAGTTACAAAATATGTATTACCCATTAAAACTACCTTCGGACTGATTACTGTGGTGGGGGACATTGGTGGTTTGTGTGATTAGTTCCCACCGTTAACTTATCCGGGGATTTCTGACGTGAGACGTGATCCTGACGTGAGACGTGGACGATGGAGGCAGAGTAAAGAAGATTGGAGGCGATGAAAATGTGGTGCTATAATAAAATAAGGTGAATAGACAGGGTAACGAATGAAGAAAAACTTATACCTCATACCTCATCAGACAACACCAAATAGCATCATCTCTAGTAACTCAAGAAAATGACTTAGAAAAACCTTTCAAAGTAGATTTTGCATAATGATTTGGTGTCGAGAAACGTGCTACAACCAGAACGGAAATGATTGTCTATGGCTCTCTAGAAATGAGCGCTCTCCGAAAATAAGGATTTGATGTTCCCTAAAATGGATCATATACAAAGAAAACTTGCACCTGTCATTTCAAGCCGTAACTGAAGCTGAGTTAACGCCTAACGAGAAACTTCTTCCTGCTTCCTTCACTTCTCTTCATACTTTTGGAAGCAAAAACTAATTGACTTCTATAATAATCAAGTTAACTATTATTTCTCACGTTGCTCAACTCTGAAAAGTCTTCAACTCGGAAATTCCCGCATTGAATTAGCCAGGGAGAGAATACCGAATGAAATGCATGCATGCGCCAGGGCGAACATAAAATGCTAACTCCCAACGCGATAAATACCGGAGAGGCGCACGAAGATGCCGAAGCGAAAAAGGACGAGGAGAGTTTGCATGCAATCCAGGGGGTGATACATTTGCAGCTGAATGAATCAGTCGCATAACACTCCCAAAACAAATACACGCTCTCCTCCAATCCGCTCATTTCCCAAGAATTTCGTTTCCAACCGAAACACGAAACACATGTCGAGAGCCAAGCGGTAATTCAGCGGAGTGAACATCCACGAATTTCTTTTTTGCTGGCGCGGGTGCTGCACGAAGAGCATCACGCGAGGGGGAGGCGTATTTAAATGGTCACTGGTTCGGCAGGGGGGGCGAGGGTGGGATTGGGCAACAAAGGTGCCAAGGAATCCTAAACACCGTTGCCGGGAGGTGCGACATACGGAGACGGGCGAAATGTTGGTGGTGTCCATTTTCTTTGATGTTTTAGTACCCTGCAAGCCAGAATGCACACCAGATTAATATTGACCCGAATATGTGTACCCCTACCGCGGTCGAACAATGGTATTGTGATCCCTTATCGTTCGTGGAAAAAATGACATCTTAAATCTATCTGTTGTACACTTAATCTCTCAAATTTTATTCACATGATCTCTCCTACCATTCCTAAGATGGGACCATTTGGTCTCAATTTCGCCCAAACAAAGACATCTATCTATCCCTCCTACCGTAGTACAATGGGGGTAATAATACATTTTCAACATCACAGCTAAAGAAACCTCCTTCCAATTAATGCAAGAGCTTCAATCTGTAATTTAACCTTCGCTCTTTGAGTGACTCCCAGCTTGCATGTTCTAATATTTTGGATATTTATCTTAACGTTTTACAAATCTAGCTCCTCCACGCTGCACGCGATCCAATTGGGCAATCAATCCAACTCCGTGAGGATCCCATATACTTGCAGCATATTCTAAATAAGGCCTAACCAGCGACAGATAACATTTCTCTTGACTTTTTCATCACATTTTTATGCGAGGATCGATATTAATGCCCCTGTTATGTGCGAGGTCTGCGTCAGGGGCGCTGCTAAGGGATCGAAGCTGGAGACTTCGTCGGAGGCGGAGAGGGTGTCGTAGGTTGAGCCGAGCGTCAGTAACGGGAATCGTCCCCTTCGACCTCCTCGCTCCCTCTCTTTCTCCCCCGCCCCCCTCCCTTCCAGGACGGGACGCAAGTCACCCAACAACACGCGCTCGCGAGCGGATCGTATTTCCGCACTTGGAATAGTCACGACTTCCTCTTAATGGGATTTTCTTCTCAGTGCCGCCGTACGAAGTTAATGCCAGCTCATTTCCTGAAGCAATTCCTCCCAGGGGCACGTGTGCGAGAAACATTAACAGCCGTATAAAGTTGAGTATATTACGCGTAATTGTGATATTATAAACTCATATCACGGATGGAATTCAGAGTTTAGAAAGGCAAAGTTTTTTGTCTTCTGCAGTCAAGCATGATCATAAAAAACATTGCGAAAATACAGGGAAATGACGTGGCAAAAATCCCATAGATTTCTCACCAAATGACAACAGGGCTGCCGGGCTACAGTCGCGGTACTATCTGTGGAAACCTAAGCAGAGAAGACAAACTATTCGATTTCGGAATCAGAACACCGCAAAAAGAGAGAAATTGAATGAACTATCGGCGCATACGGAAGAGTGAGGAGAGTTCAATGTTACAGACACCCCTTTCATCATCACTTCGGACATCACCTGTTTAGCTGAGTGAGTTTGAGGGAGGATAGTCCCAGCGCTGCACCACAGGCGGCTTCCCAGTCAGTAATCAATCGTGGGAAGAATCACTTTGCCCCTCGGACACAATTATGAGAGCAACACAGCGAGGGGCTCAGCGTTCCACAAAAACTTCCCAAATACCGACCTTCTAGTATTTGAATCAGTTGTGACCTAAAACTCGCCCCCTCCCAGTCACAAGCATTCGTGTTAGCTTGCAGGATAAGATGTAGACGCAGATAAATGTGAATGCATGGGGATGGGTGTGGGAGGGGGCCTAACACTCCCGACGGGGATGTAAGGCTCCAGGCCGAAGCAACCAATCTGACAGTTAACCAAGCGAACCATCAGGAATTTTGATAGTAAGAAGTCAAAGTCATTATACGCAGAAATAGTAAATACATGCGATTTACAAGTCAGGACAAGATAAAATGCTACGTATACATTAGGTATATTCGTAGATGAATGTGCAAGTGTATGCTAGTTAATAGTTTCAAAAGTCTCCAATCTACACATATCCTCCTGCTTCAGTGACCACGTGTCCGCCCCGTACTCCTCTACGCTCCATATCAAAGTTTTTAAGTCTTTTCTTTACCTCCCTACTCAGCAACCCCGTCAGCAACTCCCTACCCTTTGAGAAAGCCTCTTTGCCCAGCGCATTCTTCTCTTTACGTCCCTACTACTTTGACCGTATTGGTGCAAAACACTTCCGAGATACGTGAATTGTTATACCTGCTCTATTTTTCCACACCTATTTTAATATTTAGCTTAGCCTTTTGCTTTCTGGAAAATCGCATAACTTTTGTTTTATTAAATTGATTCTCATTCCGTATCTATTGCACTGAATTTCCAATTTACTCAGCAATGCTTGCAATCCCTTGGCTGCCTGAAAACTAGAGCATAGTCATCAGCAAATCCAACTGATTTTTCGAATTCCCCGCCGACTTATTTCCTACTTCCAGTTCGATATCTTTGTAGTAATAAATTGCTTCAATCATCTTTCAATCATTTGGACTTTAATCGATCGTTCCTTGATTTCCGATCGGATATAATGGAGGCCGTGTGTCCAGAAAATGGCTTTTTCATGCAGTAACGTTCGGAGGATCAAGAAACGATTCTCCCCACTCAAGTTTTTCAAGAAAAGCTTTCCTCACTTGACGCATTTATGGCATTTCTGATACATCCCTTTAATATTTTACTCTAGATTATTTTCCTCTTTCCTTCAACGAAGGCACAGTAGTCGTGTGGGCGCGGCCGTTTCCTTGACAGAACCAAAATAATGACGAACGTCGCCTATTACTCTCTCGGCAATTCAACGTTCCGAGAAATGATTAGCGTCGTCGCCGGGTGGTGAATTTCGCGAGAAGGGAAGGATTGCCAGAGCAGTCGTTTCTAGAGGACGTGCGCGACTGTTGATGGCCGTGAGGCGTGACCACTGCTTCCCGGAATGAATGCCGAGGGAGAGGAGAGAGGGGTGGGAAGTATGGCCCGGAGACAGGTGCTTGCAGCTCTCAGGCCCTCTTGAGGTATTCATTAAAATGCTCCCTCTTCCCAAGTCCCCGTGAACGCTCGATATTTTAGCGCGGCATTTCTCAACGGAGCCTTTCGAGATCTGTTAATTTAACACATTGTGAAACGATGAGTGATTTGGATTTAACAAAGAGATGTCCAGGATCGGAGTAGAAGCAAATGAAGGCCGAAAGGTGCACAAGAGGTTGCTTCTCCGTTTAATCTTCTGCAAACTGGATGAACTGATCGCGAACTATTCTCTCCCTCGACACACAATCAGGGAATGCTGATGAGGACAAATTTGACGCCGCGATTTGAGCCGTATGCAATTTATGTCACGAATATTGAAACTGCCCCTGGTCGGAAAACATAATAATTATTAGCGCGCAAAGACACTACTATGAGATATGATACACGAAAATATTTTGTACCTTTGCGGGCCATTCAAGAAGATTTATTTTCCGAAAGCGTCGGAAGAAGCTTATCTCATCGAATAAAATCCTCTGGTACGGTGCAATGTGCCAAAATTTTCATCAAATCTAAAGGGAAAATCACATTAAACATTTAAAGGAAATATTGATTTAGAAGTGAAAATACCATTCGTGCAGGTTCACTTCTGACTCCGAAGCAATAATCTAATAGCCTCGACACGTTAGCAGTTGCTACCTCAGTGCTAAAAATAAAGAGGTCGCTGAGGTTGAAGAACGGTCGGACGCCAAATGACTTCTCAAATGTAAAATTTTCAATCACGAGCAGAAGTTGAATCAGAAAGTTGTCCCCGTTCTATTCAATGTTTCTCTCCCCCTTCTCCGTTTCATTTTCTCCTCCCAATCTTCCCACATGATGACAGAAGTGATCAAGTGAACGATTTAGAATTCGTTCCGCCGTGACTGAAATCTGTCCAATATATGTATTCCAAAATGCGTTGATGATCTTGCATAAAAATGGCATCTTATCGAATTATTTTTTAGCAATTTAAGACTTTTCAAAAACCTTGACCAAACTTATATTGTGGTGAAAGCGATATTTAATGATTGAATGCCACTCTTTGCATTTAAATGTTCAGTAAAAGGCAATGTAATAGTATGGTATGATCTTTCAACCTTGCGGGCCCGACCATAGGCAGACAATGGAAGGATGAAAAAGAGTTTTTCGAGCGGATCCCGCTGGAAACAGGGACCCACAGATATTTAGAGCAGTTTTCAAAATCGTATTATAATTTACGTGGTAAAGCGAATGACTCATTTAAAATTAGCTCATCATCTAAAAGGACGATTATCACGGCGCAATAAGGATAAAATGTTTAATGAATTATGGCAAAGACAATTTACTAAGCTTTTGTTCTTTTTTTTTCAAACTCTTTGGCGCTAACATCTCAAACATATTCTGGATGGCGAATGAATAAACGAAGCACTTAAAATGTCCGGACTTTGCCCGCATCCTTAACTTCTGCTCTTAATTTTCATTTTGAATGGATAGATCACAATCATGTACATAGAGACAGCAATATATTCTAAAGCCACGAGCAGCTGTCAGCCCCTTTTATTTCCCTTCACAAGTGCATCTGTAAGTTTCTTAACCACTTAACTATTTCCCTTCTCTGAGATGAGATCAAGCAAAACTCCACATATAATTTCTGAGGCTGGGAGAGGATGGGAGTGCGCCTGTTTCTACCTAAGTACGAGGGGTGTTTTTCTGTTTTTTTTTAAGTATTCGTTTTATGAAATTCTCTCTCCGATGAAGTGGATTTGATTCGTCGATAGGATAGGATTAAGTGACGCATGTGGTTTTTATCACAATTCCTAGATCCACCGACAGAATTTTTGAGGTTGCTGCAAAAATCTCCCAATCTCGAAAACAAAAAACACAATGAAAGTAGTAAGAGAAGATGGAATCCATGAAATTCCCTATCATGGTGGAAGATATTTTTAGACATTTTCATTAAATGCTTCCGTGCAGTAGGAAATTAGGCAACGTTTCCAACATGACTGACTTCTCTGATCAGAGAGAAGCATGCCGGGGACACAATTAGTGATTGTGCGAGGTTTGTGTGAAAAGTATCGGTAACAATTGTTTCCTGACGTGTGCATGAAGTGCTAAATTCAGACCGTGTCCGTTAAGTGTGCGCATGATCGTATAGTGGCATTAATAAGATGACAGTGTATTATCAATATCACTGAAAATTTGGCGAAGAGAAAGATCTCCCCTGAACTCGTCCTCCCGAAGGTCTGAACGGACGACCCAGAGCAGAGTCGAGTATCTGGTTGCGAAGACCTTCTGCAAAGGCATCGCGACGATTCCCCAACCCCAATTAAGTCTTCACTTGGCACCAGCAGACTTTCCTATTCCTAAAAGTGAAATCATCCCTCAAAGGACACCACCTTGGGACCCTAACTGCCGTCATAGAAGCTTGCACGCGTACCCTTAGGGACCTTCCGGAATCCTTCTACCAGGGAGCCTTCGAGTCGTGAAAAAGCCTCTGGCGTAAGTGCGTCCCACCTCAAGGGATGTACTTTGAAGAATTTTTAGGCGTTGTAGCCATGTCTGAAAAAAGTCTATTTTTACGAAATATGTTATACAGACTAATTTTTATGCAAACCATATATGCGGCAATATTCGGGAGAAATAAATGGTGCTACTTTAGTGCAAATTCAAAAGTGTAATTTTTACTTGCAAAATTTTGAGCATTAAATTCAAAACTTTAATAAATAATATATTGAAATGAATGATATTTGAAGCTTAGTAGTTCTATTCAGATCATAATAAGAATTCGTATAATCCTAAGATATATGAGAAATAATGAAAAAGCGAAGAGAAAATTCACATTTGAGATAAAACAGATATATATATATATATATATTCATAAACTTTGATAGCAACACTCTATGATAACTCTATATGAGATAACACGATATGATCACTCTATATGAGAACGCAACACTCACACGTTATTTCTTGATAATTTCGACGGAATTGAGCTCCGTCTTCCTCAGAAGATTAGTTAGGACTCTTAGTCCTACAGACAAGTTGGGCAGAATGACGGGAGGTACGAGTAGAATGCACGCGGGAATAAAGAACAATTGATTTGCACGAGTGTAGGGTGTCAGGCTGTGTTGTGTTAGGCGAGGCCACGAAATAAATGTAAGAGGGTTAATTTTGTGTCCATCCAAAACCCACCTCACTCCATGATAGCTTACCAATGCAATAACATTAGCTGAACGTATATATTTCATTCGTCAAAGAACCTTTAAATTATAATTTGTAACTCTATATAATTCTGGGGGTCATGCTTTGAGACAAATCGTGCGTGAAACATTGTAGCGTACATGCACGAAATGTTACGCAACCTCATTTGTTTTTTCGTTCACGTGAATTTTTTTCTTTCAGTCCTGCTGCGAAATGGCCGTCTCCGCGGGGCGTGAGGGGGGAGAAAGCACGGAGGGCAGGCCAGGGAAGTCACGCTTTTTTTAATTTTCCTATCAAATAAATTGGACCCAATAGAAATTCTTTTGTCTTTGCCAGTGCTATACCAGAGTAGGCGTATATGAAAATAAAATAAAAATAATGGCCCACCTGCGGGAGAGGACGAGTTTCCTTCGGGCACTCAATCTCGCACGCCAAACAATTCAAACAGTGAATATCTAATCTGGACGGAATCACGAATACATTATCGCGGACAATGGTGGGTGCACTGATTGCCAAATCCGCTTCAAGACAGGGGTGCATAGGGGGTGGGGGAGCGAAAAGGGGTCGGGGGGTGGGGTGGGCGGAGGGCGTTTCGGGGCCCCCCAAGAGAGTGGACGACCCCGTTCCAACACCGCAACCCACCTTCCCCTACCACCCTCGCGAGGACAATAAATATCGTTCGGCAATTGTTTCTCTCCTCCGTCGCGATCGAATTCATTCGAATGACTGCCCCGCGGCACCAACCCAATCGCACTCACACGCAGCCAATCAGCATCACGATCACGGTATCCGGGGGACAACTGGCTCGGGTCATTACCGAAGTCTCTTTTGCGAATGCATTATACACATATATTATTAGCGTACTGGACAATGGAGGGTATGGAGATGTGGGCAATGAGCGATGATATATTACAAATTATTCTGCCCAGTGGTGGCATCGGGAAGAGTGAGGGGAAGAGAGGTAAGGGGCCATTTCTGAGAGAGTCATGTAGTTGATCCATGTATTTCTGCTTGGAGGGGGTGTTGTCGCAGAGACGAGGCTACGGACTGGGAGTGAGAGCGTTTTGTATTTGATGGGTGCAGATCAGCTATTGAAATGAGGTATTGTTGGATGTTGGTCGGTTTAATGTGGACTGAGGTGCTAAACTTATTGTTCTGGAGGTGAATGTCAATATCTAGGAAAGTGATATTCCAGTCAGATATAGATGAAGTGAAAGATGCCGAGGAGGAGGAGTTGAGAGAGGACATGAGGGATGATAAGGTTTCGCGTCCGTGGGACCGAAGGAGGAAAATGTCATCAATATAACGGGCTCAAAAGAAAGGTTTGAGGGTTTGTAGGTTGAGAAAGTTATGATCAAGTTTACCCAAAAGATCGCCATATGCAGGAGCCATGCGCGTGCCGATTGCAGTACCTTTTATTTGCAGATATATTTTGTCGTTAAATTGGAAAGCATTTTTGTTGAGAACGAGTTGACTCAGTTCGATGAGGAAATCTGAGGACGGGGTGTGTAGTGTGGGTCGTAGAGAAAGGTAATATTTCAGGGCTTCCCCCCTCAGCTTCCTAAGCCCCTTCTCCTACCCTCACCAATCCTCCGCACATGTCCTCTCTGCTCTTTCCCGAGAACGCCATTCTGATGACGACGGTCGTCGAAACGTCAAATACATATGTGAGCATCCTTTTTTTGTGTCTCTACGTTATGTTTTAAAAATTCTACATCCACGCACATCCTCTCTATTCAACATAATTTTCTCTGATTCCTTAATTCTAAATAAATACATTCAAGTTTTTATGGAGTCAATGTTCAAAACATTTACTCGATTGAAACTAGTACACATTATAAAGAGGTTATTTCAAACTCATCGCTCAAACTAACGGTTTTCCAAAACTATCCATCTCCGAGCGGGTCCTCATATTTCGTAGGAAAGCGATTTTTGTTTGTCAAAATCTATTGTTAAAATCACGCGTTGTTTTCCTGGCATATATTGTTCTATTCCGATACGATTGTCATCGGAATGGGTGTTTACTTGAATAGGAATCGGAGGATAATGGGTCGAAAAAGACACCATAACGGAAGAGTGATGCAATCGGAGGTGGAGTAAGCTCGCACTCACGAAAAATGGCACATGGATAAAAAACAGCGGGAGAGATTCGTGATCGTCGTCCGGATGATCGAAATCCCTCCCACCCTTCCCCCTCTCTCCTTCCCATTTCGCCCCCCGAGGCCCGCGCCCCCTTTCCTCCGCGAGGAACAAAAGGGGTTGGAAGCGGGGGGGGGGGGCGTCTTTCCGATCACGGACGGCGTGGCCTTTGCGTCCGACATGCACGGCGCACGCTTCGACGGCGGCGCGGGATGGGAGAGATCTTTCCCTTCGCGAGGCAACCCATCATTATTAAGGATGGAAAGAAATATAACGCCATGTGGGGGGGAGGAGAAGGGGAGAGCTCGCGGGGGGGAAAGGCGCCACTTATCGTGACCCAGATCGTGAGCGAAGGAATTGCTCCCTCTGGGGGAGTCCCTGACCAAACCTGAAGGGGCCTCCAATCACATCAGCGAGTGACTGCCTCCCTCTAGAAGCAAGGCGAGTGTGCAAATGGACGCAACAATAATCATGACTAGGATTAAATTTAGGCGTGAGTTCATTGTTACGACAAAGTTACCTAACCGAAGCTGATACGCCATCATACAGGTATTGTCCTGTAGCATTGTCGTCGTCGTAGTTAGTAATAGACGTCGTCTATGATGTTCATGAATCGATAAGTGATTGAGGTGTTTGGATTACTGATGACTGGGTACGACTTAATCACGATTCGTTCTCGATCGTTCCGCAACAATGTTTAATTTATTTGGCTGATTTAAATTTATAAAATATCTGCTATCAGGATACGTGTAAAATGATAATAAATGCAGGAAACAAAGCTTATCGTGCCAATCAACTCGGTCAAAAACTTGTAGTATAGAGGTGGAATTCTTCCTTCTTTCAAAGCGTCCTCACCAATGTCTCACTGAATGTCTCCGATAGCTTACCAAACCGTGCCAACTAACCGATGCCCAAAATTGAAATCTCATATAATGGAATAGCGCCTTTGGTGAAAAATATTAAACATAAAGAATACTCTAGGCCCGATCAAATACCCGCTCGTATATTAAAGGAGATAGCGTCGGAAATTTCACCGTATCTAGAAATAATATTTAAGAAGTCGCTGGTCATAATGATCTTAGGGCTCCCAGAGATTGGAATACGGCTAACGTAACACCAGGATTTGAAAACGGAGACAAGAAGGAACTGAGCAAGTACAGACTTACGAGTATTTCCCTCACAACCAAGGTAGTGGAACTTAGAGTGGCTAGTTAGATCGTGAGACAACTCGATAACCAGGAGTTACTGATGAATAACCGACACGGTTTCCGAAAGGGTAGATCCTACGAGACGCAGCTTGCACTTTTTGTTCATGATATCCTTATTTCGGAATACAGCAATGTTCCAGTGAACGCGGTTTTTCTAGAATTTAAAAAGGTTTTCGACAAAGTAACTCATACTAAACTACTCGCAAAGCTAGAAGCATATGGCATAGGAAAAAATCTCTTCGATTTATGAAGCTTTCTCTTCGATTCCAGCTCAAATTCAGTAGAAGTTACTTTTTGGTGTTCCCCAGGGAAGTGTCGCGGACCTCTCATTCCTACTTTACGTTAACGATATTCACTCCGTAGTCACTAGTAAGATACGTTTATATGCCGATGATGCAGTAGTTTACCGTGATATCTGTGATTCTGAGGAAACAGCAGCTTCGTCAGATGACCATACGTTGGTGCGACACTTGCCAAATAGAATTAAACTTAAAAAGTTCGGAGTCATAAATTTTTGGAATAAGGGCAATTCCCACCAGAACACCTACTGCATATGGAAAGTGTAGAATCGATTAAATACTTAATGGCATTGCCCTCACTCACGACCTCTCCTGGGTGAAACACATACGGGGAATATGTAGACAAGCTAACAAAAAATTAGGATTTATTAGAAGACTACTGGGTAAAAGTGATTAAAATTTCAAAGATAAATTTTATCTGTCGTTGGTTAGGTCTTATTTGGAATATGCTGCAATTGTATAGGATACTCACGATGTTGGATTGATTGCCAAATTGGATCACGTACAGCGTAGAGGAGCTAGATTTGTAAAACGTTGATATGATAAACTTAGGAACGTATCCAAAATATTAGAGGAGGTAGGCTGGGAATCCCTTAATGAAGCAAAGGTTAAATTGCAGATTTGTAGCTCTTGTATAAATTGGAAGGTCTCTTTAGCAGTGATGTTGAAACGTGTTATTAGACCCTGCGGAAGATGATATCATATCAATAAAAGTCGAGAGATAAAGGGAAGAAGTGACATATTTGAAATGTTATTTTTCCTACAAACGTAAGGGAGAGAATAAAGAAAGAGGTAAAGAATAAAACTCGGCCGGATATCGAGGGATCCTGGTTCGAATCCCGGTCAAGGCGAATGATTTTTACTCTCTGAAATTGTTGCATTATAATACACACATAGCGGGTGACTCCGTTAATAGTTACTGTTGCGGCATCTCCCGCAGTTTCTTGAAAATAAATTGTATCCTCCCGCGCTAGGAGGGGAAAGGTGTTTTTGGTCAAGCTTAGTCTGGTGTGTAGTCACCCACTACCACACACCCTAGCGTTGGTTTTCAGGGTACAAAATAAAACTATAATTAAAAATTAAAAATGAGCAGATGAATTCTTAGAAAGAGCTTTTTGATTCATAGCAGCCTCCACCTTCAAAAATAAGTAGATTGGGGGCAGACACATTATGAATGGAAGGTTGATATTCTGGACAATGTCATGGCGTTGAAAACTAGAAGCCGGTGGTAGTACGAGAAAGGATGAATGGAGGGAGTCCACCGGAAGTGGATTGAGCGGAAGAACAATTTTAAAGGTATTCATGAAATTTTATCAAGATAACGGGTGTCGCTGAAATTTGAGAAGTACTTATAACTCTATGTTATCAAAGCATGAATACTTTATACCAATACGCTGACCGCGGTGGCGTCGAGGCAATGTTCTCGCCTGCCAACCCAGAGGTCGCAGGTTCGATCCCCTCACAGGATTTTTCCTCATAGGGTTTCAGTGTTTATAATTGTCTTTAATTTTATATCATTGTTTGGAAAAGTCAGCAAGGCGCTCTTTTTGGATCGTACAAAATAATAAAATACTTTTATCTTCGTTCACAATTTCAATCCTGAGTAAGGACAATGAATCCAAGGGTTAACTGTACCCTGATGTTTCCTTCTCCCCATGGGTTCCGGAGAACGGACTACGTCATTAAGAAACGGTTTGTGCCCTTCCGCCTTCCCCAGGCTCCCCTCACTTGTCGCTGTCAAAGCATTCTCAGCTTACCTTTCAGAGAGGTCTCGTGCATTAGCAGTGATATATCTGATTTCAGGAGGGCCGGCACACTGCACAGGAACGAATACTGACATCATCGACACTTATCCGCATTGCATTATGGTACTAAAAAAACTCCCGATCGCATATCAAACGCAAAGGAACCCATCACAGGAACAGTATAGCCCTTACAGGTGCACGTGTTTGGGATCAACGTGAGGCTAAATGATTCGCTCGAAGGATTAATGGGAACTCATTAATCCACTCTATGGTAAATTTGCTACTAAAAAAGCGTACGGATTTGTTAGGACGGCACCCATTTTTAGGATCAGCCGGTCATTATCGGCAACCCGTACGATTTTCACCTTCGAAGAGACAGGAAATTTGAATTCATCAGTAATTGTGAATTATTGGGGCTCAGCATTGCAACACCGAAATGGATTGTGTAAACTCGATTAAGCACTTTTAGGCGTTACTCTATCTCACGATCTCTCCTAAGTGAAACACATACGGGGAATATGTGGACAAGCTAACAAAAAGTTGGGATTTATTAGAAGAGTACTGGGTAAATGTAATTTAAAAGGTCAAAGAGAATTTTATCTGTCGTTGGTTAGGCCTCATTTAGAATATGCTGCAAGTACTATATGGGGTCCTCACGAAGTTGAATTGATTGTCGAATTGTATCGCGTGCAGCGTAGAGGAGCTAGATTTGTAAACATTGTTTTGATAAACTTAGCAGCATATCCAAAATATTAGAACAGCTACGCTGGGAATCACTCTCGAAGCTAAGGTTAAATTACAGATTGCATAAATTGGAGGAACGTCTCTTTAGCATTGATTTTAAAAATGTATTATTACCCCATTCGAACTACGGAAGGAGAGATCATGCTAAAACAATTATATTGATTAAATTTAGAACAGATGGATTGAAGATTCCATTTTTTCCACGAGCGACAAGGGATCACCATTGTCTGACAGCGGTGGGGTCATATTCGGGTCAAAATCAGTCTGACGTTCACCCCCTGCCACGCACCCTGGCAGTGGCTTGCAGGGTACTAAAATAAATACAAAAAAACGGTGATTTTTTTCGGACCACCCGGATGAAAAACGAGAAGGCGAATTTGTCACGGGAGATGCAGAATCTTTTCTTGAGATGTAGAATTCTCTCTAATCTGAAATCCCTACCAGAATCATAACACATTCTTACACATTCATTTACATGCTGAACATGGTCTTCTGACACTTCCTGCCACACGCCCCGGAGGCGCTTTCACGATGGAGCGTAGAAAACTTGAAAACCTACAGTGCTCCACGACGAGAGTCCATTTCTCAAAACGTATTGATTCTGAAATCGCTGTTTTCGGAAAGAACGCTTTCTGCCTCCTCTGCGGCATCACGGAAGGAAAATAGAGAAGTTATTCGGGAAGTAGGGTTGATGAAACGCTTTTGCAGTCAGCAAACGTGCCGTTCAACCCTCGTCTGTCATCCCTTCCCCTCCCCCCCCGCACCTGCTGCCCCTGAAAGACACCGTCCCGGCCGGAGGATCCAAACTCACTCAGGGGAAGGCACGCACCCACTCAGCGACGGAACTCAACTTCCCCAATTGGAATTCCTTCTTCCTTTGCTCTCGGCCACAGGGGCGGGCGAGCAAACGCCCTCTTTCGGGAGAGGTAGGCGCGAGGTAAGGGTGGGATGAATGTGGCGGGGAATGGTCCAAAACAAGACGGAACCATTCGCAGTTGTGGGGGGGGAGGGTTGGGGGAGGGGGGAGGTGAAAAAGGGTCCGAGTGGGAATGGAAAGAGGGAGGGAAAGCGTCCGCGCCCAGCTCCCAGAGAGCAGTCAGTCAGCGAGGGGTGGGTGGGCACGAAGGCCCGTATCCAGAGACGACACTGCGTTGCGCCAGTGCAGCCTCCTTGCTTCCCCACCAGATCCGTAATCAGAGACGGCAGGCAGCCCTGCCACTAGTCTTCTCGCAGCAGGAGGGGAGATGGCATTGTTGCAAACATCTTCTTTCCATTTATGCGTGAATATCGGCGATATTTTCCTCGATTTAATACGGAAACCAGCCAAACTAGACAGGACATATGAAATAGCACATAGATTGCCGTGATATCAGCGAAACTGTACAAACTGCTGATAGGACGAAGTAAAAAAAAGACCGTTAGTGCTGAGTACGGCAGTCAAAAAAAGCCGGAGAAGAAAGTGAAAAACGAAATTCTATGCATTTTTTGTATTTATTTAGTACCCTGCAAGCCACCGCCAGGGTGTGTGTGCCAGGGGATGAATACCTATCAGGCTAATTTTGACCTGAATATTTTTACCCCTATGGTGGTCGGGCCTACCCCTATTCTGAGCCCTTATCGTTTGTGGAAAAAAATATATCTGAAATCTCTCTGTTCTATATTTAATCTCTCTAATTTTATTTACATGACCTCGCCTACTCCAGTACAATGGGGTTAATAATAAATTGTTCGTGGGCAAATAATTCACATCAACTATGAACCTCAAGACAAGTGTTCTCTTCATTTTACTGATGTGATAGGTCGCAGTAATCCAGGGATAAAGCGTTGGACAACTGGCCGAAGGACCCGGATTCGATTCCCGGTCAAACCACTCTGGGCACCAGCAGCTCCACCCAAGGTATGTGATTTTTCGGGTACCAGGTCTTCCTGGGAAACCATAAACGGCACAGGAAAAGGAACTGGCCCCCCTACCCTGATGTTTGAATTTCACACATCGTATAGGGGTTGGTAGAATTCACCCAGTACTATCACCTACCAAACCGACCTTAGGGTTGATTACTGTGTTTATGGTTTTATGGTGCAGTGTTATTCAAGTAGCAATATCAGTATTTCACATGGTATTATTGTATGCATGATATGCGATATTTATTCGAAAAGCAACGGCCGTTTTCTTATATTTAAATATTGGCTGGTCAGAACAAAGTTGTTCGCATGTAGCTCTGTACATTTTTGAAGAGTTATCTTGAGAAACGGTTGTATTCGAAAGATTATTATTCCCCTACGCAACGCAATGGGCCGCAGGGGGTCGCGAGTGCGGCGGGGGCTGAGGCATCGTGGAGGCAGTCAGCGAAGGGGCTGAGGTTCAATCCTGAAATGAGAATTTCAGTTGCTCTTAAGGAAGCAAGCACAAGAATATGGCAGCAGGCGTCTGCCCTGAGGTTTGCTTGACGGGCAATGGATGTGTATACTCAGCCCTGGAGAGCGCAATTCGTGCAATTCATAAAATGGCTGAGGGGCCGTAAATTTTGCCGAGGAATCAAGAGGGCCAGTCAAAATTGCTGGTGCCCGGATATTCACACAAGAGTCTGTGAAGTGAAATTCTGTTCCAGGCCGGACCGAGCATGTGGGTGTTCTCGTGGAAACGGGAAATGTCAAGAAAAAATCCGTTAGATTTGTTAAAAATTAAAAAAAAACAACAATTTTACCATGCATTCTATGACACAAAATGACGACCGCTGAGGAATTTCAAATTTCTCTGAAATTTTGCATGTATCACTTTAGGTGGTAATGTGAAAATGAAACGTCCTGTAGGTTTCAAAGAAACTTTGTTCCGGACCCATCAGGGTGGAAATCGATTATCGATGAATGTGAGAAGAATTGCAAGTGAATGAGACGGATTAACGTTTAAAATACGGCGAATGACAGTCAGGAATTTTAACGACGGCAGTCAATTTGAAAGGGCGTGGTGGTCCATTGGGTGGAGCGCTGGGCCTGGTTAGTTGGAGGGCCTTGATTGAGGGGAGTTATTTGTGCGCAGCGTTAAGCACGAGAGCTTAACATAGAACGTAACTGCGGAAATTATTCGTAAATGGGAGGGATTACGGAGGAAAGTCACGAGAAGCAAGTGATGGGAGGCGTAAATAGGGGAATCTACGAAGAAATGAAAAGATCGGTAGGTAACGGGATAGAGTAGAGAGAGGGCTCATGCAATTGCCAAATCCGCGGAATGATGCCCAACGACTATGAACAAAAAATGTTTTCTTAATTATTTCGTCGCGATCGCTCTGGGCTGTAAAACGAATCGCCAGCAGCGATAATGGAGCAGCTTCCCTTCATTCCCTCCGTGGAATTATTTCAATTTGCCGAATTGAGGGACCGGGGGAAGGGAGAAGAATCTGCCAAATAGACCCAAGAAGAATGTGCCCACTTTCGAACAAAGGGGATTGGTTTGATTGGTGGTGGGAGGGCGGTGGGACGGAACGGAGGAGAGGGGAGGGACGATTGTATTGCATTGACATCGGTTTCTCTATCTGGATGGGTTGAGCGGGGAGCCAGAATACAGGGACGAAAATATTTGTAAAAACAAAAGGCAAAAGACACCACTATAGAATCCGTTTCCTCTTCTTTTTCTGACGCCGAGACAAAGGAATATTTGTGTGGCCGTCGAAATGTGGAAAAATGTGACCGGTGCGAACGAAATGGGACCGACGAAAGATATGTCCGCGGCCGACGAATCATTCGCCCGTCGTCGCAGAGATAACAAATGATGCGCGTCCTCAGACCAACTCGGACTCGTCTCTCCGCCCCTCCCTTCCTCTCTTCCACCCTCCCCCCTCCCTCTCTCTCTATTGATATGTATTTATGACCGCCGTGTCCAGACGAAAAAATTCGGGCGATGTGTGCAGAATTGTATTGGCCAATAAACTGGGTAATTTTTTTCCGAGAAATGAAAAAAACGCAGGCCTACATGAAAAAGCTCTTGTGTTTTTATTAGATTATATTCCTTAAATTTATTCAAAAAGAAGTGGCGAGCACAAAATATGTTGTCAACACCTGTGGATAGATTATTTACGAATCATAATTTTCGTAAATGAATATTCCGAATTTAATTTCGCTGAAATCCGTTCGCAGAGATTAGATAATTATTTTTATTGGTGTGTTTAACTGTAGGTAATGAAATATGCTGGGCAGGAAAAGAGTGTAATGCTAATATATATCGATGAGGACGTCAATTAAACGATCGCGAGCTCAGATATATTTTTTGTCGACCACGCTTAAAATGATGTGTTGGGCAGATTTGAGTGTCTTGAAAAAACTGAAAAGAATTTCAGTGGTAATTGAGTTTTATTCGTAAAGATAGTCTTAATAATTGAAGCCATTTCGAAAGTAAGTATGTTATGCGCGATTACTACCAAAATGAAAACATAAGATCTTAAAACATAACCCCGCTATTTTTTCCATGAAAAATATTTAGGTATTCAAGAAGAGATCAAGAAGTTTTATCCTCAGTTATAATAATGCGCGAAAGAGAGCCATAAACTGTATCCGCATGACCTTGACCGTCTGAGGGAAATTTTCAGACTGAATCTCACTCGCGAATGTTATGTACTGCGATTCGCCAATTTAGGAAGTCATTTGAGCACGATCGCAGAACACACATGCCGAGCGAACTCGTGCTGAAGTGACTCAAAATCATAAATATCTCGAGGGATGGGTTTTCAATTACGACGAAGAAACAAAGAAAAAATAATTCGGGAGAGCCCCGGAGCGGAAGCGGGAAGAAATACGCGCGCGCCACGCATATTTTTTTCCATCGAGTGGAGGAAAGTGTTTCCACCGAAGCGTAACTGGCCACGAGAAATGCTGTCCTCCCTCGTCTTCCCCCATCACCCAGCCTCTTCTCCCACCCCCATCCCCCACCCTCGTCCCCACCAAAGAGCAGAGGAACTCACGGAAGAAGCAAATGGGGAAAAGACGCAGATAAAATGGAGTAAATAACTTAGAAATAATGACATTGGCTGAAAGGGGCCGAGGGAAATAATGTTGAATAGGGGGAGTGGACTTGCCCCGAAGCGGAGGGTCTTATGGGGTTGGGGCTTTGGGGGTTGAGGCGTGTGGCAGGGGATGGGGGAGGAAACGATGACGGGAATATTTTCCAAGGCTTCGACACAAAAAGGGAGCGCGCGTAAATATGGAAAAGTTATGTAAAAAAGGGGACGTCTCTCGGGTGCCTCTTCTATTCCGCCGAAAAAGGGAGAGAAACTCCGGGGGAAGGAAGGGCCGTGAAAAGGGGGTCGCTCGCTCCCCGAAAATGAGTTTAGGAGACAAACAAAAAAATACATGAATGTGTTTGCGTGTGACGTGGGTGGGTGACGGAGGGGTGGGTGCTATGAGGAAGAGGAAGGATTTTGGCGGACGAGGGGGAGAGAGAGGCTGGGGATCTCTCTCGTCCACGGTCTGCTGCCACGGGGGGTGGGGAAGCGCGGCTGGAAGGGGTGTGGGTGAGGCCTCCTCTTTCCTTGCCCGTGAAGTGGAGGGTAGGGCCGGCGGAGGACGGAGGAAAAAATGGGTCCCCGGGTCGGCGGTCTACACGACGCCTGGTTTCTCTCTGCGCCCCTCCCCCCTCCTGCGTGCACCCCTCTGTGAGGGAGAGCACCCTCAGCCTCTTCACCCGCCCCGCCCCCCCTCCCCTGGCGTCTGGGAGCATTGGCAGGGCAGGGGTCCCGCAGAGACGGCTGGTGTCGGGTGCATGCGGGAAAGAAGCGAGAGGGAAGTCGACAGGGGTCGCCTCGGAAGGCAGTCACAGTTAGGGGACACTTTTCGACCCTTCCTCCACCCCCTCGTGAAAACAGTGGTTCCAAACCCTTATCTAGCGGGGCAAGTCATTATGTTCAAACTGGAAAAATTTCAGTTGAAAACTGCAACTGTATCGTTAGCAGATGCTGCGATCGATCCTTAAGCACATGTAATGCAAGCTATAACAACGTCACAAAGCTCCAAAGCTGGTGGTCGAGATCGCCGACATGGTACTTGATTTGAGAGATGGTTGAGGCCGATACTTTGTGGAAAGCCATTTGTAAACCACTGAGGACAAAACAAATGACGTCATTCAAGAGGTGAAACGATGATTTTCGACGCAATCGGGTGAGTTCTAATATGACCGTCTTCTAAAGATCAAGAAACCCTGGGATAAAGGTATAACTCCGGATGTGTAGGAGTCTAAATAATGTGGAGGAATCTAAAGAATCGCTAATAAAAACTAATTTTCTATCTAGATTATATTTTAGTAATAATTAAAAGTCTAAATTGCACCCTCGTATATCCCTAGATCACTGGGGGAGGAGACCACAAAATGGTTAATTCCGATTACTGGGCGCGAAGACTTTTGTAATACCCAAAACACCATAAACATTCACATTTTTATGATTAGTGACATCCTTGTATATCCTAGATTTATTTAGGAGCCGACGGCGATTGACACAAGTCCACGTTAAACAATGATGCAAGCAGTTCCCGTTTCTTCGAAGAAGTGTAAGCGAATTTAAAATAAAAAATACTCAAGTCAGACTCAAATAAGTAATTAGATTACTCCTATTTACTCATAAAAAAATCGCCCTTTTCCGCGAATGAGTAAACCCACGCGACCGTTGAATGCATGGAATCGCGTCGACCACATTTCCCTCTCCTGATAACACGCTGAGTTTCTTACTCCAATATAGCCGAGCGATTTTTTCTATATAACTCCCATTCTCATTAGCCGGAAACAATTATGCTTCTCCCCAGCCCCAATGCCTGCATCTGCCCGGATCGAAGCTTCGGAGGAACGATCACCATTTGATAGACGGAATTACTTCCTCCACGGCGGAGGAGCTCTCGAAGGGATGGGAGTAAACTCGAGGGGATGAGGGGAGACGATGGAGGAAGAAAAAACCCGGAGTCTCTCAGTTTAAATTTCGCATGAATATTAATGCGACTCTCTCCGAGGGTTTAGGGGCGTCAATTCCACCGTGACTGCCGCGCTGGAGTCCCGCCTGCATTAGGGGTGACCCCATTGCCCATCGAATGCTCCTCCCACCTCTCCTCCTGCTTCGCCACCCCCCCTTTTTGGCCGATACCAATCACAACCCTTCACCCGGGGAAGGAAAAATAGTGGGCTCCGAGCCATTTAAGGCAGGGGTGAAATCAACAACTTCCTCGTCCTCTCGCTAAAAAAAAGTTAGCCGGGAGCGTAATTTCCCTCGTAGTCTATTCCGCCCTCCCGTCCTTCGCCCCCCCCAACCCCCTACCAACCAACCCTCTCCTCTTCCAGAGCCACCCTCAAGGCTTCATTCGGGTTTTGCATTTAATCTGCGCTAAGAATAATTTATACTTGAACGTTCATTTTCTTTTACAACCTACGATTCGAAAATCACAGAATGCACTTTTATAGAATTTAAGCGTTTATTTTATGCCTTAGAAGAAACTGTCTGAGTGAAAAAGGCGGATGGATGATCGTGCCTGATTCCACATCCGTTAATTTGCCTCCATCAGCACCCCTGATATCTGAAAGATTCAGGCTCCCAACCGTGTTCAGTGAAAATTCGCAATATCCATGACAAAATACATCAATGTAAATTACTGGAGGGGGGAAATTTAAATACGGTTTTATTACGGACACACTAGCCTCTCTGGGCACCCTCAGCTTTACCCTAGCTGTGGTTGGTTGGGTACCAGAATATCCCGGGAAACCATAGGCGGCACAGGAAAATGCACCGCCCCCCCAAACCCTTATATCGTATATGGATTTCACGCGCCATCGGGCTTAGGCTAATGGGTTAACTCCAGCATCGCCCGTTAATTCGCCCTTCGGGACGTGGCAAAAGAACGTATGTCGTTTATCCCCATGAAGCGTGCGCGCGCCGCGGCAGGTGCTCCTCTGGGCTTGACTAATTGCTTTCCTCCACATCCAGTTCTGTTCTTTCCTCCGGCGCCAGGCGCTCGACCGGGTGATGCAATTACCTCACGCCAAAAAGTGCATCCGTGCACCTCATTTCAATATCCCCTCCTGCTCCAGTCAAGAATCACCCGTGACAGCTCTGAAACACTGCAGAAAATCAGGTTTTCTCAAGGACGGGGCGATCTGGGGAGCGGAATGGAGAAGGGAGGCAGGCGCCACCAATCACTCGGCGGAGGCGAGAAACACGGAAAAAAATGGAAAAATTCCCCCCTAAGCCAAACAAATGAATAATTATTCTCATCCCCAGACGGTGGCGGCGCTGAGCAGAAGAAATGGATCCCGGGCTGTTGTGCCTGCGCATGGCGTGTCTGCTGCTATTGCTCTCCATGCGATTCGGCCATTCCTTTGTAAATAGCAAGATTACAAGTTCCGCCCCAGAAGTATACAGTATTGCCAGGATCGATGCATTCTCTAAAAAGTCTTCGAAGTAGCACCCGTGTGAATCCACACACCGCTGATAGTGGGTTTTCCACGCCATATATGCCTTCCGGAAGGCTGCTTCCGGAATGCTGCGAACCTCTCTCGTCACGGCCTATTGTAACGCTTACACCTTGCGGTTTTGACGTCCTTTCGGCACGGATTTAAGTCTGGTGAGGCAACGTCAGGGCTGTAGGGTGGCTAAGGCAGGGTCAAGAAGATCTTGACAGATCCGCGGGCGAGTTCCCTTTTGTTCGTCCGAGAGAACTCGTAGCACAACTCCGTACACACCTTTCTCTTACCCATATTTTCGGTCAAAAGTCAATGCTTTTAGAGATACCGCGTTCATCGGAAATCATGCAAACACTTAATCTGCGATCCCTGTCCAAGAAAGCCTTCACGCTTGCAACATTTTCGTCCCTTTTTTAGGTTGAAGGGCGTCCTGAACGCTCGGCGTCTTCAACATTTTCTCTACCCTTCAGAAACAACTTGTGTCACTTAAAACATCCAATCTACCCATGACGTTATTACCGTAAGCTGCCTTGAGCATATCATAAAAGCCTATTTCCCGGTCTTTCCCAGTTTCACGCAAAATTTGATTGCATTATAATGACCGGCCAATGCGTAACAATATCACGTTATAGAGGTGTCGCAAACCCAACGATCCGCACTCTGCATAGGTTGAGAGCCAACTGCCGCCGGCCTCCAGCTGTACTGAGACTTCCTTCCCGCAAACTAAGACAGAGAAACCGTCCGTCCGTCCCTCCATCTATCCGGGAAAAAATATAGTAAGTCATATAGGTAGTACTCCTTTTGGGACCGACCATGCAAGTTCGAAAATAATAACATACCATGGGTTATGAAATGTTTATTCGTATTACCTTAACCATGAGTCAATCTTGATGAATCTCTGATTCCCAAATTTTAATGCCAAGGTGAAATGAGAAAATCTTCCCATACTGATGGACGATGGTTTTAGTAATGCCGTCCACGAAAATTTCTCCACACATAAATGAAATCTGAGAATATAGAGGAGTTTATATGACCGCTTCTTTATTCTTATTGAATCATCTGTTTCATATACTTCCATCAAAATAATTCCCTGAAATTGAAAACAACTAATCTCGCCTGCTAAACACCACTTCTGTTAATTTGCTTTTTGATGTATTACGTATTGTTATTCAGTTGTACAAGCTTAAACTAATCCAATATATTAAAGTGTATGTTTCTCCATCTTTCCAGGGAAGATAAAAGATTTGCCTGAAACAAAAACTGGGATAAATGAATTTTTCGCTGCAAAAACATCTATCCACTGAAAAATCACCAAAAAACTGGTTGAACTCAAGGGGTTTTAACCCATATTTACAGGAGCACACAACGCAAAAGACAATGCAAACATCCATAAAACCGCATTATACACAGCGTTCAAACTCACTGATGAAAGCTGACCTATCGGCGTGTCTCGTGCCTCTGTGCCATGCAGAGTTGAGAGACGGCACAATTCCCGAATGTGGGAATGGACTGAAGGCGGTGCACGCCCGACTGGCACCGTGCACAGTTGTCGCTCACCGAGGCTTTTAGAATCCACGCATATGGTTGCAGACGAAGAGGTTAAAAGCGTGCCGGGAGAGAGAGATCCAGGATAGCCTTGGCAACTTGTAGCTTCCCTGCTTGGGGCCTTATTTCGGGGAAACCGACAAAAAATGCGAAGAGTCGTGCCTTGGGGACGATATTTTTTTTAATTTGCGGAGAATATATTTTTGATTCGCGGAAATCGATCCGCGGATCTTGGGCACCTCCGCTCAGGACGACCAGGAATGCATCCCATGGCCCCCTGGTGGTCCCCCCGGAACAAAAAATCCCCACCCTCGGTCCACTACACATCCACCCATGCATAGGTGGAGGGGGGGGTTAAAAATGCATGTTATCGCAAGCTGCCCATCTCCGGACCACCCACCTGTGGTTCGGGACGGGGGGGGGGTGGGTTCGCTCCCGCCGCCTTTGATTCGCCACTACTCTGCGCACGCGCCAAGCCTACATATTGCGTGCCCCCTCCGTCCCATCCCCGGCGGCCGCTGTTTGTCGAGCCACAGATATAAAAATGTCCATTCCTCAAAAGGAAAAAAGTTACCCATCCTCCTGCCCCCCTCTCCTCCCAATTTTCGTTCCATCGCCCGTCCTTTCCTTACCGCCCTTCCTTCCTCGATCGCCCTTTTCCAAACCACCCCCTTAGGTAAAATTCGGTACAAGAGGGGGAAGGAGGACTCACCGACAAATTGCTTGCGAAAATAACAGTATACGTTCCTAATGATATTTACCAATATGTTTGATTTTGTGTTCGATTCATTCGTCGAAGTTCCTTAAAATATGAATCTGTTAAATGCTTATGATTCGGAAAGGATTCTCCTCATTGTAAATTTTATCTTGCGACGTTGGAAGCACACGTCCTGCACCTGCATTTAGAATGAACCAATGAAAAGGGGTTTGTAATATACATGGCAGTTTGCTTCAATTTGGCTTGTGCATGGTACAAATTAGTGGTCAGAATTATTTACCCAAAAATATTGATTAGCAAACAATCCTCATACCATAACCTTTTGGTTATTTCAGCTAAAACAGATGAAATTATTTTTGTCAACGTTCGGTTAGCTCTAACATCGATTAAAAAATCATTACAACTGCTTATCTTCTTTTGAGCACTACATTCTCACTTATTTCAACTGTCGTATTGTGAAAGTTTTCTAATATTTTCATCGTCAATTGAGATTCATTCCGCCGAGTGAGTGTTCATGTATCATTAAAAAATTTGCAGTAAAACTAAAATTTGAATTCCGATTATCGTAATCTCTGATGATATTCCACCAAATTTTCAAATGTTTTTTTTTGTCAAATATATCAATATATCAATATATCAAATATGTCAATATATCAAATTCATCTCAAGCCACACTTTTTCTTATGAAAACATTTGCAATCGTTAAAAAATACCTGCTCCGTGCCCTGCAATCGCCAGTTGGTGTGTGGCAGGCAGATTACAGTAAGATAATCACAAAATACCTGTAGTGTATGCCTATGAAAATCCATGTACACTTTGTTTGAACTGAAATTCTCTTAAATTGTGTCAAATGAAATCAGGGAATAGGATGATTCTATACTACCTGCTATGAACTAAAAAGGGTGTTTCAGGGGTCTGGGTGGGATTCAGGTGACCCACGCTGCGCATCACATTGCGTGATCCCTCATTTCCGAATGGAGAAGGAGGAAATGTCCTCAATCATCCAAACAACTTCCGACGACGATGGAATAGGAAGTCGTGAATTTTCGTCACCAGCCCCGATTTCACGTCGTAGTCCCACGATGGACTTTACAACGACTATGCTTTACAACCATACACTACCTTGCAAGCTGTTACAAGAGACCGTGGCAGAGGGTGATAGGTACCCAGGAATTCTCATTCCACTCCGCTACATCCATATACAAGGTCTGTTCCAGTAGTAAAACATTTTTTCCAGGATAGACTGACGGTCGGACAGCGGTTCCTCTGGCTGGATTCAAGGGAGGGAAGGCTCAGGAAAGGCTGGAGACCGGTGGGAATAGGCTCCCAGCCTTTGCGGAGTGCAGATTGTTCGTTTGCGAAACCTCTTCAACGTGTCCTCGTTACGCTCCGTCATGAAACGGTTATTGGAACAGCACTACACCATCATATTTTGCGTGAAATTGACCAAAACCGGGAAATAGACTTATGACATGCTCGAGGCAGCTTATGGTGATAACGCCATGGGTAGATTGGGTGTTTTTAAGTGGCACACATTGTTTCTGAAGAGTAGAGGAAATGTTGAAGACGCCGAACGTTCAGGAAGCCCTTCATCCTAAAAAAGAGACAAAAACCTTGCAAGAGGGAAGGCTTTCTTGGACAGGGATCGCAGATTTGGTGTTTGCATGATTTCCGATGAAATCGACATCCCTAAAAGTGATACGCATCGACTTGTGAGCGACAACATGGACAGGAGAAAGGTATGTGTGGAGTTGGTGCCACGAGTGCTCTCGGACGAACAAAAGGAAACTCGCACGCGGATCTACCAAGAGCTTCTTGACCATGCTTCAGCCACCCTGAAGCCCTGACGTTGCCTCACCAGACTTATTCCTCTTCCCCCACCTCAAATCCGTGCCGAATGGACGGCACCACGGCTCGATGAAAGTGTTACAACAGGCCTTGACGAGGGAGCTTGGCAGCATTCCGGACGCCGTCTTCCAGAAGTCGCACGAGACGAATTAGGTTTCCTTCCTCCTCCTTTTTGGGACATCACATTACAAAAGAGCTCCCCTCCCCCATTTAGTCTTGTCGCATAAATAACCGATATCCGATCGATCACTCGACCAAGTGATCTCTCCTGCGAGAGGGCCGCCGTCTCGGGGACAGCCCTCGGCGGGGCGGAAGAGCGTGGGGGAGGGAGGGAGGGCCGCGCATCTTCAAGCCCCCGGTTTCCCTCGTCCGACGGAGGCATCGGGTGGGGGCAGGGGGGGGAGTCAGCAGTCAGTGCATCCACGACCGTCGAGGCCCTCCCGCGAAATTCACACAATGGAATAAGAAACAGATTTGTACCCGAATTCCCGAAGGACGTACGTGAGGAGGCATCGTGAGGGAAGGACTTGACATTTTTCCGGCCTGAATAAGGGGACCCGTCCTCCCCTCCCTCACAATCTGACACGTGATCCGCGAGAGCCTGGCTTCTGCTCTCCACGTCACGTCCCCGCGAGTCCTCTTCCAAATAAATGCACGGAAGGCGGTGCAGAGAGGCAGGCACTCAGCGCGCATGCCCACGCATGAATGTGAGGGCGCGTCATGAGCACTTGTAGCTGCCCTTTTAGCCTGCCGCCCATTTCATGATAAGAGCGCCTCGGAATTCAGGGGAGGCTTCTTCCCATTGTGCACTCACCATGCTTCCGACGCCGAAGAATTCGTCTGAGGCTTAAAAAGAGTAAATATTGAAATCGCTAGTGGCAAGGCATTCCTTGGGAGGTTGTTTTCCCCCCATCATTATTTAAAGAAGTTTGACTATGGAAGTGGCGAAAAATGGAAATTCCGAATCAGAACGAATTCGCATTTACTCTCTCCGTATTTATGCTAAGGGAGGTTATGATATTCATGAGACTAATCGATTTGGGGTCCCGGAGCGACTCCTGTCTGATCTCCCTATTACGTGTACTTATGTCTGCCCGTGCAAGCGGAATGTTTCGCGAAAATAAATGTAAAAAAAATTGAAATTCCAAAGAAATTTATAATTGCATATGTCCGAGGATGGACTGAAAACTAATGCGCACATGCTTGTAGATCACAAACAAGATGGCCTTCAGGAGCACTCCTGGTGGCATGTGGAAGTAACATTCCCCCTCAACACGTGTGCGCAGGTTTGAGGTCGTTAGATTCATCAAGTGTATTTCGAGAAGCGGAAGTATGGGGACGTGTTCTAGTGCTATGACAACGAAAGTAAGAAAACCTGCGCATGCGTGTTGATGGGGACTGTTCCTTCCACATGCCACCAAGAGCGCTTCAGAAGGTCATATATTTTTGTGGTCTTGAAGCATGTTTGCATGAGTTTTCAGGTTATCCTCGTACAACAGGTTTTAATGAACTTAGAGTGAGATTATATAATATATTTACACTTAAGAGTGTAACTGCTTAGATTTTTGCTAAAATCAAAATAAACAACCGTCTCGAAACTTTTCTCCAAAGTTAAATTTAATTCAACAAGAGACAGGTGAAATCAATCAATTCTACCGTATCGCTACTCTTCGAACGCATGCGACTTCACCCTTCGTCTTGTCTGGAAGCGCACAACAATCAACTAATATGTCTGTTCGGTAGGTGATGGAAGAGCTCACCTATCCCCACCTAGCACTAAGCCCAACAGCGTGTGCTATTCGCCCATCAGGGTAGGGAGGCCACTTGTCTGTTTCTATATCATTGTCGTCAGTTATTTTCACTGTTCCACCTGTGGTTTCCCAGGAAGATCTGGTGCCTGAAAAAATCACTGTACTTGAGTGAATCTGAGGGTGTCCAGGTGCGTCACCCAGAATCGAACACGGGCCTCTTACCCACTAAACTACCAGTTCCCCATTCTGACTGACATTGCTGTTCTCTTAGTTGTGTGGGCAATTCTTCTCTTACTTCAGTCATTTTCTGCTAAAATTAAGGAATTTTATAAACTTTTTACTGATTCTACTTATCAGTGTAAACATGACTGAAAGTGATGTTTCTGACAACTCCTGTCTTTATTACAAATACACGTTCTAATTGAACATGCAAGATTTGGTTGGTAAAAAACTACTGCCCACCGGACATTACAAATTTCTAAAGCATTTAACTTTACATGAAAATTTTCACGAATGTAATTACAAATGCGTCTTTTTTTCGAAAATCAGTGTTTATTATAATTTTATTTGCTAATCGGAGAGCGCCTGTCGAAATAAGGCGCCAACAGTCGAAGGCCAGAGTTGTCTATCTTTCAATCGGAGCATCTCGAGGAAAATAAGGAAATCTCGAGGAAATTTGTGCATTTACCAGTAAAGGACGCACGCTTGCTGACGGACGATTCGGCACTATTCTTAGGGGTGAAAAGTAATCCACAAAGAAGGCCCAGAAGGACATTCAGAAGCCCTCGAGGCCAAGGGATGTTACCTCGTCTCTCTAAACCCCATTCCACGAAACTCTTTAGAGTTGTCGTCGTGTCATGAAGGGGAAGGAAGGAACACAGAATTGGCCGATTAGTAATTTATTGGGTGTATGCACTTACTCGGTACGGGAAGGGAAGGGAAGCCCAGAGCCAGGAGTAGGAGATCGTGGTGTCGCGATTCGCGACACAGGCCGTAGATCCGCGTCCGCAGTCTCCTCTCAGCCAGCCAACCTCGTCTGCTGCCCCTGACCATCTGCCCAGGTCCGGGCGCTAGCCCCTTTTTTCCGGTTCCTCCCGACGTCACAAGGTTTCTCAGAACTGCCCGGGAGCTCTTGACGTCCTGGCCTTGGGCAGGAGGAGTACGATGACCTGCAGCCCTTCCCCACAGGTGCATTGTTTTGCGGGGGTGGGATCCTGGGAACTCCCCGGCGGCTCAAGGGACGCCCCTTTGGGTTCACCCAAAGGGATTCCCTGGCAATGGGGAAAACCCTGCCTGGTCAACGGTACGCCAGTGGCGCTTTGGCCGTCCGTGGGAGCGAATAGCCACCCACCCACAACATCACCCCGGCAGCAGTTAGGTATGGGGGGGGGAGGGTAGGAGGGAGGATACCGACTCCGTACTGTCAAGCATACAATGTCAAGCATACAAAACAAGAGCATAAGTATATGTACTTTTAGAAAAAACAAAGATTAATACCCCATAGGACACAATATTTACATTTTGCATTACGGCCACCGAAGGTTGAAATTATTCGGTAATTTTCGAGAAACCCTCGAATGCATCTTTTGCCATTAAAAAGAGTAAAATGAAAAAAAAAGGAATAGAAATGGTGAACACTTGTAAAATATAAAATAATGATTAAAAACATATTTTTCATATAGCTAAGCTATACTCTTTCATATTGTCTTGGTACAGTTTATCATTTTCTACCAATCTCCTTTCCGTAACATATTTCTACTTTCCCAATCTTCCACCACACTTTTCTCACGGCACAGGGGTTCCGTCGCTTTATTTAATTTGAAATTCTTTCCAAATGCAACACGCTGCACCACAATTCAACCACCAATCTTCATCCGAAGACATTGTTTTCCGAATGAGGCTGATTTCCTTTTCGTCCCGGAGCAGTCCCAGTCGTAACCGTTCCTTCCGGCACAAGTAGACCGATCCGCTCCCGCGATGACGTCCGCGTCCCCGGTAGGCGGCTCTCGGAGTGATGGGACCGGTCAATCTCGGTCCGTCAGCATCCTTGTTGTATCTTGTGTCGATCTGTGGTGTGATTGCAGTTCTTTTTGGCGCCGTCTTTATGGAAATGGGGGCCATTATTGCCGGCTAAAACGGCCGGGAAGGGGTCGCAGGTTGTACGGGTGGCTGGGAGAAGTTAATTGTTCTTCGGCGGGGGAAGGGCCCACTGATGATGAAGGTTCGTTGTGGCTCTGGGGGGTAGGACTGGGTGCAACAGGCTCCTCGAGAGGAGCGTCGGGGAGGAATGATTTGGACTGTTGCGGGTGAGGAGGGTCTCCCGAACAATCCTCTGTCAGAGCTTTAGGTGGAGGAATAGGTTCCGGATCAGGAGGTAAGGGAAGAAGGTTTCTCAAATGAGCAGTGGAAACACGACCAGTTCTTATGTTTTCTATGTCCATTGTTACTGCACTCCTAACTTTAATAATTTTGTACGGTCCAATCCATCGAGATGCGAGCTTTTTGGATTGACCTGCACTCGGAGCCATATTGCGCAGGAGAACCAACTGTCCCACTCCAATTGCCGGTAGTGTTCGATCTTTGTTGCATCGATTGCGTTCTCTCTCTGTTAATTCCCTATTCCACTCTTTCGCTTGCGCGTGGGCCATTTGTAAACGGTATTGAAGCTCCTCAGCGAAGTTAATTCCGGCTTCAGTTGGAGCCATGACGGGCGATAAATCATCTTCCCAAGGTAATGACAACTCTCGGCCGTGCATTAGATAAGCCGGGCTGAAACCTGTTATACGATGCCTCGTATTTCGGTAAACGAACAATGCGAAATGAAGTTGTTCGTCCCAGTCCTTGTGGTCTTGTGCTACGTAGTGAGAGATAACGTTCGCAAAGGACTGATGGGCCCGCTCCAGCTTTCCGTTTGCGGCTGGATTATATGGCGAGGTGAATATCGACTCGATTCTCAGTTTGCGGCACACTTCTTTCATCAAGTTAGAGGTGAAATTTGTCCCTCTATCTGTAAGGAGATATTTTGGGGCTCCATGTCGGCAAATTACGACCTCAACGAAAGCGCGTGCGACTGTATCAGCCCTCTGATCTGGGATTGCTACTGCCTCTGGGTATCGTGTGAAGTAATCCTGGCAAGTAAGGATATATCGGTTGCCCTTTCGTGATGGTGGGAGTGGACCCACTATGTCCAACGCTAATTTTTCTAAGGGGTATGTGGCTTCGGTGACTGGCTGTATTGGAATTGGTGGCGCCTGCCCTTTGCGTTTCTTACAGTCTAAACAATTTTGAATATAAGCACGTGTATCCGAATAGCAGTGATCCCAGTGGAAGTGCCTTTGCACCATTTCCAGCGTTTTATCAAATCCACAGTGACCAGCTAGGGGTGTGTCATGGCATCGCTTTAAGATATAGTTTCTCATAGACTTAGGAGCACAGACTGCGAACTGGGGGCTAATCGATCTAAAATTAACTCGATAAAGGACATGATGGTCATCGTAAAAGAACTGCGGGTCGTTTTTTCTTGCGAGGTTGTGGAATTCTTTCAGCTCTGGGCATCGGGATTGCTCTTTTGCTATTCTTTCTTTTTCCCAGATAGGCTGCAAATCATCCGTAACAATGGAATGTATCGGAAGAGGTATTCTCGAGAGCGCATCACTGTGAGAGATGTCTTTTCCTGGTCGGTATTGGATGTCAAATGAATACTCGCTCAACTCCATAACCCATCGCGCTAGTCTTGGTTTCGGTTCTTTGAGTGTTAATAGCCATTTCAGAGGTTTGTGGTCCGTACAAAGAGTAAACCGTTGCCCTAGAAGGTACACTCGGAATTTCCTTATGCCTTCAACTACAGCGAGACACTCTAACTCTGTAGCCGAATAAGATGTCTCTGCTTTGCGCAATTGCCGACTGGCACACGCGACGGGGTGTTCGCCGTCCTCAAACTCTTGAGACAAGATGCTCCCGAGAGCGTAAATGGAAGCATCAGTAGTGAGGGTAAATGGCCTGGAAAAATCAGGGAACTTGAGGAGGGGTTGAGAGCTAATGCAACGTCTTAACTGTTCGAAAGCCTGCTGCTGTTCCTCTCCCCAAACGAACTGTGCATCTTTCCGGATTAACTTGGTTAGAGGTTTGGACATCTTAGCAAAATTTGGGATAAATTTTCGGTAGTAACCCACAAGACCGAGGAAAGACTGAATGGTTTGAACATTAACTGGCTTTGGGAATTTTTGAAGGACCTCGATTTTCTCCTCGTCAGGTTGAAATCCATTGCATGAAAGAACATGTCCTAAAAATTTAACACTTTTCTGAAAAAAGGAGCATTTCCTAGGTTTGAGTTTTAGATTGGCTTTTCTAAGCCTAGAAAAAATTTCGCGTAACCCCGTGATGTGCTCTTCCCAAGTGCGATCATATTTGAGAATGTCGTCTAGGTAGCAGACACATCCGTGATTTATAAGTCCATCTAACACTTTAGTCATGAGGCGCATGAAGGTGGAGGGTGCATTGGCTAATCCAAAGCTCATTCTATTGCACTCAAAATGGCCGTGTGGAGTGCTGAAGGCGGTATATTTCTTGCTATCTTCATCCATCTCCACCTGCCAGTAGCCACTGCACAAATCCATTAAAGAGTAATAACACGAGCCTCCCAGCTGATCGAATGTCTCATCTATATTAGGCAATGGGAATACCTCCTTTTTAGTCACACTATTCAATGCACGGAAATCAATGCATGGGCGGTATTGGACGGGTTCCCCGGCAGGTATCTTTTTTTTAACTAATATGATGGGAGCGGACCAAGGGCTAGTGGAATGTGATATAATGTCTTGCTCAAGCATTTCTCGGATGGAGTTGTCTAAGGCAGTCCGCTGGGAGTGTGGAACGCGATATGGCGGTTTTTTGATCGGTCTGACGTCATCTACCTCAATGGAATGTTTAACAATGTTCGTGCAGCCCAGGGAGTTTTTACCATACATAAATATGTCCGAAAATTCTGAAATGAGCAACTTCATTTCGTCTAAAGCTTCCGTGGGGACATTTCCAAAATCAAAAAGGGAGAGAAGAGTTTCTTCCGGCGGTTTTTCGGGCCATAGTTCTACGTCGTCCGAAGTAATTTCGTTAACATACGGTATGCCTTTTTCTTCAAATTTCGTCTCGGCTTCTATTTCCAATCCCTTTTTTACCTTCGCCTCATTGCGATTGAAATTGCAAAACAAGATTGGGGCCGATCCATCCTCGTCTACCCTTACTACCGTTGGAAGGATCGTGATGTTTCGACTTTCACCCCCGAGTGCGACCTCTTTCCCCGCTAATTGTTTATTAATAGCTCGACACATTATAATCGAGAATGGAGGAACCCTCAACGTTTCTTCTGCACACAGCACATCTTTTATTTTACAGCCACTTTCCACTTCGGGAAACACTATCGAGGGAGAGACTACGGTCCGCCGCATAACATCAGGAGCAATCGCACACAGAAACTCAATTGACCCAAGGGCCCCTGATTCACCGGCCTTATCATCGCCTGTCTCTTCCTTACTTTTCCCATTATCCTTTACAGTCGTGGCATCCTCGCAAAATTTGTCCTCCGTTGTCGTTTGAATCTCGGATTCTGAGTTATCCTTACAATTAACGTTCTCTCTTTCTTCGCACGAAATTGTGACTCGTGCAGGCTCACGCCAAACATCGAGCACGAGTTGGGTAGGTGAAGGCTCTTCAAAGGAAATTAAATCTGCCGTGAAGACGTCTGCATTTCCACCTTTGTTTCTCCCATCGTCCTGTGGTGCTGGGTTCTCAAGGGAAATGAAATCAATCTCTACATTTTGGGGAACGTTCCGCTCTAGTGGAATCTCGTGGCAGCCGTTAATCAACATTTTCGATTGCTGAAGATCTAAAGTGCAGCCGTGCTTTTTCATGAAGTCGAGACCAATGATTCCGTCGTAATTAGTATTACCGAGATCCACTATTAGCATATCCTGGGGATATAACTCACCGGATATAGTCAATGGGACTAGACATTGGCCGTGAACAGAAAGAATGTGGCCTGAAGCGCTTTTGATAGGAGTATCGTATGGATGAGTAATCAGATTATTCCAAGGAAATTTCTTTTTATTCACAATAGTGACGGCCGCACCTGTATCCACTAGGAACTTGTAATTCCTCCCCTGTATCGTCCCTTGGACTACGACACCGTTTTCTGGGGTTACTGTCAAAATTAAATCCTCCCCGACTCCGCAGTCGGGGTCGTGAAGTTTCCCGGATTTGAAGCGTTGAATTTTAAAGGGCACTGAATTGGGCGGTGACCTGACTCCTTACAGTACCCACAAATGAGTAGGGGACAATCTTTCGATTGGTGGCTCGCATCTCCACATTGAAAGCAAGAACGCGACGATCGACAGAATCGAGCAATGTGTCCTGGCCGTCCACAGTGGTAACATTTGCGAGTGCCGGCATTTCTTGATTCCGTTTGTGAAAAGTTCGTAGTTCGCGGGGCATGTGAAATTCGGTTCCTTTCCACGGGTGATCTTTCTGTGAAAGTATGCATTTGGGTAGAAATGTGCTGCGTAGGAGGTGGTGGGTGGATCGAATTCAATTGAGGGGGATGCTGTGAGTACAAAGAATGAAATGCATTTATCTCCAAGAATTTGTTGGCATAGGCTCTCACGTTTGCTTCTTCGGTTAGTGCAAATTCTTCCGCCTCGAGAATACTTTTCGGGCAACGCACTTGGACAAAACGACCTATTTCCTCTCGTAAGCCTAACAAAAATTGTGAAAGGAGCCTGTGCTCGACAATTGTTTTTGCGGCTTCGGGGTCAGGGAACGTTGCTCTAAGTTGGCGAGCGATTTTACGAAGGCGTGTCGCAAACTCATGAACTGACTCGAGGGGTTGTTGTACACAGGTTGAAAACATTCGCTCGAGAGCAAGCGGAGAAGTTCTAACCGAAAACCTGCGTTTAAGATTCGTAGAGAAACTATCATAGCTGTCCAAAACATGTGGATTTATGGCCACATAGTCCGCGGCGGAGGCACTTAGTCGTAATCGCGCGATGCACAGTGTTTGACTTTCGGTCCAAGCATTCAGATGGCTCACCATCTTCAACGATTCAAGGAAATTGTCAACGGTCGGCTCGTCCTCTCCACTGAAAGTCGGTATTAAGTACGCTTGGCTCGCTATCGGGGAGGGCGTATGCGACTGCGGTGGTACACTCGTGTGATTTGAAATAGAATGAGTATCTCCGTTCACCTCGGACAAGGTGTTGACACACGGAGTAAACTCCATAAGCCGTGAGGATATGTTGGGCTGCGCCATGTACGACGGGAAGAGGGGAGACGCGGAAGAGTGGAATGCGGAATGAGAGTGAAAAGCCATGATGAACAATAATTAGCTAAATAAATAACGTTTCCAAAACAAACGAGCGAGCGCTGAAATATTTCACTAAGTGTTATATAAATAAACAAATAAGGAAAAACAGTACAGTCCTCCCGGCAAATATATTACGAGTGCAAATGGAGGGAGTAACACTTAATTAAGCCGCATGAGCTGTAGCAATTCAACAAGGTTTTGGATATTAGCGCGATAATCAGCGATGCGATACCCTCGTCGTATCGTATCCTCGGGATCGTTCCTCGCAAGCACCTGACACCAAATGTCGTCGTGTCATGAAGGGGAAGGAAGGAACACAGAATTGGCCGATTAGTAATTTATTGGGTGTATGCACTTACTCGGTACGGGAAGGGAAGGGAAGCCCAGAGCCAGGAGTAGGAGATCGTGGTGTCGCGATTCGCGACACAGGCCGTAGATCCGCGTCCGCAGTCTCCTCTCAGCCAGCCAACCTCGTCTGCTGCCCCTGACCATCTGCCCAGGTCCGGGCGCTAGCCCCTTTTTTCCGGTTCCTCCCGACGTCACAAGGTTTCTCAGAACTGCCCGGGAGCTCTTGACGTCCTGGCCTTGGGCAGGAGGAGTACGATGACCTGCAGCCCTTCCCCACAGGTGCATTGTTTTGCGGGGGTGGGATCCTGGGAACTCCCCGGCGGCTCAAGGGACGCCCCTTTGGGTTCACCCAAAGGGATTCCCTGGCAATGGGGAAAACCCTGCCTGGTCAACGGTACGCCAGTGGCGCTTTGGCCGTCCGTGGGAGCGAATAGCCACCCACCCACAACAGAGTATTGATCACATACCCTGCATTGCCTGCTGGAAAATTCAACTTCCACAGAGGGCAATACTCCATTGATCTCTTAATACAAAAGTATTCTAACCACATTTGTTTAAATTTTAAAGTACTGTGAATCCCCAATGGTTATTCTCCAGAGGAATGCGCGCGCCTACGACTCATGCTGACCTTGTTTTTCCTGCGACTAGAACGCCTAGCGGCGACAATAATGCCCGCTGACAATAGGGCGTAAGCTAACACCAAAGGCTACCAACGGCCACAAAGGGCCCCTCCGCCCCCCGAATACCTGAAATTAGCGACATTCGCGCTAGTAGTCCGCAGTGTGCGAAACCTCGGAAGAAAAGAAGGATAATCGCCGGCACCACTTTGAACCTTCCTCCGTCGACGCGCAACGCCCACCACCACTTCGTTTGTTTCGGCGCGTCACGTCACAGAGAACTCCTGTCTTTCCTCTTGTATCCTCTTCCTCGGGATGCTCATTCTCTTTCGCGGCGACCGCATCTCTTCCCTCGGCCTCCGCTCGTGGAATAAAGGCTCCAGTCATCATAATCCCCCGCGGACTCTTTCTTTTCGTCGACCGAGACAAGAAAGAGGACCAAATCGGGTTACGACCGGTGAGGCCTCCGAGATAACCCCTTTTCGAAGAACGGGGATATTTCTTCGACCGCCGGACGACGCCGACCAAACGTCCCTCACCGTTTAGAATCCTTTGAAAGGTGGGGATCCGGCGGAAAAGGGTTTTCTTTCTCACCATTGTGCTTATATGCATCCCGAAATCTTTTTCGGGACTAAAGGGTGAAGGAAAATCCCTCACCCCCCTCCAGGAAGCTTCACTCCAAGAATTCCAGCTGCCGTGCACTCTTCACCTACATTTTCGCGACTTACATTCTCTGAAAACGTCACTCAACTAACCCATGACGATCGAACCAATTGGCTCAGCCTCGAGAAGCCGAAATTCTGCACTATATGCTGATATTCCAGCATCCTCGTTATTTCAACGGGATTCCAATCATTGGCTATCCTCATAGCGGTTCGAATTCCAGGATCCTGAATGAGCGATTCTTTTCATTCAATACACCCATATTTCTAACAGTTCAACAGCATGATTTGAAAATATGTCCGTATCCTTTTATTGGATAGTGTTGCCTGTAAGTACTTTCTTTTGTGTGATTAAAATTTGTCGAGAGCAAACTAATATTTGTGCATAGGTAACTTGATACCGATTGTGCATGTGCATTGTGATTTAATCCCCCGCCACACGCCCTTCCGGCAGCTTGAGAAATTGAGAAGACGTAAAGCTTGTGAACCAGAAGGCGACTATGAAAAGATTAAATGGTTGTTGATGGAAACTTTGTAGAGTACTGAGGGTTTTAACAAGGCTTATCCCGTTGACTCTTCGTAATTGCAAAATAACTCCGTGGCGTAGACGTAAGCAGCATACCAAATCTTTTGACATAATATTTTGTATTTTTTGTCATTTTTTTATGAAATCAATTGCATATTAGCAAGGATTAATATTTTGGTGGTATTTATCTTTAATCTTGTTATCATCTACGTCTACACAATATATGATTAGCTGCCACAAAAGCGTGTGGTGGAGGATGTTAGACCACCACAACTTGTACATAAATATGAGCATAAAAAAGATCGTAGATATCTTATTTCGTGTATACTCCTATCTTCTGAGATAAAAGATAACGGGAAGGGACATTTAAATTTAGATGAAAAATTAAGTCATTTGACAACGATAGCAATTAAATATATTTCATCTGCTTTTGGGAAAACTGGAGGGAAGTGATGAAGACGATAAAGTCAACAGTGCCTAAAACTTCGGACTCCTTAACGAAAACTGCAACGCCCACGGAGGCAGATCCAAGTGAAAAATTCCAAAATTAAGTATTTTGACACAATTTGAGATATATTTTAAACCCCCACCGGTGTGTTTTATCGGAAGCCAATGCTTTAACAATATCTTACAAATATGTATGGTATCTATTAATTTATTTTTGTCAAACCTCGAGGAAAAACTAGTCACAAAGTAATAAATATTTAGTATAGATTTTTATGCCACACTTAATCGGAATGCAAATATCATCGAAAAGCTAAAGGAGTTTGTACTTTTCCACGGACTTAAGTCTGTGGGAAAGCGTTAACTCTTTTAATATGGACATCAAACAATTCCACGATGTGAAGCCTGAAAGTGTAAAGTATATCATCGAAATAAATTATCGTTCATCTGAGTTATTCAGTTTAGGAAGAACGAGAAAAATTTTTAAAGTTTCTGATTGCTGCGAGATTTCTTACAATTGTCTAAGGTGTAAATGGAGCGAAAATGAACAAAATAATGCCACCTCGATAATAAATGTCGTCAAAAGAAGCGAGTACGCTTAGAGTGAAAGGTGAGGTGCCCGCCAGTGCTTCTCGACGCCTGGCTTTGATTTCTCGCGTTGAGGAGAGAGAGAGTTGCGCGAGTGGTCGCAAAAACCCACCCTACTCCTCTCACACTTCCGAGGGCAGGGCAGCGGGAACGGCAGTCGCGCCGAGCGGGAAAGCGTGGCGAACACCTCCAGACTATAGTATGTCTGTTACTATTAAGTTTTATTCATTATCCTCTTCAGGCTAGTTAGTACCTCGCGTTTGTATTCCGCCTTAGTCCACCTGTACGGGCATTATTCCAAATTCACACATATTCTTTCCAATTGCATGCCATGTAATAACTTTCCTCTGCCAAGTTTAACCTAGTTTCTAAATGAGCCGTTACCTGTCGGCTTCAACCACCATTGTAAACCTCTGTTATAGCATAGCTTACTCTAAATCATAAGTTTCTCGTCTCTCACAAACAACACGCACACGAATGAGATGTTTTTTTTGGAATGTCATGGTTTTACCTTGTATGTTAAATGAGGGTGGGTTTTCTCTCACCGGGACGGTGTATGTGTGCCCGTATAGGCCGACAATGAACGCTTGGACACACTCCCTTGAAGCACCACCACCGGCGCAACGCCATATTGAGTGAAAAACGCGATTACCCGGGGAGCGTGTCCGCATCAGCCAAATGCAATCAAGGGGTAGGTGGGGTGGGGAGGAGGGAGGGAAGGGGGTGGAGGCGGGTGCCTCACTCCGAAAACCTCTCCGAGTGCATCCATAAAGTTTGAAGTGGGCAGTGCCTCCCATTGCTCCTTCCGCCTCGCCCCCGACCCACCCTACTCCTCTGGCATCCCCCTCCACCGGCTACTTTCCCGTCTGTGCACACCTCCGCACTCACACCCGCCAGCCACCTCCCCCAGGGGGCCTCCACCCCTCTTCGCCGATTCTCTTCCATACAGCCCCGCCCAACGGATTCCCTTCACGCCTGGGTTGACTTTCAGGTGGGGCACCATCCTCACTGAAATGCTTAGCGTGGGTTGGACACTGTGCACTTTTCCTCATGGATTTAATATTTCGCAAACATTGTTTCAACCTTGCAATGCTATTATCAAGGTTCCAGCTCATTGATAATTGACAGTGAACCCTTGATAATTAATACTGAGGTCCTAAACTCGAGGGGTTTTTGGGATCTTGGTAATTTCACGAATGATTATTTATTGCTTTCATTAGGTAATCTACCAAACATAGCCCAACATCCTTCTCCGCAACGAGCTCCTCTTCATCACCGTATACTTCCTTCCTTCATTCTTTCCATCCAACATCCACGTCCCCTACTTCTGTCCCTCGTTTGCATAACTTTCTTTTACAGTCTTCAACATCCCACTGCCGATCAATATGATTTGCATCCATTTTTTCTGCCTCCTTATGATTTCTCTCAAGAACCCCTATTTATTGCGAATGTTTAATTATTTACTGGAGCCTAATAAATAAATATCATGCAATGGAAGGTGTGTCTGGGGGATGGGTCCCACCCCCCTTGAATCCGCCACTGCTCCACACGCCCCTCACAAACGCATCCCGTGCGGTCCGCATGCAGTTCCTTCCAATCGTACGTGTCCCTTTGGTTGTACTTGCGCCCGCCATTCGCCAGGGGGGCGCGCTTCGAAGGCGGGGGAGGAGGTAAGGGTGGAGAGCGAGGACGCGGTGCCTCCCGATTACTCCCCTCCTCGTCCATCTGAGTCCAAAGCATTGGACGTGGAGAGAAAGAGAGAGAGAGGGAAGTGAACCGAAATTGGATCAAATCGCTTCATTCCCATGGATTCCACCTCCATTTGAGCGCGCCCTCTGACCCATGCAAGTTCTTCCGGCCTCAATGAATGCGCCAACCGCGCTCTGCTCCCCAAGCAGTCAATTTCTCGGTTGAAATCTAAGTCCCCCCCCCCGCCCTTGGTTCCAAACATCCTCCGCCTGAATCTTTCGCCTCTCCTTCTTTTGAAGGAAAGCAATCGCTGAACTCCGCAAATGGTGTCTGCTTCGGCATTCGAGTCGTATTGCAGACCTGCATCATTCAGTCGCGTTTAGAATTGTATGCTTGATCACCTTACCACTCTTTCGTGGAGCTAAATGCCTATAAATAGATATGTGGGAAGGGGTTAAAGTCAGATTGTACGCAGTGAATGACTTCAGAGAAATGACGTTTGAATACTGAGTTCTCCTTGCAAGTAGATATCTCAAGGGATATTTCAAACGGCAGACTGTAGGAGAATGGCAGACAGACCTTGTTTTTTCCTTAAAGGAGGGTAACAAGAAGTTTGGCCACGTTCCAATCTACCTTCTGCCGCCCTTTGGATCATTCCATCCTTCAGGGTGCCATAAAAAACTAAAGCTTACGAGGACCCTTCAATATCCATTAGGATACGTTCCGTATAGATCACCGCGTTACATTCCATTTAGGGTTCAGGTGAGCCGTAGACATTTCGAGGGCTCATGTTTTATGGATTTTTGAAGGGAAAGTTTTATGGTATTTTTCAGGTAGTACAATCAATGGTTCTAAAGGAATTTGGATAGTTCCATCGGGATAGGCAGCGTGGTGAGCAGAGGAACGGCCCGAGCGGGACCCCTTGGGATTGCATCGGGTGGCGAGGAGGGGGATGCCGGGGGTGCGAAAGCAGCTAAGCGGCATCAAAGGTCTGCAAATGGCAGCGATCTGAGCTCGGGGTTTAAACGTTTACATTCACATCGGTCATTTAGGGTTAAATATAACATCATTTGTACAATTACCAATATTGTCTTAGTTTAGGCATCAATGAGAAAATAATAAGTTGGATTAGAGACATCTTGCCAAGTCGCAAACAAATCGTAGTCATCGATGGGTTGTGCTCCACAGATATCAATGTAACTTCGGGCGTCCCTCAGGAAAGTGTAATAGGGCCGCTTCTGTTCTTAATATACATTAATGACTTAAGCTCATACACGTACGTCAGCGGCAGCCTCAGAATATTTGCTGACGACACGGTGGTATTCAGGGATATAACGACCCCATCAGATTGCGAGCTCCTCTATAGGGAGGGTTGGTGCACGAATAGTGATTAGTACTTAACATAGGCAAATGCGCAGTTTCGACATTTTTAAACAAGGGAAGTGACGAACAGGACTTACATTATGAAATAGAGGGTTCAGTGCTATCTACGGTCGATCGAGTTAAGTATTTGGGGGTAGTTCTAACACCACGCCTTTCGTGGGGAGCACATATCAGGACCATTTGCGGATCCGTTTTAAAGAAACTGGGTTTCATTAAACGGGTGATGGGCAAATGTAATGAGAAAGTTGAAGAGAGGTGTTATTTTGCTCTAGTTAGGCCCCATTTTGAATATGTCTCAAGTATTTGGGATTCTCTGAGAGAAAGTATGGCTAAAAGAATTAGATTAAGTCCAGAGAAAATTAATCAGATGCATGAAAAGTTATTACAATAAGAAGAGAAGTGTGACAGACCTTTTAGGGGATTTAGGCTGGGAGCCACTTGAGATGCGAAGAGAAAAAGCGAGACGGCGACTTTTATTAGAAAGGTTCAGAACAAACGAGTTTCACAATGACACTGTAGGAACTATAGTAGCCCCACACTACTTAGGTAGATCAGATCACGAAGATAAGATAGGGGAGATATACTCCAGGACAGATATATACAAATACTCGTTCTTTCCCCGAACAATCAGGAATCATAATAGTAAGAAAGACAATTCCATCGGAATACACGAATACATACGAATATTGTAGGTGCATGTGCATGTGAGTTGATAGTATAATTTGCAAGCGCGTAAGTTAAAAACGTTTTCGCATGAATATATACGTACACCTCTGCGGGCGTGGATTGGCATACATTTATCGGTTTTCCATGTAGTTTTATTCTCTTTTACCTAGCACCTTCCCCCACACGCCCTTGCGGCGGCTCGCATGTAGATGTTGTGGAATATTAATAGTGTTATTTGTTATGATTTTATTTTCTACAGGCCAGTACACCAATTAATTAATATCACACACATTGAAATAACTGAGGGGATTTTTAACCATAATGCTATGATTCTACATTAAGCTAAAATATTTACATACTAAGTTCACAAAAGTGATTCAGAGAGTATAAAGTATGTAAAGCAATTCAGTGAAGTGAATTTCAATGGGTTTCCGGAGATTTTAAAGTACGAACTGTAATAACTCACATTGAAAACCATCAGCGATGATACAAGACGCACTTGGGAAATGTTTTTAAATATTGTACGTAACGAGATAGAGAAGTTAATTCCACAAAACCTCCAACGCGATAATAAGGGCGCAAATGGGAGAAACAGGGAAGTCAGAGGGGCATTAAGGGGGAAGAGAAGAAAAACGCTCAAAGTTAAAAAATAGGTGCAAAAGTAATTATGAAAACCTTTTGAAGAACTCGGATGAGAAATTCATAGAATTTCGAGCAAAAACAAAATAGATTGCGTACAAATCCTTAAGAACCTTAAAAAGCAAAATATTATGCGAATATTTACTAGATCATGTCCTGAGCATAAACTGCCCAGCCACGCACTGTTCTGGCGGCGTGTGGTTAATACGTCGTTGTAAAATGCTGCACGCGAGAGGGAGTAATAGGAGAAGACTCTCCGGGGGTGGGGAGGTAACTCTCCTTGCGTAGGGGCAAGGGGGGAACACCGAGGATGCCTGAGAGGCCGTCGACGGATGGCTCGGGATTCGCCGTTGAAGCATGCAATTACGGCGCAGCCTCCTCCCCCCCCCCCCCCCCGCCATCCCCAATGCTTTCATCTCCGGCCAAGGAAGATGCCGAGATTTGATAAGGAGAAACAAGAGCAGGACACGGAATGCTGCAGATATTTAATCCTCTTACGGAGATGGATGATACCTGCGAGGAGTCGGCGCCGACCATCACGCGGACGATGTCCTCTTCATCCAACTGTGGAAGTCGGCCTGCGGGCGTGTGGCAGCGGGTATTAGGACACTCGTCGTTAGTGAAAATGGGGGTAGAGTCAAGAACTATTTTATTTTGGGGTCGTTCAATTTGTAATACGTTATATTTGATATTAAATTTTTAAAAACCGCTAGTTAAAATAATGAGAAAAAGAATCCAACGAGCGAGTACAAACGAAAAAGATTTTGCTCTCTGCTCCACGTAAATTAAGTAAAAAAATATTTAATAAAAGTTTAATTTGAACCGATAATACTCGTTTCCAACACCTCACTATGGGTGTGTGCATAGGTGTGTTAGCGTGCATCAGCAAATATTTACTCATATGGAAGTACGTACACATGCATGTATTTATTCATGTATGGATAAATGCAGTGCAATATGGCAGTGGTGCAGTGCTATTACATCCCCGACATGCCCTTGTGATGACGCGGATGTATTATTATTGCATTTCGTGAATGCATGCAGGCCGAAAATGGCGAAGGAATTCTAGACGTTGTAGCCAAAGTAAAGTAACGTGTTGATCAGATATTTTGCATCCATATACAATAACGAAGACTTAATCCTGTCCCTCTGGAAGCAATATAAAAATGAACGACTTGACCATAGATAGAAAATGATTATTTCTATAACTGCAGGCTGTCAAAGCTGAAATCAATTGAAGCAAAAGGGATCCCAGTACGATTGCTGAATGAGTTGGCACTCTGCATATTTTCAGGATAATATATTTTACAAGTCCACAGCGGAAGGTAAATCTCCGAAAGACGGAAAAATAATCTACGCCACACAGTATTAAATACCTCCTAGGTAATCATATTTTCTTTTCCCACACCTAAGAGATTCAGAAATAGTAGTTCTTGTGAAAGACAATTTTTTACTCATTGATAATAACAAATTCGAAAAATTAAGGATACGCTATATTCTTGGATTAAAGAAAGCGTATGTCTTGTGCGGCATGATAAGTTAAGAACTGCCACTATCTTCCCTTCCTCCTTTGGATTTCTCCCAAATGTCCCCTCTTCTCCCCTTTCACATTGCCTCCTTTTGTCGTTCCTTTCCTCGTTTGTTTTCCTTTCTGCCAACTTCACCTTCTCCATTCCTCCGCACGCTCACATTTCAAGAGTCTCCAATCTACTCATTTAGTCTTTAGTTTTCAATCTACTCATCTTGACCATTTTTCCGCGCCATACAAAGCCACACTCCATATCAAAGTTTTGATAAGCGATTTCATCAGGCTCCCACCCTTCGACCTATCTGGGTATCTACCAGGAGCAAATGTAATAGCTCCCGTCAGGAAAGCTCTTCGAACTATCCTGTTCCCCTCCAATCTCTTCGTTTCCTCATAGCTTCTCGTTCCTTCGTTTCCTATTATTCGCCACTTGCAGTTCATCCTCTGCGAATGTTCCTCTCCACATTTCCTTTAGTTGTAACCTCCCATAAACTATTGTGCTCCAAGATTTGTTCAATCGATTTCCCTCTTTTTCTCATAAATGCATTCCTTTAGCTTTCTCTCTTCACCCACTAATCGAAGTACTTACGAGTTCTCCCTTTCATTTTATTTTCAGCATTCTTCTGTAGTAAAACACTGCATATCCACATTCTCCAATCTTCTTTTGACTGCGGCCCAAGTCCGTAGAACAGTTGACTCAATACGTAAATTGTCAACGAATGGCTCCCTTATGTCTATATCCTTGTGGCGCTTTCCGTCAATAGTTCTTCCATCACTAGTGATTCTGCTGCCTAAGTAGCAAAACTGTTTTACTTTTTCCGGTGTATATTTTTTCCTGGTCTTGGTTGAGGTTTTCCTTTTCCGCTTTTACCTGCCAACAATTTCTAAAAAATTAATTTTTACAATGCAGTATCATATAATACATGCTAGACAGTATCTTATTATAAAATAGAAGTAGTAGTAATTTTTATGGGAGACGAAAGACAGCTTAGGTCATTTGCGCCATTAGGGATGATTGGGAAAGAAGGATGGAGAGAAACCCGGCGTCAGCGTTAACCTACTCTTGTCGAAAGGCGCCAAGGGGTCCGCAGTTTAACGTCGCATCCGACGGACGTCGTACTCACTCCAAGTGCTCTCCACGAAGCACTTCAAGTAGGGATCGGGATACCACCGAAACATATTTGTTATCTCCAGGATATGAATCCGGGCCCTCTGCCTGGTGGGAAACCTGTACGTTAGCCACCGCACCATTCCGATTCCCATATAAAAAGAATACTTCTCTACATTTGTAAGATGAGTTGCTGTTAACAGAGTGAATAATAAAATAAGTTTTAGGTAAAATACTTCTTCTTCCTCTACTTCTATGTAACACCCTGCAAACCACGGCAAGGGCGTGTGGCAGGAGGTGTTAAGTCACCACCTGACAATGCAAAATAATGTAAAATACTAGCCTACTTAGGATGCAAAAATACCTTTTTCCCTTCCGCCGCCGTTTTCACTCATTGTCGTTACCTTTCGCGGAAAACACGACATCTTAAACCTATCGGCCCTACTATACAAGTACTGTCCTACTATGAAATCAACCCTGACAAATCCTAGTGCGCAGCATCCCAAATGTTCGCCTCGTATTCGAGGTGCGGGTTCTAAGCGACGCGAAACAATCCTTCTCTTTCACTATTCCATCGAAATTTTCCCCCGTTATTTCCGAAGCCAAAATAAACAAAGGAGTAAGACAAGGATGCAACCTCTCGCCAGCAATATTCAACGTATACCTGGAAGAGGCAATAAAAGAAACACAAGAATTGGGTATCAAAGGAGTCAAGGTAAATGGAGAAGAAATCAACATGCTACGGTTTGCAGATGGCATCGCAGTAGTGGCGGAAACGCGAGAGGAACTGCAAGCAACTCTAAGTGCTATGGATCAAGTGTTGGGGGAATATAATATGAACATCAACAAGAAGAAAACTAAAATCCTTGTGCGCGGAAGAGAGAAACTAAATGCAGATATTACAATTTGAGGGGGGAAACTAGAGCAAGTGGAATCCTTCGTCTACCTGGGCAGCAGCATAACATGGGATGGAAGAAGTCCGACCGACATCAAGCGAAGAATAGCCCAAGCTAAGAACGCATTCATGAAGAAGAGGCAATTACTATGTTCAAAGAACCTAAGGCTGGAAACAAGGTAACAATTCGTCAAGACTTTCGTGTGGAGCATGGCACGCTATGGTTCCGAGACTTGGAACATTGGAAAAGTTGGCCAGCGGCCTTTGGAACATGGCGCTGGAGGAGAATGCTGAAGATTAAATTGACAGATAAATTAAGGAACGAGGAAGTATATAGAAGAGCAGAAGAGGATAGAACCATATGGAGAACTCTGGGGCAAAGAAGAAATAGATGGATTGGACACACATTGAGGCACAATGGATTGAGTAAGAATATGATAGAAAGAAAAATAGAAGGGAAGATTCCACGAGGAAGATCAAGAGACATGTACATAGGACAAATTAAGAAAGACGTAAAACAGAAAAGGTATCAGGGATTGAGGGAATTGACATTAAATAGAGGCGAATGGAGGCTGCAATAAACCAATCCTAGGATTGAAATACTGGTGATAACCGAATGGACCCAACATTCTGCTGGCCCGGAGTGGAGAGGGGCCAGGGCCAATTCCCTTCGAGAACGTCTTCCCTCGAGGGCCGAAATGAATGAGCAAATCCACACTCCGGACACATCCGAAAGGCCTTCCTCTCAAATCTTTTCACTTAATGCGCTATCGCTGCCTTGGAAGGAAACGAACGAGTGCCGACCACCATGCTGACCGGACGGCTTGATTTTTTCGGCCTCTTTACGCGAACCAGCCGGAACCGGATTGGTAACATTGCGTTGGAACTTTGACAAATCCATTTTCTTCAGCGATTACCCCGAACGGTCGAGTTGCATGAGGGATCACTGTCGAGAAGTCAGCATCATGCGCTAAGCCATCGAAGCTCCTGGAGGATTAGTCTTCTGCAGCACCACGTTTTACTTCGCTTTATTCGCTTACCCTCATCGGGAAAAGAAAATGCTTAGACAGCTCGAAAATAAACGTCAAGATTATATACTCACTCAATGGAGATATGTTTCCATGGATAATTATTCCTCAAGGTATTAGGGTTCAAGTTTTTTAATGTTATTTTCTCTAATTTCTTTACATAACATCGTTTAAATTTATTATTTTTCTTACTTAAATGACAATCAATCCACCCAGTTTATTCACACATAAACAACTAGTCTCGGAATAGGATTTTAAATTATTTATTTTGGAATAAATATTGAGTAAATGTGAACGAGGAGTTCGTCTGGAGGTCGAACAAAACACGAAGAGAATAAGACTCTTGGATAGGTAGACAGCTTTCTAGTACCATTAAGTAAATTATTATCGATCCATATGTCATTTTTAGATGCAAATATAGTATAATATTGATATCGGATCAAGAATGGCAAATGCCCTTAAACAGCTAGAATGACAAGAAGCAATTTTAAGGATAAATAGGAGAAATAGTTCAGGCACGCACAAGTTTAATAATCGCTCTTCCATTTCAGGATTCAAAATATGTAGATGAACACGATTCGTTACACTTGCAACAAATTTCTCAGATAACTTCATTCTCAGCATGGTATAAGCCAAGTGCCTCTTACTAAAGGAGTTGTATCGCCCACAAGAGGTAAACGACAAAAAACGTCCACATATTTGTATGTGATTCCCCACAGCTTATCGCATGCACCGATTTGACAGAGAGCATTAGAAGCTAACTCAGAGGGCCCAGGTTCGAGGCCGCAGTTATTTATAAGTGTTATCCCGATCCATACTTGAGATGCTTTGTGGAGAGCACTTTGAGTGAGTATCCCGTCCGTCGGATGGGACGTTAACCTGTGGACCCCTAGGCTCCTTCCGTTAACAGTAAAAAAATGCCTACGCCGGGTTTCTCTCCAGCCTTCCTTCTCCATCCATCCCTAATGGGGCAAATGACCTTAGCTATAGGTTGACTGCCGTAATAATTACTACAACTCCGAAAATACTATGCGAGCTACACAGAGAAATGCGTTAAGCAGATAGTAAATAGGAGCTTCACCATTTAGAAAAAAGAACTCTGGAGGATAAAATCGACAAATAACGGTGTATTCGCGGCAGCGTTTAATACGTGTGTCCATTCGCAACTTTATTCCGCGCGTGCGCAGAGAAGAGAAGAGGGTCGTGTTCGCTCACGTCATCCTCTTGGATGCCTCCCTCGTGATCTTGGCGACGACCTTCCGAAGCGAATAAAACCAAGAGAAGCAAGCGACGACCACTATTCATATCACCCGGGCATTCCGGTCATCCGAGCGGCCTCCTCCCTCCCCTCGCTCTCCCTCACACATCGCGGGGAATGCCCGAAACCTCGGGGCGGCGGGCGACGACACCTGGGAACGCGAGGGGCCGCCGCAAAAGCCAACCGACCCCTGGATGCAGGGGGAGTCTCGGGCGGGGATCACCGCGGGAGCACAAGACGCGCGGGAGGGCGGGGGTTGGCCGCCAACCGACCCCGTCGCACTCGGCCACTGCCTCTCTCCAAACCCTTTGCCATGCATGGAATGTGAAGATCCCTCCTTACGCCTCGCGCCCTTCACCCTACCCGTCCATCCCTTCGACCGCCCTTCCGTGCAGGGAAGCAGAAATCGCATGGGAATGGCGGAAGACACCAAGGGTGGTCTCAGGGAAGTCCGCTCTCCCTGTTGCCTGCTGCAGAAAAATTGTCCATTTCACTGGAAAAGGAAGAGGTCGATTCTAGACCAGATGGGGATTTAAAGTGCACGTGCTGTTCCCGTGTAAGACCAAGAACCGTAGCAGTTGTGATTGAAGTCAACATCGTCTAGAGGATCCGCAAGCATTGTAAGAAATGATCCCCACTCTCTAACCTGAAGGGACTATTTAGTCTCAACCTCGCACAATTAAGTCGATAATAAATAAAAATAAATAAATAACCTTGCAGTCTTCGTCCACCATTACTATGATGATTCTTGAAATTCATGAACCATTTTGAATCCTTGATTGCTTTGATAGGCCTGTTAGTACCATTACCCTCCACTGTATAATATGCCTAATAGTTACCATTTGTAAAACGGATATAGCTATAGTTCTAAAATTAAAAACGTTGGAAAAGGAAAACAGTTACTATTCGCACCAAGTGCAAAGCGAATAATGCATGGTTGGTGCAGAATAACCCCTCCCGAGCACCTTAGTGAGGCAGTCCTTACGATGGTGGGTGGGGAGGGATAAATGTATTTCCTGGGCGACGACTACGATGAAATGGGGGAAACTGGAAATATATTGATCACAGTCCGTACAAATTAGAAAAGAACGGTTACAGAATTTAATGCCTTCGAGGGTCATCTTTAAAGCACAGAGCTTTGTTTAAATGGTTCCATGATAGGAGTATATCACGGTGCAAGCGCAGGCTGAATCCGCCTCCGACCCTTCTTTGTGTGTACGCCGATGGAGTCTTTGAGTGTCGCTTCAAGGGTTCCCCAAAACAACTGTTTACTCGACTTCAGTCGCGGAAGAGTTCGAGGAAGTTGCACTCGGTGTTTGACACTCTGGCTGCGGGTTCTTCCTAGGTGGATGGTCTGATCTATCTGCAATATATTCAGTTAGAGAACTTTCCAGTACATCTACATCTACATAATACCTCGCAAGCCGCCGCAAGGGCGTGTGGCGGGGGGTGTTAGATCATCACCCAAAAAAGGAAAAAATAAAAACCGCATTCAGAACTAACACACACATGCAAACCCAAATCCAGTATAAGAATATCCAGTACAACCATTTAAATGTGTCTTCTCTCCATTATTCAACAAAATTGAATCATTATCAATAAAATTTTCGAAAACCTGTTCCCTCCGATCGATTATGGACGCTCCTTCCTCCCAAAGAGGATTTGCTAGCGTTAATATCACTAAGGAGCAAGAATAGTTTCGGGAGTTGTCGGATGAGGTCCTCAAAAATTCTTCATCTACATAATACCCCGCATGCCGCACTCACTCCCTGAGCACAGGCCCGCGGACAAATGCATAGCTCAGCACAGAGAAGGAGGAGGTGATCCAAGCCAAGAGAGGGAGGGTAGGTAAGGGGGGTGCGTAGAATGGGGGTGTAAGGCAAGCAACAGGGTGCGGAGGAGGAGAGGGAGGCATTTGGAGGTTGAATGAGGGAGGGTGGTAAAGGGCAGAGGGAAGGGTGAGGGAGAGTAGTCGGAACAAGAGTGCAATTCGCGGAGACAAAGGAGCGGGAGGGGGAAGGGGGTGGTTTTGGGTGGGAGGTGAAAGGAGAGGATGGAAAAACAGCCTTTGTGTACCTATTGCCCATGTTTCCCCCAGGGTCACCCCCCTCCGAGCACCACCACCACCTCCGAAACACCTACGGGGCTCTCTGCTGGAGGCCGCCCCACCCCACGCGGGCCCTTCCGAAAATTACACGCACGGCTTCCCTCGCGGAAGACCAAACCCTTGCCGAGGGCTACCTGGGACGATGACTCGGAACTTCTCGCCATGTGAAGAAGCCCTCCACCTGAGGAAGTCCATTCCCGCCTCCGCTTGGGGAGGACATGCGCGTCTGTGAATATATGCAATGTTTTGAATGCTGCACGACTGTTCTATTCAATAGAATGTTCGCGGGGGCCTGCCTGGTAGAGCGGGCGGTGCGTAGAAGGGGGCAGAGAGTTCCGCTCCTAACCGTAATTCCCCGTTTCAATACAAAATGACGCCTTTACAAAACCACATAAACAATCTAAGCGGTTCGGTATTTTGTTCATTACATCGTCGTGAGAATGGGATTGGTGAGAATGACATAATGAATGAAAACCGAATGGTATTCATACACGCATTAATTTGCAAATCGACAGGAGAGTCAATTGCAAATAAAAACTCTATGAGAGAGTTGTGTGGTTATGTCACTGGCTATTAGGGTATTTGCCGATCAAGAATAATGCGAGAGAAAATAATTTCTGTATCGATCTGCTTCGGCAATTAATTTCTCTTAACTTCCCAATATAGTCTCGACTGCAATCGAAATTGAGTCTCAAAACTTTCTGTACCAGCATCACATGACACTGGAAGAATAGGGCTAACAAAGAAAAGGTAAAGAATAAGAAGGGATCTGCCTCTCTTCATTTCTCTGAATTATTATCATCAGTCGCATTCTTTCATTTAAGGTAGGTGTTGAATGGAAAAATAACACACAATGGACAATGGACTATACAACGTGCAATGATGCATTTCTCTGCCTCTTCTAACAAAAAACAAATTGATATCCAACTCCACAATAAGCCCCTCTTCAATTCTGCATACTTCCTTCCTCCCTACATTCCGTCCAATAAGCCTAGTACATGTCTACCCCATTCTCGCTTCCCTCTCCCCTCTATCGCAGTATTCAACATCTCACTGCCAACTGCCAATCCCCTCTCCTCCCCCAGCATGTCTCGCAAGTCCCGAAAACTGCTCCACCTGTCTTAGTTTATGAACTCCGAATCTTAATATTTAAATAGCTTTCTATTTTCTTCAAAATCTCATATCTTTTTTGTTTACAGTGATTCTCAGACCATATACAGGTACATCGTGCTGATTTTCCAATGCGATCAGAAATGCTTGTATTCCCTTGCCTAACTGACAAATTAAAACTTTATCATCCGAAAACTTAACTGATTGCATGAGTTATCCACTGAATTACATTCCTATCTCCAGCACATTCCAAGTAATTCCCTCCACGTATGAGTTGACGAGCACGGGTGGTTCGGAACACCCCTGTGTTATTACTCTTAGTAACACAACAGTATCAGGACGAATTTTAAAAACAAAGAAGTCCCCAATACCGAAAAAAATCTTCCTAGAATACTCTAGAAATTTCCTGAAGACATCGTACCTTACCTATAAACAGTTTTTTTAAGAGCAGATAGGAAAAGGTTCGGCACTTTGCGAATGGAAGATAGCTCATACAACCCCAATTACAAAGGCATAGTAAGAGAGAATACCAATAATTATAGACTAATTTCTTAATCGCCAATGTCCTGCAAAATCTATCATTCTTAACAAATCTGTCATAGTTAGCATTAACAATTGGCATAATGGCCTTTCTCGACAGTGGTTAGTCAGCCTTAATCAACAGCTGTTTGGAGGAGATTTTGAGGCATCAGCACTGACAGATTCATGTACTTAATTCTGTCGCACAATGCGCAAACATAATAAAATGAGACCTAAACACCTCTGCTTTCTAAATTCAAAAAGCAGCATTCAAAACTTTAAGAATTTGACAATAATGCATGATGTAGGGAGTCATGTGTTCATGTTTTAAATAAGTGAAATATTTATTTTTTTAATGAATGAATTAGTGTTTACATATATATAGTATGCCTGATTTTCTAACACATTCTGTCACGGACCCTTGCAGTGAACTTCGAAATACAAATCAATAAAAACTCCCACCTGTGTTTCACGTGATCTTCTTTTCATAAGCCCGTGCTGGTTACACTCGTGTTTATCATCTTAGTTTGTCAATTTCTCATGGGGTAACTTGTCGAAGGATTTCTTGAAATCCAAAAACATTTTACCCACTTGCGTATTCTCCCGATCTCATGAATTAAAAGACACGCCCAAGTTTCGCATCATCTGCTTTTCCTAAACCACGGCTGGTTGTGGTATAGTATTTTCCTATTGTCGAGAAAGCTCATTAATTACTTAGCTAACAATACCTTGTTCTATGATTTTGCAGGATATCGACGAAAAAATAAATCGGTCTCCAAATATTCGCATCCTCATAACTCTGCTTTGTAGATTGAGTTATGAGAGGTACCTTTCATTCGTGAGGCACTGAACCAGGGGTCCTCCATATCCCCGCCTTAGTTGAAGGACGTTACGTGAAGCTAGTTTACAATTGCGGCCTACCGAACCATTTTCTATGGATTTGTGACGAACAGTTCTTAAGCAAGGAGCGATAACTTCAGCAAGCTCCGTCAGAATTGCATCGATGATTTTTTCCAGATCAATAATTGTTTTTTTATATTTCGGAATATTTTGTAATCCTTCATGGTAAAATGTCATTTATGCTCATCTGTTCTTCGGCTGTGTTTGTATTGTGCAGCTGTATCCACGCTTATCAAATCTCAACTGTATTTTATTCTTAAGTGATTTGGCTGACCACCGAAATATTAATTTCAGAAAGCGCTAATTTCATCTCGATTCAAAAGGATTCAAAGATAAATTCAATTCTGGTAATATTTATGAAATGAATTTCTTGTCGCCGGCAGTTCAGTTTGTTCGCCATTCACCCAAAAGCGGAGTTTCTAATATATGCCATGGGAAAAATCTTCATCTACTCAATACCTCGCAAGCCGCCGCTAGGGCGTGTGGCGGGGGGAACCGGCATCCAAAAGCCACAAATTTATAGTCCGCGAACAAAACATGGTATACATTCATGAAAGAACCCTTACACCCCACTTATTTGCAAACAAATAAACTACCAACTAACGTACACATGCACCTAAAGATACACCTGGTATCTGTGCAATGTTTAATTTTGTTCCGACTTGTAAATGTGTTTAATATTTCTAAAGTTACTTCGGTTTCTTACCACTATGATTCCTGATTGTTCTGGGGAAGAATGAGTATTTGAATCTATCTATACTGGTATCTATCTCCCTTATTTTATCTTTGTGGTCTGATCTACCTAAGTAGTGTGGAGCCATTATGATTCCTTTAGTGTCATCGCTATAAACTCGTTTGTTCTGAGCCTTTCTAAAAGTCTAAGTTTCGCTTGTTCTCTTCGTATCTACAGTGGCTCCCAGCCTAAATCACATAAGAGACCTTTCACACTTGTGTTCTTATTATAACAATTTTTGACGAATCTGGCGGATTTTCTCTGGACTTCATACAATTCTTTTTGCCAAATATTCTCCGAAGGAATCCTTCAATTTCATGTCAGTGTTCATGCGTTAGGTACAAACAGGGTGGGGGGCTTGAGGGGAGGGGGAAGGTAGAAAGGCAATAAAAGACGCCAAGGCTGAAACCCAAAATATTTTCACCCCGAAGGTGACATTGAATTCAACCATGAAGGAAGGCAACAGTACGAGTGACGGGTCCCAAAGAAAGTAAGTTAGAATTGAGAAGTTTTTACAGCACTAGTCGACGGATTTTTAGGGCCCTTTACCCAAGCCCGAGTGGCACTCATTCCTCCGTTTCACGGTCCCACCCACCCCTGCCTTAGGGTGGCTGCTTTTACGACTCCATTCGTTCCCATGTGAGGATCGTCACCTCCCCTCCGACCACGATCCAGAAACGCAATGGACAAATAAAAACGCCTCGCCTTCACGGTTCCGCAGGGAAAGAGCCGCGCACGTTCTTCGATTGTCCTGAGGCGATGAGGAGGGCCTTCTTTCTTTCTTCCTCGCCCAATCGCGCCAATCGCTTGGAACGGCCGACGGAAAACTCCACCTTCGCTTGAGCTTACGGCAATCGAATGCTGGAGAAACGAAACCAAAAGCTTTTGGTTTTGTTTCTCCAGTAACCTTGGCAAATTCTTGGAAGAGAGACGAAGGGAAAAATACTCTGCTCTAGTTAGCCTACCGATTTTGCCTTACAGATATTAGAAGTGCTTTTCTACATCTACATCTTCTTAATATTCTACAAGCCGCCGCAAGGGCGTGTGGCGTGGGGTGTTAGGGCTCCACCCGTAATTAATAAAAAACCGCATGCAAATGCCACAAATTTAGACAATCCGCAAACAAAACATTGTATGCATTCATGCAAGAGCCCTTACAACCTACATACGTGCAAACACACAAACTACCAACTAACGTACACATGCACCTTAGATACACCTGGTATCTTTGCAATGTTTACTTTTGTTCCGACTTTTAAATTGAATGTTTTTAATATTTCTAAAGTCACTTTGGTTTTTTACTATTATGATTTCTCCGCGGTGGTCTAGCGGGTAGAGCATTGGACCGCTGACCGGAGGGTTCCGGGTTCGATTCCCGGGCAAGGCACTTTGGGCACCTGCAGCTCCACCCAAGCTAGTTGATTTTTCGGGTACCAGATCTTTCTGGGAAACCATAACCGGCACAGGGAAAGGAACTGACCCTGATGTATGAATATTCACACATCAGGGTACATGGGTGAGCTCTACCATCACCTACTAAACCGACCTTCGGGTTGATTACTGTGTTTATGGTTATTATTCTGAGAAAGAATGTATCTATCTGTACTGCAATCTTTCTCTCTTATTTTATCTTTGTGGTATGTTCTGCCTCAGTTGTGTTGAACTACTACATATCACATCTACATAATACCCCGCAAGTCGCCGCAGGGCGTGTGGCGGGGGGTGTTAGGTCACCACCCGTAAAAGGGAAAAAAACCGCATTCAAAACCAAAGCATACAAACAAACCGATACCCACAGTGGTGCATACATTCATGCAAAAATCCTGTCATTTTACACGTATGCATATAAATATGCTATCATCTAACACATAATTGAACCTTAGAATACTATTCATATCGTCTCGGCATTTCTTTGTCGCAGAGTTCCCCAATCAATGTATGTCATTTCATTCGTGCCTGTTGTTTCATCGGCTCTCATCACGCTGCAGTACGAGTTGGTTATTTCATTTACGCGTCGGTTCAAGCGGTGAATCCGATTCCCGATATTCTTTCAGAACAGAAAATCTTTGTAAAAATTAAAACAATTTCTGGCGTAACTTGGTGGAAAATTCAAATATTGACGTTTTTATAAATCAAACCACTTTGCTTTTCCACATAAATTTTTTACCTGATGATTTTATGCTACAACGAAACCTGGGTCGTGATGATAAAAAGTTTATGTGGAAAAGCAAAGTGGTTTGATTTATAAAAATGTCTTTGTAAAAATTGATTAAATTATTTCTCATTTTTATGAATGAACCCTAAGACATTCGGGAGTGAAGGGCGAATCCTTTTTCTCATCTCTCGCCTGCATTTATTAGCACAATAACCTCCAACGCGACGCGAGAAGGACGTGTGGCGGGGGGTGTTAACACACTGGCCTCACATGTGCAAATATTGTTTCATGTGTGTGCATTTGAAAATATACCTTTGCTCATGTAAACAAACGCTCATGCGCATTCGCACATTCTGAGGAATCCAAACACAAAGATTATAGCGGAATTAAATTTTGGTAAAGCACAAATCACTCGATTTTGACAATGATTAAGGGCGGAAATAACATATTAGTGTATCTGTAGGTGCATGTGTACGAGTATGTTAGTTGGTAGTTCGTTGTTTGCATGTGTGTGAGTTTTAAGGGATTTTGCATGACTTTTTACAATGTCTTGTTTGTTGCTTGTATAAATTTGTGGCTTTTGCATATTTCTTTTCTTAATTACGAGTGGTGCCCTAACACCCCCCGCCACACGCCTTTATGGCGGCTTGAGGGTTATTGTATAGATGTAGATAACCATAGCCGTAGCCCATAATATTTGTTGGCGAGACCAGATGGAAAAATGGTGAGGAATTGATGGCAGGACTGATTGATATAAGCATTCATTTTTCACATCTTGGAAATTTTTTCAGGCTTGACTTGGCCTTTGTTAAACGCCGAGATTTTTTCATTGCCCACAAGACGACGCACCGCGCCCCCTGCCACACACCTTTTTGGTGGCTCGCAGGGTATTTATGTAGATGTAGATTTAGACCACATGTTCCGGTTTCAGAAGGTATTCATCCGATCGTTACGAGATACACACACAACACATGTATGAACAACACCAGCAATGCAAACAAATATCATCGTGTTTCTTCCGACGGTTTCCGATAAAATGCCGGTAAACTGAAATTTTTATGTAATTTTCACAGCTTGTAGCACTCATTGGGTTTAATAAATCAGCTTCACACGCTCACAGTTGGTGAGGAGTACAGTAGGGAAAAATATCCGAACTTCTCGTTACATTCGCACAAGAACTTTTCGAAATATGACGTTTCAATTACTCCGCGGGAAGTACGGAGCTCAAGGCAGACACGTCTGCTGGCCACCGCGACTCAGCCAGAACTCCAAATCACAGACGAAATCAAGAAATTGGAGGACTTGTCCATGACACTAATTGTGTCATGTGCCTTAGAATAAGAAAACTAGAGGCCAAGTACGAAAACAATGACGTAAATGTAAAAATGATAAGACATATCGTTAGAGAAGAGTTGAAGCTCTCCTGTTCGAAACCTGCATTGGGTCCATTTTTCGCTGAAATCGCTACCATTCAAAGGAATGAGTACATGAGCGAGACGTCTCAAATAGGGAGCAAAAAGGCAAACAATACGAAGATGAAGGTACAAAAAATATTAGGAAGCTATCTTTGGATATTTGCATAACGTCCAAAATTGGGAAATATAGGAAATATTCCTGTATCTCCAAGAAGAACCGATTAGGAAAATATTGGCTAGATTTATTTACAAAAGATAATAATATTCTATTGTTTTAGGATTCACTTCGCGGAAGTATTTAATATCCATACTAAAAAGAAAGAACTGGTACTTTTCCTCAGATTTCTGTGGAAAAGTACCAGTTCTTTCTTTTTAGTATGGATATAAGATAAAGTAAGAACGGGGAGAGCGACGGAAAGGAATGACATGTAACTCACATTTTGTATTTTGTAAAAATTAACAAAATTGTATCGGCGGTTTAAAATTAAGGCACCCCAAAAATTAAATTGAAACAATAAATTGCCCGATTCTAATCGAACGGGCCAAATTATTATTATTATTAGGCTTGACTGCGTGCAACTGGTTCATGATTAAAAAAGAACTCAGAAATGTGGTCAATTTCACGTAAAAGATAAGTGGAGTGAACGACATTTCTGAGTTATTTGAAATAATTTTACCGTCGCACAATTCGTTACTAAAACAGCATGAAACATAAAATCCCAGCAACGGGTCCCCGTGGGAGTCTGTAGGGCGAGTTTACCCGCAAATATTTTCTCAGATAAATAATTATTGTGGCGAATTGTACACTATGGAAAAGGAACTGAGGTATGCCCAAGCCTCTTTAGTTAAAAAAAATAGGAAAAATGTTTATTACGACTTTAATACGAATTGTAGGGTTTAAAGGGTGCGGAAACGAAGTTTTTTATAACAATATCATGCCGTTGGCAAGGTAAAATTTAAAAAAAAGTAAAAAAAGACAGATTTGCATGGAGGAGAGAGTATGACGGTATAGTTGATTTCAGTTTAGCCTTTTATCTTATTCCTTCGTACCTGTGTCACGAGGACCGGGCGACGCTTTACTTTCTCCGTCGAATGAAAAGAAAGCGAAATGAATCTTCGCCTCGTCGACTCCAGAGTCGTGAGAAAGGGACCGAGATGACCAGCACGAGTTTTGGTGAGGAGGAAGAAGGGCGCCTAAGATGTGCCAGGACGTCCATGTCTTATCGTGTGCCGTAGGGGGCCAACGAGTGATTGGCCCATCACCGTACTAAAGACGCACGATTTATCGCCTTCGCAGTGGATGGTCCTTACAGTGAGTCACTGTACCTTAGATGGCTATACCTGGTGATTTTTTGTATTGAGGAATACGCGCAAATATATCAACAGTTTCCGTTACCGAAAATACACAGTAATACACAGAAATGAAAGTGAGCACTCGAAGGAAGGAAATCTGAGGGCAGTATTCGGCGAAGTGAACAAACCAAAGATTCATAGGCTTAAAAAATTTTAGTATTTCTGCATCTACATTATACCCCGCAAGCCGCCGAGGGGACGTATGGCGGGGGGTGTTAGGTCACCACCCGTAAAATGGAATAAAACCAAATCATTTTACCTCTACACAACTATTACTTTGATCATACACACGATAAACTTTAATCACCCGACAGAAAGTACTGACATGCAACAGTATTCAATTTCAGGATACGTATATTCCAATCATGCTGTAGAACCGTTAAAAAGATGGATCTTTGAAATAAAAAAAATAGCACGCAGGATATCGACAAAATATAGACACTGCCAATTCTAATCATTTCCTTCATAACTGCGGTCGTATCTATTTTGATCTCTAATCGTACCAGGAAAAAACTAGATTTTAAATCTATTCGTTCTGCAATAAATCTCCCTGATTTTACATACGTGGTCTGATCTACCATAATAAGTGGGGGCGTGTAATATGTCCTTAACATCCCCAGTTAAGTAATCTGCCTCAATTTTACGCAGTAAATGAAACCTGTGTTTAAGCCTACGGTCAACTAGTGGTTCCCATCCTGATTCTTCCAAAAGTGTCGTGACACTGCTACCTTGTTCATAACAACTTTTCGCTAACCTAGCTGCTCTACGTTGCACTCGGAATAGTTCCAAAACTAAGCCCACCTCGTGAGGACCGCATACTCCTGCAGCATACTCAAGGTGGGGCCTGACTATTTATGTCTTTGCAATCATGAGTGTGAAAAGTGGCAGCAAAAAGATTTCCTTAACACATAAACGACTAAATTTATAATGAGGGCTCGAGGTGTTATATGTCTCAACACAAGAAGAGCAATGAAAGGGAAAAGTATAGGTTAGTAATTTACTAAACCACCATGTCCAGTATTTTTAAAATTTTGAAATCAAGATTGATATGATCGAAAAAGATGGAGAAAGCTGTCAATTTCTTGTAATAATTCTAAATATTTATCTATGGTTTTCTTGTAAATCAATGACAGCTTTCAACATGATGATTTTTTAATTAATATGGGTCCTCTGTTCTCAATATTTTTGGGCTAAATTACGTAACCTTTCTTTTGGCTCTTCTGTGCTCCTTCCCCTCCCTCCTCTTCCACCCTCTTATCCATTCTTTGCTGTCTAATTGTCCGCCGATTAGTCCTCGTTCAGAGGTTCTAGAGAGAAAGGGGATTCTAGGGGGGGAATGCCCTCAACAATCATCGGGAGGGAGATTCTCATTCTGGATGCCATAAAAAGAACGTCTCCTCTCAATTCTGAACAAACACGCGCTCCTTCGCACCTACATAACCCCAAGAGTAATATCGCAGACAAGTATGTTTCCCGAACGAATACACTGAATGAAACCACTGGAGTCTTGGTTCGGACACCTGAAGTACTCTGACGGACATCAAGTGTCGGAGAGAGACGTGAGATAATCACTTTCTTGGACACAGGGGAAGCATGTGTTCCAATAGGGCAGAGGAGGAGGGGGGTTCGCCGGGCGGGAGGGGTATCTTCCAGGCATTGTTTGGGAAGAATGACTTCCTATTTTCCTTCCTACTTCCTTATATTTTTCCTGTATGCCAGCGGTGTCGCCGGTTTGTCTTCTCTGCTGAGTGCCGTAGCTCTCTCTCTCTCTTATCTTCGAATAGTTCTCAGGCCTCCACTTAGACGCGGAGGGCTGAGAACCGTACATTTATATCAGGAACGAAGCCCCCTCCCCACAAATGGTTCTATGACTTCCTCTAACACAACTCATGATATGGAGTGTGGTGCAATAAGGTGCGACAACATGGTTGTTGAAGCAAGATTGTGGGTAGGTTGAAGTCTTGTGAAATGGTGGCGTGGGGTAGCAAAAGGTGTGTAAGGTCGGAACGGAAAATGAACGAGGAAGTGCTAAGAAGGGTGAGGGAGGAATGGGGGGGTATTTGGGAGAAATTCAAACGATGCAGGAATGGTGGATGAGGAGCGTTTTTAATATAAGCATAGGGGAAGAAGCGTTGGTAAAACGAGGAAAGGGCAGAAATAGGGTGGGGATATAGGACGGATTGAAGGGAGTAATTACTTATCCGAAGATGCTGAAGTCACATTACAGGCCCCGACTTACTATGGTAGATCAAATAGAGAACGTGAAATCCGGGAGATAGATAGGTAGCAGAACGGATAGATTTACCTTGTACCGTTAGAGTTCAAAATAGATACGAATATGAATGCGATCGCATAGAAGATGATTATAATTGGCCGTGTATATATTTTGTCGATGTCCTGCATGGTATTTTTTTAATTAATAGATCCACCTTTTTAACAGTTATACAACACGATTTAAATATACGCATCCTATTATTGAATAGTGTTACATGTTTCTGCTTTCTTTCGTGTGAATAAATTTTTGGTGATGCGAAAGATCTGCGCTAAACTCGTCCTTAAGGTCTCACCCAAGAGCAGAATCGAGTATCTGCTTGCGAAGAGCTTCTGCAACGGCATCGTTATGATTCCCCAACCCCATTACAGTCCCGTCTTGGCTCCAGCAGACAATTTCCTATTCCCAAAAGTTTAATCCCCCCTCAAAGTATATCATCATGGATCCTGAGAGCCGTTAAAGGAGTTTGCACGCGTACCCTTAAGGACCTTCCGGAATCCGCCTTCCACGGAGCCTTCGAGTCGTGGAAAAGCCGATGGCAATAGTGTTTAAACACTGAACGGATGTACTTTGAAGAATTTTATTTATTTATTCATTCGTCTTGGTCCGAAAACAGCACTTTTTGGGCTTTAAATCAGACAATAATAACAACAACACTAACACCCCAGCCCAAGGTGAAAAAAATCCCACCCTAGCAGGGAACCCGCGACCCTTGAATTGTCAGACGAGGACGTTACCCCGACGCCACCGGGGCCGGCAATTTTGAGTCATTTTGGCAATATTTGAAATAAATCTACTTTTCATACAAACCATGCATATATGCATGAAATTGACGCTTTCCGGCGTCAAGCACACAGATACCAAATATTCAACAAACAGAAACATAAAGAAAGGATACTCACAGTATGTATTTGACGTTTCGACGGCCCGAACGTCGTCATCAGAATCTGATATATTCTGTGTCAAAGTCAAATACATACAGTGAGTGTCCTTTCTTTATGTTTCTGTGTGTTTGCATATATATATATATATATATATATATATATACATAAACACAGAAACACATAAAAAGAACACTCACACGTTATTTCTTCTTCCTCAGAAGAAACAGTAGTACCGTAGGGACTCTGCTGCTAACTCTCGGTGCGAACGGACGTATATCCACTGCCGGACCGCTACAGCCAGTCAACGAGGCCGCTGCCATCATATCTGCAATCCTTCTGGTATTGCCCATTTAATATGCCATCCAGTCTGCACTTTGAAATTCAGCGTACATTTAGCACTACAGCTACACCCAGGCGACTTTAGTCATTCTCCGGTGGGGGGAGGCTTACGTAGTCCCTCTTTCTCTCACGTTCCGGAGGCGCTCGCACCGTGTTCCTCCCTGGTCGTCTCGTCCGGTGACCTCAGAATGGGAGCTAGCCTCCCCTTGCTCTTCTGTGGGACCCGGGCGGGTCCACTTCTTAGGGCGTTAGGGCGGGAAGACACCTGGGGACGGAACTGCTGTGCCCCCTTCGCGGATCGGCATGGGTGTCTAAGGCGTCCCCCTTCTTCCACCTCCCCTCCTGTAGGTCGGCTCAAGTCGCCCACACTCACTGCATTCACTGAGACACATTTTACACACACTCATTTTCACATTATTATAACCACATAAGACCCCCTCCTTGAGGGTTTTACCCTTTAGCGAGGACTGTTGGTCCCCAACCCCACAATTTGGCTCTAATTTTTCACTGAGAATCACTCCATCTCGCACCGTTTTCGAGATAGAAGATATCGTATTTAAGACGCTGACGGTGGCGACACCAATATCTCCGAGTACTAATACGCAATATTTGTCTATTGAGTTTCTCAAAGTCGACTCTCTTCCCCACTTCGGAGCTGGGGAAGAATGTCGTCAAAACACTCATCCCACCGAACTGGAAACCCTGAATCTAAAAATCCAGAGGAAATGAAGCCCGATGCTCAATCCGCCAGCGGCGGATTTAGAAATTACACTACTTCACCACAAATAAACCCGGATGCTGCACTCAAATCGCTGCTGGCGCGAATTCCACCACCCAGCGCCGCTCCTCAGGACGAACTCATTACAGTGCACATCCCTCGTCACGTCCTACGTGACCCGAGATTCGAGGCGCTAGTGAGGTTGACGACGACTCCACCGACTAAAAAATCCGCTGCGTCCAAAACGATAGTGAAATCCGGCTCAAATACGGCCACGTTGACTCACCAAGTACCAAGGTCAGAACAAACTAACCCACAGCATGAGGAAGGAATGGATTTTCCCCTAGTCACTTCCAGAAAACGTAAACAAAGCAAAATTCCTCCGCCAGCAGACCCAGGGAAAAAGAGGATCATGGAAAGCAACCGCTTCGCGCCACTGCAACAACCCCAGCCGCAAACCGTGGACTCTCCGCTAGAACAACAGGAGCCTCCTCATTCGACGCCCACGGAGGCTACCCATGTAGCTTAAAAGGAAAAATTCCTCCTATTTCCCTTAAAGACTACACGAACTGGTCCTCCAAACACCGCCAACTGTCTGGAAAATGCGACTTTCCCCCCGTCTGCTCCTTTACTGGCTCTCAGATAAATGTAAACTGCGCCTCGATCTCGGACTTCAGAGAAGTCACATCCTTTTTCAAGGGAAAAAGATGGGAATACTTTACCTATCAACTAGAGGAAGACAAAAAGACTTATCTAGTCATCCGGGGTTAAAGTATCGACACCACGAAGGAGGAACTGACTGCAGACCTACGCAAGAAGGGACTCATCGCCGAGGTCATCCATCAAATGAAGGCTTCACGGTCCACAAGGAGCTAAAGGATAGAACGTGAAGAAAGGGCTCTCATAAATCCGGAGGTCCCACTTCCTCCTCTACCATCCCGCCTGCTACCACTCTTTCAAGGGTGCGTTCGCAATGATAAAGATAAGGCCAAGTTCCTAGCAACCACTAGGCTCTGTGGCCTCGCAGTGAAAATCGAGCCATACCTTTCGTCTCTCGGGCCACCCCAATGTACAAGATGCCAGCGCATCGGGCACACGTTCAAAATGTGTTGTCTGGCTGCTAGGTGCGTTAGCTGCGGGTAGAATCACCAAAGCTCTGATTGCCTGCTCCACAAAGACCTGCCAATCACTTGCGCCAACTGCTGCGGTGCTCACCCTGCAAACTACAGGGTCTGCCCAAAATATACATCTACATCTACATAATACCCCGCAAGCCGCCGCAAGGGCGTGTGGCGGGGGGTGTTAGGTCACCATCCAAAAAAGGAAAAAAGAAATACCGCATTCAAAACCAACACACATGCAAACCCCAATCCACAGCAGTGCACACATTCATAGAAACATCCCATCATTCGACGCGCATGCAAACACACATCTACCTCCCTTCACTCCACAAGCATGAAAGTACATACGCTTAACTACAACAAATAATTTTACCCCAGGATGCAGCAAGAAATTTACCACGAACGTGCAAGCTCGTATGCAATATAAATCGTATGCGGAGCGGCTCAGGACAGCCAGGCCAAATCGAGAACCCGCTCCGGCTCCCCAGCAATGACTCCTCGCAACTCTCCGATGCTCCACTCGTCCTCATCCTCCATAATACTATAATAATGGATATCAAGATAGCACTAGCAAAAACAAAAACACAGAAACACAAAAAAATAAAATAAACTCACACGTTTTCGAATTTTAGGTGGTCAAGTCACCTACCTTTCTCAAGGGCGAGAAGGAAGGAACTCCTTTACTTCATAAGGTTTTTGTTTTTGTTCGCTTGTGCTATCTTGATCTACCTGGGCAGCAGCATAACATGGGATGGAAGAAGTCCGACCGACATCAAGCGAAGAAAAACCCAGGCTAAGAATGCATTCATGAAGAAGAGGCAATTAATATGTTCAAAGAACCTAAGGCTGGAAAAAAGGAAACAATTCGTCAAGACTTTCGTGTGGACCATGGCGCTCTATGGTTCCGAGACTTGGAAAAGTGGACCAGCGAAGAACAGAAGCATTTGAAACATGGTGCTGGAGGAGAATGATGAAGATTAAATGGAGATGCAAAGTAAGGAACGAGGAAGTATATAGAAGAGCAGAAGAGGGTATGGTGAATACGTCAAATAAGCAATATATGGATTGGACACACATTGAGGTACAATAGATTGATTAGGAATATAATAGAAGGAAAAGCAGAAGGGAAGATTCTACGAGGAAGATCAATAGATATGTTCATAAGGCAAATCAAGAAGGACGTAAAACAGATAAGGAATCAAGGATTGGGGGAATTTACATTAAAAAGAGTTGAATGGAAGGCTGCTATATATATTTATGTATGTTTATATATATATATTTATATATATATAAACATACATAAGCGATAAATGTTTATGAAGTTGAAATTGTAAGTATGGCGTCAGGCATGACAATGGAGCAGAACAAAATAGGACACTCGAGCAATGGAGACTGGAGGGGGGGAGAGGAGATGAGAGGAGAGGGAGTAAGTACATTTAGATAGGAGGCATCTTCCCCGAGAGAGGCCGAGCACATTATTTTTCCTGGACGACGATCTTTCGGCTCCCCTAGCATGCCACGCTGAAAGCTCTCCATTGAAATGAGACCCATCCTCCCGACTCCCCCTCCTCCGAACAAGCAAACCTGTTCCGCAAGAAATATTTTCGGACGCAGGAGTGAGTTGGACGTCGTCGTGGCTGTGGACCCGAGTAGCCCCCCCCCCGTAGTCCCCCCGGAGGAACGGGAAGGAGATGCCCCTCACTCGGCCTAAAAGAGCTTCTTTGCTCAACGGGTGCCAATTACATACAATAAGGCCAGCCGACACAATAGATAGGTATTTTAGTACCCTGAAAGCAACGCTAGGGTGTGTGGCAGGGGATAATGGTCATTGCAAGCACACAAATAATTTAGAATGATGTGAAATTATATACATGAACCCAAACATACCTAATTGTCACATCATCGACATCCATCAATCCTAGGATTGGTTTAATGGAGCCCGCCCTCCCGTCCACATATCCTATTTCTCAAATTTTCGCATTCTCTGTGCGATGGCTGGCCAGAAAGTAACGTACATTTTTAAATAAAATATGAACCTTGTAACAAGACAAAGTTTTGGAAAATACGTTTGAAAGGCACCTTCTTAAACTATTTTTTACATAGTTACAATTCAAATTAAAGCATTTATCATAACGATACACAAGTTTTTCAATTCCTTCTCTGAAGTCAACTGCCACCTCTCAAAAGACTAGGCCGACCACTTCTGCGGTCCTCATCGGCCAAAATCGACCATTTTTTGGACCATTTTTAAACCACAAGCGCCACTGTCTCACTCCGCCTCCACTCATTATTCCGTCTCCGTACACTTCACTAAGTTGCCAATTTCCCTGTGGTTTCTTTGCCAGTAAAAACCTAATCACAGATCGCACTTCACAACTCGCGGGATTATCTAATTCAATGCATATTATAACAGGACGCATTAAGCAAAATAGAAGAAGCACAACCTGCGCACACTGCCACAGCCGGATGCGTACTGGGTGTAGGGACATTAAGAGACCAAGATGGCTCTAGCCTTACCCACCGCCACGCTAGGCCGAAACGTAGCCGCCTTCTGGACGGACATTTTGTTCTCCATTACTGGTCGACGCGTTGCCTCTGCGAGTGCGCCCCGCACGCCTTGCTCTGAACAATACTCTCCCGAGCAAGCAATCCTCACCCAAAATGAGCCAGATGAGATTCTTCTCCTTTCTTGAGGCTGCTTTACTCACTCAGGCCTCGGGCTCACACCCGTACACACATATTCAGTCATTTGACGTGCTTCTGGGCCCTCCTTATCACAGCACCACAAATTCAATTCACCAATTTTCTTTTTTTCACTGCTGTGCCGCTGCATTGATTCTTCTAGAATACTGATAGCTAAATTGTAATGAAGGGTTTCCGTTTTTACAGTGTTTATTTTTGCGTTCCTAATAAAAATTTTCTTGGCTTTTGCTATTCCGTTGAAACGTCTGAAGTGTATTTTTAGCACATTAGTTACAAATGGAGCGGAATCATGAATGTGTCAGTGGAAATTGGAATATCTTAATACCCCTGACGTGGTTGAATTCTATGTAAAGGATACCTTGTGTTCATTCGTTCGGAAATTGATTTCCATTCATTTTCTGTGTAACTATGAAGTAGTTTCTCGGAGTTTGGACAATTGCTTCCCAAGTGAGCATTCCAGATAATTTGTTTATAGAACCAGTAAAATGCGTTATTAAGTCCCGTCAATTGCCATCAAATAATTTGATCACCGCAAATTTTTAAGTATTAATTTAACATATTCCTGTTTTCCGCATTAAATACAAGAAGAACGTTCATTCAGCGTAAAAAATACTTTTCTTGTGAATCTATATAATCATTATAATCAAAACCACCAAAGAAAAATATTTCTTATAAACCTGTATTATACCAGAAAATAACTATGTGTTTCCATGATTCTTGGATTAATTATATATATTTCCCCTAGGAATCTATTTTCGTCAATACCGATTGAGTTGTGACGACATATACAGTACTTTACATTGAATATAAACTCCGGAATACACAAAAATATCGTCGTATCATTTTCTTGGAACATGTGCAGTCATCCACGCCACTAAATATTAGGGCGTCACTAAATAAACGGATACATTATTAGACAGCGTACGCCCCCGAGCCGTTGCAGGCATCGTGCAGCACAACACAGCAACCCTGGCACCGTCGCGGTGCGTTTCGGCATTTCCCTCTGAAGAGAGAGAGAGAGGGTGGGAGGGAGGGAGGGAGGAGGCGGCGGATTTGAGAGGGTCGACCCCGGCCGCAGTCGACCCACCGCAAGAGGGCTCTGCGTGGGGTGTTTGCGGATTCAACAACGGAAAAACATATGAAAACTTCACCCAGGGGAGGGGGGTTCTGGGTAAATGGACACGGCTTCCGACTTCCGAGCAACTAACCATGCGTTTCGAGTTTAAGGAGGGGGTGAAGGGAGTCGTAAATTTCGAAGAAAAAACGAGAGAGGCGCGCCCCCTAACTGTCCGCCATAAAACGCTGGACAACGCCAGCGAATCCGCGTGGTCACCCTCATCCCCCTCCTCACGACGCCCCCGCCTGCCCCCCCCGCCCCCACTCCCATCGGCCGGCTACCGTTCTCGCCGGAGATGGATCATTCCCACCCCTCGCCTGCCCCGACTCCCCCACCACCCCCTCTCGCCCCCCACCCACCCACCCCCGGGCACACTCGGCGAGTGACGCGCTCAAATAAATTGGGTACCTCGTGTGAAGAAGTCAGTTGTTCGAATGACTCCTTAATTGATATTCATATTAACTTTTAAATTTCACGCTTTTTCTTCATCGGAAAGAAAAGAAATAAAAAAGTAAATCGTCGACGGGGATCATGTAAAGAATAATTAAAAATGGTGCTAATGCCATTCAAAAAGGGTAGAAAACAAGAAGCCTTCGACTTTTCCTACAAGATATTTCATTTTTAGAAATGTAATTACCAATTCGTCTGCTTCTATGACGATTTGCTTCTTTATTCCGATGGATAAATATTTTACATGAACTTTTGCGTTAAATTAAGGTCAAGATTAACGTAACATTCTAACAACCGATTTAATTTTTTTGAAAATAACCTTTAAATCTGCTAAGTCAAATCTATGTTACTAGACTATGTTGAAACTGGGTAAACTTTCATATTTTTGCCTCCTCACGTCCGACCCACCTGCACTCCATCGAACCTCGCACAGCAAAACGTCGACTTCCCTTCCTACCCCCTTCCCTTTCCCTCCTCGCGCCACTCCAACGCCCCACCCCCTCCCAGTGCATCGCGCGAAAACAAACCCAAACTCATCTTTGGCCTCGGTAGGCGCAGTCGCAAGTGGCGCCTTGTATGCCGCTCCGACTGCTACCGTCTTTCGGAGAAGTGAAAAATATTTTCGCCTTTGGCAGATTATCCATTCGCAGTTGACAAAGCAACAACTGATATTAATTTGAAACAGGCATGCCGAAAAACTTCATTTCATAGATAGTTTTCGTCTCGATGCTACAAAGAATATTTTGCTATTATTCGATGGACTAATGAATTCTTTAGTTAAATTTCATTCTCTTCAGATACTAAATTATCTCATGTAATAATTCTCTTAAATAACTCATTCACGAATACCAATTATTTCACTTAAAATTCTTAAAATCGCTCAGAGAGGCTTATTTCACTGCGAAAGCGCGCTGCTAAGCAAGGTTGCTCTTTTAGCACGGGACCAGAATGCCCTGTCGAAATTCACTGCTCCCGAGGATATCGAGGTGTTTGGTGTTCGCTGTCCCCTGTCAACCCTCCACCATTCGCCAATTCCCTCTGTCTTCGGTTGCTTGACTTCGCCGTTGATCAGAGCTGCCAAATTCGGTGTATTAAGGATTCATAGCTCACAATTCATCTTCTTCGGAAGTGGAAATTGATTGAGCTCGAGGTTAAACTTATGGGGTGGGAGAAAGACGGTCCTTGCAGAAGGCTGCGCCCCATATCTGAACGCATAGTTGATGATTTCGCCGAAATGTATGTACATCTATCATAGTCATAAAACCAGTGTTCTGCTATATATCCAAGAGCGTGCAAACCCACCACTCTATTTGCTGAAATCGAACCATAAGCGGGCTGGATGTGGTCGATGGTATGCGAGGCAGGATGCCCACTTATTTTCAGTATGATATCAATTATAAAGGTAATGTTATGAGGGCTGTCAAGGAAGTAACTTACGTTTTGGTCTAGCGTGGCGGTGGGTTGGGCTAGAGCAACCACCTTGGTGTCTAAACGTCCCTATACTCAGTACTACGCATCCTGCTGTGGTAGTGTGCAGACTGTGGTTCTACTTTGCTCACATGGCGAACTATTAATATGTCCACTGCAACAGAAAATCCCGTGCGTTTTAAAGTGCGATCTATGATTCTGTTTTGTGTGAGAAAAGACCCCAGGGCAATTGAAATCCATAGCCCACTTTGTGAAATGTGCGGAGACGGAATGATGAGTGAAAGCGGAGTGAGGCAGTGGTGCATTCACTTAATCAATGGTGGTAGCAACAATGTCCACGACGAGGACCGCAGTGGTCGGCCTAGCCTTGTGACAGATGAACTGACGGATGGCCAGTTCTTGGACATCGTGGACAATTGTCCTTTCACTCTTAAACTAATACCACTACTGACGCACAACACTGCCACAAATCACTTGGTCGGTGCACGGCAAGAATATTCCGATGAATGTCAGTAGCTTTGAAGTTTATTTCCAGTCAGCAAAAATGTTATCACTAAACGGATTTTACATTTGGCGAGATTTCCAATTGTATTATTCATTTTGATTCGAAACTGTAAACAATCGACAATCGGCGTGGCCTTCCAAACACTGCAGCTCGAGGCGTACTGACCTAGTGTGTGTGTGTGTGTGTCAACACACAATCATTCGGCTCCCACCCCCCACTACTTCCCTCGCCACGCGCAAGCGGGAGTTACTTTCTGGACATCCCTCGTATTTTATTAATGTTTTCCTCGCCTCGTGTCTTGTCGTGCAAGAAGCACAGAAGCGAAGCGAAAGCTTTTATCATTGCATCTACCCGTTTCGCTATATCTCTTTCTGTATCTGTCGCCATTGCCCAGATGTCTCTTGCTTTGGTGCTCAACGGATTACATTCCAGTTTTGACAAAAATTACACACGGTCAATGACTTTCCAACAGCTTCAATCTAGGGATTAGCCTTAAAGTTTTGTTAAAAAATCCTCAAATAATTGCCCATGTGCGCGTATTCTTTACATCACTAATCCCTAACCCAGTCCAGCAGGGAAAGATAGTACTCATGGCCGAGAAAAGAGGGGACTTCCATCCCGGCGACCACTACCACTCCCCCCTCCGAGGGCAATGGACGTACCCGGCCCCTGGGAGCCCCTGCGCGTGCCCGGCCGCACGGGGGAGCGTCTCCGTTCCTATTAGGCGCGACCCGAGTTCGCATCCCTTATGCGACAACCCCTCTCGGCCTAACCCCCTCTCCTCCCCCGCGCCGCCGCGGAACGTGAGGCCGCCGACGCCGAGCAAGGAGATGCAGCGAGCATCCGACGCAGCAGCGAAAGGGGGGCGATCCCAAATTAAGGCAGCCAAGAAATCCCTCGATGTCTCCGCGTGCTGTCCACGGTCGGGAGTCCCTTTTTTCCCCTTGCGCTCTGGGGATGGCATCAAAAAACCGACGGCGGGATAGAGGGGGGGGGGGAAGGAAGCTTTTTTTGGAAGGAAGGGTGTTTTCCCTCCCCCCCCATCCCGCGCCGACATCTCTCCCTCCCTCACCTACCCGCTCCCTAGCAACTCCTTTTCATGCGCTCTCACTTGGGGCACATATCCTTTTCGGTGTCTGTCCTCCCCACCCCCCGTGCCCCCCCCTGCCCACCCAATCCGATTCAACTCACCGATAGTGCGTGTTGGCCGGGGGGTGGGGGTGTAGGTGGTGTGTCGTGGGGGTTGGTTGGTGGGGCAGGGAGTTGTTTGGCGAGGGGTGGGTTTTGCCGATGCGCGGGGGCATCCCGCGAGGGCAGCCGGTTTTTCCGGCACCGGAGAGCACGGAGAGTGGTGATCGGAGGCCGTAAAAGGGAAGGTGGGGCGCGGACCCCCGCCCTCTCGATCGGCGGAGGAGGAACATGAGCAAGGGGGGGGGGACGATGGCGGAGTGAACAAAGGAGTCCTGACGCGAGGGGGGGCTGCGGGAGATGCCGCAGGGGAAGCTGAGTGTTCGACCAAGGACACACACCCTCCACGTTAACAGGTGCACCTACGAGCCACCAAGGTCGGTCGCCTCAACTAAAGTATCATCACTCGGTGAAATTCAAACTCTTAGAATTCCATTTCGTGAGCGATGAGCAAAAAACATGCGTGCCATCGAGTGGCGACCGTTTGATTACTACATGGCCTCACAAACCGTCCATCTCCATCTCGAGTCCTGGAATACGAAAGTTCACTCAGTGACTTATAATCTCCAGACGGAAATCTTCAAATAAAATATCAACAAAAAACCATAAAATAACATAAAAACAGTAATGGTCGGTTTGATAGGTGATGGTAGAGTTCAACCAGTACTAAGACCTTCACCAAGTGTTAAATGGACACATCATGGTGTGAAGGGTCAGTTCCTTTCCCTGTGCTGGTTTGGTTTCCCAGAAAGATATCTGGTACCCGATGGAGGTGAGGGTGCACAGAGAGACAAGCCTGGAAATCGAACCCGGGGCCTCCGGTCAGTAGTAGAACCATCTACCACCACCACATCCAGTACCAGTGCCACGACCACCGAGTCCCCATCTATTTACAAAAATAAAACTCGAAATTAAATTACTTTTTTCTTGACTCGTACTTTTTCTTCCCTACATACTTTTAAAAACTAATATTAATATTGTTGAAATTACAAATATTTAAAAATCAATTTCATTGTAAAGTTTTTACTGCAAATAATAACGATCGATCTACGGAAATGTATTGATAATAAAATTAACTTATTTATTGAAATTAGTAATCTCGAATTATGTTTTTTATATAAGAGTAAATATTTGCCTTGCAGATAGGATACTTAATCTTAGGAACCTGTGAAGGGCATTAGGGACGCGCTTAAATTATGGAGATGCATCATAGTACGATGTATCCAAAAGCATTCAAGATTTTAATCCAACAATAAAAAATAAAATGTTTGCGCGGATCTTTTAACCGCCATGAAGAACAATTGAAACCATAAGCTGATTTTTTATATCTTCCAGTAATCCAGTATTAAAACTACACTATCTCTCTCTCACCACCTGTTATTTTTTCCACTATAGCATCTCGTTCGATATCCCCGAAGCACATTTCTCCGTTCTCCAAATGCCATTCCTCGTTTTCCTTCCACCGCCAACAAAATATTTTCCTTCTTGATTTCCATTATTAGTCAAATTACCTTCTCCAGCCCTCTCCCACCAACGGTACCTTAAATTCTACGATGATCAGAGTATATCCTTTCTTTAAGGCACAGGGTCTTGGACATTTCAAGTTACATTCAGCATTAATGAATTGAACAATCTTTAAGCTCAGATTAATTTTGAAAATATTTTCACAATCCATCCTGGTCACAAAACAGGAAATAGGACTCATTTAATGATTTCAGAAATTTCATGGTGGATTTTCTAATCAATGAATTCTTGTTTTCAAGTCTGTTAAAATCCATTGGAGGAAAGATGATCATTTTTTCATTACAATCAATAATTGTTGTTAACTTCACCTTGGTTTCAGTAAACAAAATATAAACAACTAAAATTAGTTAAATGTTGAAGCGTACTATCTACTTGGCCTAAATATGTACTATCAGGACTACTGTTTGGACGCAGAACAGGTCAGAGTCCAAGTTTTTTTAACAACAGATGATATCGAATTAATTATTATGCCAGTAGATGTCCCTGAGTAGTGCATTTATACTTGATAATGGAAGTAGTTATTGCAGAACCACGATAAATATCTCAACATAAATGGTCCTACTAACGTTTTTCTCACTAATACCTGCCTTCGCTTCTAACCTACCTGTTATGCACCCGCAAATAATGGCAAAACTAAACTTACTGCATGGCCAGTTTGATCACGTGGGACACCTTCAGGTTATCTGAAGGTGTCACACATGATGACATCAGTTGTACTGCAATAAATTTCGGTGACATCTAAAATATTGTCCTAATTCCTCAATGCGATCTCACAAGGTTGAGCGTGAAAATGTTGAATTGAAAGAAGAAATAATCACATATTATGCTACCTAAATTTTTTCAAAAGATCGTCAAATTTCATTTCCCTAATATTAGGAATATCCTTTAAAAAATTCTATGGTGAAACAAGTTTAATAAAAAAACATTTTCTAATATCTAAGAGTACATTTGTGATGCTTTTTTTAAACGATTAACTATAGCACCTCTAATTTCGAAATAATACATTCTTCGTTTTTAATAATTTTTGTCGATAAAAGAAATTTTTGTATCAATTTTAATTAATATTCCACCATACGATTGTCAACCTTTTAGAGATAGTTTTAGATTAGTAATTTCACGCCTGTCGGTGTGTAAATGATCTGTCAAGACGTATGTCATTATTCCCGCAGCCTCCACAGTCCGAGGATGAGATCGCAGTGCGAGACTATCTTGCGAAGAGACGCGTCCTCGAGCTGTTCCATTTATTGTCGTCCCTTCTGCTGTCGGAGCAACCAGGTGGGGGCTCTAAATGAGGCGAAGCGATTTCCGAAACGCTTCCAGCTGAGAGATCACGATTGATTAATGTCGAGGGGCTGGGTGGAAGAAGGGGCTATCTAGTCTCAATCTCGCCCCAATGAAGACGTTTTATCATCATTGTTATGGAGAGAGGGAGGGAGGGGCTCTCTCCCCTTCCTGATGCTCGCCATTCGGCCGTGGTATGGCACGGCAATTTGCCCGTCTCCCCTCCATCGACCTGGAGGGTTGACCTTGCTGAATTAATGAGTTGATTTCACTTTTTGTACTTAGGCATTTAATCGATGGCGTAAGAGTTTTTCGAGAGCTGGGTAGCTAGAAAGATTCCTAGATTATAAACCCATGAATTTATTTCTTCATCACGTGACAGAGGATCCTTGCTTGAAGCTGGCTGAGTGGCTGGATCAACTGATTCTCTTTCGGGAAGGGTTGCTGGAACAACCCCCGATGCTTTTCACCCCCGTACATGTGAAAGCTATATTCGAGGCCATGGACCCAATAAATAAGGGCGTGATCAGTGAAGAGCAGTTTAAGAATGGTGAGTAACAGTAAGTTTAGGTAAAATTGGAATGGGAAATTCAAAATTGAAGGTGAAGAAAAACTTAATGTGTATCTGTAACATAAACTTATTTTTATTCAAATGAATCCTGAAAAGGTATCACGACCTCTCATCAGGGTTATGTTATTAGCTACCACGTTCAAGGAATATGGGATAAAAGCCATCAAATTCCCAGCAAAGGCACTTTCATTTCGATTTAAAAATTCCCAATGGTAGGCAGATACGACGAAGTTCAGGCTAATATGTACTCATTAAAAGTTCACATTTTGTTAGTCACCTTTATTAATCAGGTACCCTACTTAAATATTGATTGTAAAAAGTCAAGTGAGCATTCTTAATCTAGCGGGATTTATTCCCAAACTTAAATGACGATGCAGTAAGGATGTAAACTATTAACGCAGTTGTCAATTCGAAGGTCGGTCTTTTATTTGAGCGAAATTGAGATCTAATGGTCCTTTCTTCCATTAAACTCAGCGTCATATACATACTGTATTAGGCATAACATTTATAATTACATGCATGCATTCACATAAATACGAGACAGACACATTCATTATGCAAAGATTTGCACATCGAAAATATATATATATATATATATATATATATATATATATATATATATATATATATATATATATATATATATATATATACATCCATATATACATACATATACATACGAGAGCGTATTGAAAAGTAAGGTCTCCTATTTTTTTCATGGACAATCAAGTTTATTCTAAACTTTGGGTACATCATTAGAAAGGTTGAACATTTAGCTATTTTTCTAAATAGTCGGCTTAACGATCAAAAACTTTTTGCATCCTTGTAACCAGATTTTTAATACCGGCGTCGTACCTTTCTCCAGCCGCGTCGCGAAACCAGCGTCTTCTCCACGACTCGAAGGCGGTTAGGCGGTTCGGGAGGGTCCTTTAGGGTGCGCGTGCAAGCTTTTTTGATGGCACGTTAATGTTACCATGGTGGTGTCCTTTGAGGGAGGATTTCAAGAAAACTTTGGGAAAAGGAAATAGTCTACTGGTGCCAAGTCGGGACTTTAAGGGGGTTGGGGAATCGTCGCGATACCGTTGCAGAAGGTCTTCGCAAGCAGTTACTCCACTCTGCTCTTGGTCATCCGTCCATAGACCTTCGGAACGACGAGTTTAGCGCAAATCTTTCGCATCGCCAAATTCTCAGTGATAATGGTGTGCACTGTCATCTTATCAACGCCAATACAATATGCAATCATGCGAATTATTAATAGCCAGTCTGAATTCAGCACTTCATGCACGCACACGTCAGGAAAAAGCTGTAACCGATACTTTTTATATAAACCTTGCATTCTCCCAAGTGAATCTGTGAATTGTTCATGTACATCTACAGAATAGTCCACAAGCCGCCGCAAGAAGGCGTGCGGCAGGGGCTGATAGGTCCACCAGTCATGCATCATACACTCTCCCAATCATGACACCTCTACACAAATTACGTGCGCACGGCTGCCACTTTACCATGAACCCCGACTTGCGGCGGCTCGGGTTCTGTTCCTCGTGACTAAAATGAGACGTGCATATTGGAAACACAGGGAAAATGCAGCCCGAAGTACCATTGGAGGTTTTAAATTGGGCATTTCTTTATGTGGTTCCAATGTACTAACCTACAACTACAAGCCATCGATTGGACGCGAATGTAAAAGTCGATCACTGGCGTCTATTTTTGTCCTCTGGGATTTTCTTGAGTGGACACTCGTGGAGGAGAAGGCTCATCTGAAGAGGCAGACGATCCGATTGCGATACGCCCTCGCCGAAAGCGAATGCGCGCTGACGCACTCCCGCCAGATTAGCTTTCCTCCCACTCAAATATCTACATAACATCCGTGTGTGTGCAGACTCCGGAGGACCGCATCGACGCGCACCAGCGTTTTAAGCGGAGCGAGTCCTCGTTGCATGGAAAGCCGTCGTCCGGGCGGGTTCTTTGGTCTCCACGGCGATTTTCTCGGCCGATGGCATCAGTTCCTCTATTTTCACCCTTCGCACTGCACAAGGCCTCAGCTTGGTGCTATTACTGCCTCCCCACCTTCGAGAGGGGCCGAGAGAGCACCAATTCGAAGCACCCATCCTCCAAGGGCCGGCGGCGAGCACGAGAGCCTCCGAGGGCGGCGGCAGCCAATTCTCGCCGTTGCCAGACCGAATTCCAGTCCCCCCCGGCCCCGGGCGGCGTGGCCAAACGCTTATGCACGCCCCCCCCCTCTTCCCCTTAGGGCGCGGCACCACTCCACTCCACGTCCCCCCTCCCCCTGGGAGGCGGGGGATGAAGAATTAATTTTTTCCGCTCACAGGCCCCCTTTCTTCCTCCAGGGATGTTCACGGTGGGTCTGTCCGGCCTGGACTGCTTGGGCAGCATGACGAGCCTGATCGGCGAACGGTTCTTGTCCAGGGACTTCGCCGAAGAGCAAACGTGAGCATATACACCTATCCTCGACGCACAAGTGACTTTCTCTCGCATAGAATCCTTCGGGGAAAGATGAACGACCCCCTTGCGAGAGCCTTGGGGTCGTTAACCTGCTCCTTGCGTGATTTACAGGTTGGGTCTATCTGCACTTGTCTGGGTTTACGTGGAAAGCCAAAATGCGTTTTCGCTCAGAGGGTAATGACCCTCCTTGTTTGGTCCGCCCCTTCTTAGTTTTGCTTAACTGATCCCTGTCATGCCACTATACCGTATGCTTGTAAGTTTTGGTCATGCACATCATACTGTGTCTTGGGATCCACTATTGAGCATTGGTATGGTTAAGGAATACCTTCTCCACTGTTATGACAACGGGATTGTGAACGAGGCTTCAAGGCTGCTATTGCATTCTCAAGCGAAACTTTATACTTAATGAAAGCTATTTTTAAAAAGATTTGTGATGTTAAGACTCTAATCAATCATTGTCGCTCTATTTACACAAATAATATAAATATTGCGGCCACACCTTTTAACGGAATCCCAGACACCAAGTGAGTCATTCCTTTTACCCGACACGCGCACAGACGTTTGCTGTACGCGTGTCGAATAACTCCGAATATGAGCATATGGCTGCCATTAATAGACAGGATTATGCTGAAATGTGGTTCCTGGATATGTTTGGGTCGTCTGGCTCAAATAATGAAAGTCAGACCGACCCCTTAAATGAATGAGGGCTATCCAAAATGAGGTCTGCGATTCCTCCGTTGGATAATTTTCGGATCGGGCAAATAGCATCGAGAAGAAGGCCGTAAAAGTCTGCATGAGCGCAAGGAAACGCAAATGCATTTATTTATCTTACTTAAATTATTTTGCGTTGACAAATGTTAAGAAAATTTAAATGGCAATAATTTCGACAAATTTTGTTCAAAGATCTGATGTTTTCCCGGCAAATGTTATGGAGGGGCAAATGGTTGTGGCTCATTTTTATGCCCTTTTTTCCCAAAACAAATAATTTATTTGGTAACTTAACCGTTTTTTTATTAAGTCTCCCTGCAGTTTCTTAAAAATTTGCACGTCATTCGATAGTTTTTACTGAATATTTTCCCATATCCTCCCTTATTATCCCTGTATCATTCCCACCTGATGCCTACACCCCCTGCATCACATCTTTCTGTTGGATCGCGGGTTATTTATGTCGATGTCGAGGATTTTGCCGGGTTATCTCGACTGGACACTCGAATCTCTAAGGGCGATGGCAGAGCTGGCGGTTGAAACATCGTGATTAATTCACATATTTATTATTCCCTCTTTTTCTCCAGTCTCTTCCATTCAAAATTAAAACATGCATTTGCAGTCTACATTTTTGATTTCCCCCAGGAAACCTTTAGGTCCATCCCCTCGAGCTGCATTCGCTGTTACCCAACACTTCTACTCTGACCCGTCCTTCTCACTCATACCCGTTAATTGTACCTACTATTTTGTTCGCAATTTTCAAAAGTGCTTCCCTTGGCTATCTTTCTATTTGCAACGATGCCTCGATAGGATAAAGTCGAGATTTAATCACAACCATTTTGCTTAATGCCTCTCCCCTATTGATATCAATATGAGGCACTCGTAATCCCTTCGTAAGAACGTCCCACGATGCTTCCCTCTACACCATCGCATAATTTCATTAACTTCATTATTGGGATAAAATTTCGTAAGTATTCTTCCTTCTCTCCGATTAAGTGGCGGTCCGAGAGTGGGGCCCTGTCAACTTACTTTCTCTCTCGATGTATCTGGTCGCTCGCGCACTCCTTTGGAAGGACCCCCCCCCCCCCCCCCCGGTCTCTGCCCTCAGCTGTCAACACGGGACGAACCACCCTGGTTGAAACCACAACCATTCCCGGGGATTCAAAACTCGCGACCTTCGCATTATCCGGTTGCTGTTTTCCTCTCGGCCGATCCGAAGTTTCCTCCTAGAAACTCCTCGGCGTTCGAATCTCCTCTTGGCAATTATTGAAAGACCTTCCGATTGCTGATTCCAATATCTCCTCGCCTCTCTCCCCCCTGAGCTGGTACAACCATGTCCCACTATATTCCCCCGACTGTTTACGCGCGAGTCCTCCACGGGGACAGTTTCTCAGAATGTGACTCCCTTGACGCACCTTCATTCGTCAACAATATTGCTGACGAATTCCCCGACGAGCTGTAAAACGCAAGACCCTGCGGTCGCTGAAGGAGTCTTCACTCCTCGATCATTTTCAAGAGAATTATGCCTATTAGCACCATCATCAAGTTTTAGTTAAACGTATTTATTTTTATAGAAAATTAGTTATAAAAACGTATTATATCGAATAGAAATGAAATAATCTGGTTTCTCTAATTCTTCCATAATTGATGGTTTCCGGCTTAACGTTTCGAAATGCCGGTCGAATCGAAATAAATGTTCTGTGGGATCACAAAGTTACTATTGTTTTCATCTCCAGTATTAACTTAATTTTTTATGCAGACATTAAAGCGCGGAAGCTAAGCATTTAAATAGGAGGGCAAACATTCGAGCTGTTAAAACAGTTTACGTATCTCGGAAGTGTTTTGGACCAACACGGTCAAAGTAGTAGGGACATAAGGAAAAGAATTGCGCCAAGCTCATTGGGAGTTGTTGACGGGGTCGTTGAGTAGGGAGGTAAAGAAAAGACTCGTAAAAACTCTGATATGGAGCGTAGCTATGTACGGCGCGGAATTGTGGTCACTGAAGCAGGAGGATAGACGTAGATTGGAGGATTTTGAAATGTGGGTGTGGAGAAGAATGGAGAAGGTGAAATGGACCGAAAGGAAAACAAACGAGGAAGTACTAGGTATGGTGAGCGAGGAGAGGGTTTGTTGGGAGATATCCTATGGAGGCAGGAAAAATGAATGAAAGACGAATTGAGCGGCAGTGGGATGTTGAAGACGGTAATAGAGGGGAGAATGTTAAGCAAACGAGGAAAGGGCAGGAACAGGATAGGGATGTTGGACGGGATGAGGGAAGGAAGGAAGTAAACAGAGATGAAGAGGGACCTGATGGAGAGTAGGTTGATGAATTGTGTGTTTTTAGGAGTCACAAAATATTTATTTGGTAGTAGTGTCCATCGAAAACCTACCTTAACCGGTTGATTACCTTATAATAATAATTAAAGCGCGGGGGGAGGAGGGGGTGGACGAAATTTACCGCGGTGCCGGGGTCCTCTGCCTTGTGCGGCCGCTGGGTCCCTGGCCAGCCTGCCGCATTCTCGACGAGCGCGCTTTATCACTAGCAGGAAACGTTTGCCGCAATGACCGGATTTGGAGGGAAAAAGATAGGAGTAATCTTGCGGGGCTTTGGCTATCCGCCATGAGAAGACCCTCTCCTGTGACCCAAGAGGGGCACCGAGTTAGGGCTCCGAGGGGAAAGCTGTGTGCACAAAAATAGATCTAATCATATATCACCTGAGGCGGTCGGAGCCTCGGCCGGATGTTTTTTGTAACGGTCAAGCTCATTTTTTTCTCATTATGTAATACGACGCAAGGAGTGGAAACGCTCAACTCGCGCACTCACTAACCGATGAATTTTTAAATTAAGTTGATGGTACCTAAATTCATTTCAATTTCACAGAAACAGGCGCTTACTGGAAGAGATGAGGATGTTGGTGGTGCCGATGGGACGAATATCAGTAAGTATTTTAATTGTTTTTATTTTATCCCTCATCATGACGTGAAAGAGTACGTAAACAGCTAACGAAGGCAAGTCATTATTCTCACTCATATATTACCAACAGCGATAAATTTATTATCCTGTATAAGTTGTTAAATCGTGGAAAATATAAGTTATTGAAACTGGCTATTTTCCATCCTATAGAAGTTTGAGGTTTTCCGCGAGAAAGTGCGCAACGATGCGCCTGTCTCCATCTTTCTCACGCCGTGGAGGATGTCATCCAACAGACATCATCCATGAACTGCAAACCATTAGCCAATGAGTGTTAAACATAATAGTAACTAAGGTTTAGTGACGAGTACCAGTTAAAAGCCACCCACCCACACATATGAACTTCACCACTTACCCTGATTCATCCCCTCCTACTTCCATGTTCAACTTAGCTTTTCTAATTTCCGAGAATCTCAATACTTTTGTTTTTTAGGTAGTCAATCCTCATCCCATATTTTTCATATTGTTCCTATTGTTCCTGCAATATACTCAATAATAGCCGCAATCCCTCGGCTGTCGGATTAACTATTGCTTGATCATCTGCAAAGCTGATTTAATCATCTTGATTCCCAGTTCCAGCTCTTCCCATAACATTTCCTTGGGACCCGTGTCGAAAAATACCCGCGGGGAATAACGGGAACTTTGTCCAATTCCCCCGCCATTCCTCCCATTCAGATTCACGCCCTTACCGGTATTGTCTGATTCATGTGAAAATCTAGAATGAGTGGAGGAACTAGAAAACACTCGGTAGATTTCACCCAACTTGATTGAGGCACGACCAATTTCGTCACCGGTAACCGTGTACCATCTTCTGGTACAATTTGTACCTGAAGATGGGATGGAAGGATTTATACCTGAAGATATCACGTAAGTGATGAAACCGGTTTGTATTGCAATAAAGTTTGGTGAAGTCTATCAAGATTTTTCTAATTCCTCAAGATGCGGTTTCGCAAGGTTGAACCTAATTCCATTGATTTGAATAAGTCGACTATCCTTCTAGTCTACTCCCATTTACGGCAATATCTCCATTTACTTCATCCAATTCAACTCTTTCTTTCTAACGCATAATAGTCTAACACCTTTTCTAAGTTCACGAAACACGCAAACACGTCTTGATAATATCCGATGCAATGGCGTCACGCGTTCCTCTTCTCTTTCTAAATTCAAATTGACCTTCGCCTGGGTAATTGGTTGTTTTCACCATTTTGTTAACCGCCTATTTAAGATTCTTAGAAGTACCTTTGCTTCGTGTGAAATGAAACGCATCGTCCCATAGTCCCCACGTACATCTGCTATACCCTTTTCCGGAATCTGGGTCAAAATTGAAAGAAGGAAATCTTGTGGCAATATTCCTTCTTCATTGATTGCGCAAATTAGTTAAAAGGGTGCCTTCCTTCCATTTTTTTCTAAGCTGTTTCCCAAGTTTTCTAAGCCAAATGATTCATCAAGTATATTTTCTGTTTCTGCGGCCTTGTTCAACTTCAACTCCCTCAGCGCTTTTTTCTATCTGGCTGTTCGGACGTGGACTTTCCTCGTCTACGTCGCAATCCCTTTTTCGAGGATCACTTTCTTTCTCTTATTTCTGAGCAGGCCACCCTCACATCTTCCCCTCTTTTTAGCTCTTCTACAAATCCCTTCCGCAGTCTCCCTAAGTCTCTCCTGGCTCTATCAATAATATTGTGATCGTAATCCTTTGTTATCTCTCATGGAAGGTATTGTTTTTCCCTTGATAGATCCTCACCTTCTTATGTAGTAAGCGCATATTCTTTCTTGCATTGGAAATGTCTTCATTTGAGTGCCATCAGGCATTGCTTTAGTTTCACGTCGTTGCAGTGGTAATGGAACTACTCGTCGTGGTTTCGCTATTTCAGGGGTTTTCATCGTCAAAGAATGGGCTTGGAGATCGAAGCCCAACCCCCGCCTTGAGCAAAGCATGGCTACATCTCCGTTTGGTTCCGCCATTGCCCCTATTGCTCGGAAGCGCCCTATTTCTTGAATTATAGGGAGAGGCTCGTAAGGAGCCTTGCGCCTCAAATCAGGACGCGGATCAGAGTTTATAACGAGTCTCCAAAATTTCAGCCAAATGTCAAATCATTGGTGTCTCTATCACGTGAATTTCTATCTCGGGGGGGGGGGGGAGATATATAATTGAGTAGCCGACATGGAACCTTTGAGGGAAGGACGGAGTTGGCTCACATGGGCGTCGGCGCGGCGTCGTGACCGCGCTCTCTCTTACGTTTCTGGTACATTTCCTTTTTAGAAATATCTCGTGGGCTAGCCTCGTTCGATGGGTCTTATCAAACATCCACACGTTCGGGAAACGTTGAGAGGAAATGGCTTTGTGGCGTTTCACCATTGGAGCATCTGAGGTCCCGAAGAAGCGGTGGCCACGCTCATCCCGAGCGGAAGATTGGGGGTGGCCCACGGAGGCGGGCGAAGATACGTACAAGCATTTGCCTGAGTTTGGGGTCGAGTCTGAGTCTGGGATCTGGATAATTACTTCCCTTACTCGAGATTATCGCTATTATTTTGCGTTATTATTGGATTGTTTTGCTAATTGAATGCTCCGCGAACAACAGAAAAAGTCAAAGGGAAAAATTGCAAGTCCCATTTTCTGAATCGCGCAATTCTTCCAAAATGGATTTTCCGTGTGATGTTTCGCATGCACGCTATGACGATTGACAATCGAGAGAGAAGCGACGGAATGTCGGAGCGTTTTGGCCGTTACTGGCGATTATACAATATGTCGACTGCGACGAAGTCTTTGCGCTTTGATCAAGAACAACAGGTATTGACAGAATGCCAAAACAGTACTCGAAAATTACTTTCAAATGATTCCCAATTGGGAGGAACATTCGTACCACGAGGAAAAATGCCGCCAAGAACTATTTTGGGCACAAAACATGTTTAATTGTAATCACCTCATTACTGTATTCTACCTCGAAAACACACGATTCATTGCGCTGACAAAATGTTTTCAGAAATCGTCCATGTCCTAATGAACCATATCTGACTTCAGTCCATGAAGTAAAAATAATAAAGCATTATTAGCGTTGCCCAGTCGATTTACATGAACAGGTGATGGATAATGTTGCATTTCATTCCCTTCCTCTTCCTTTCAAATATGTGTCTGATGGTGCTATAAACTAGCTTTGTATCTGTGACAATATTTGTATTAACGTTAGTATGACCGCAGGTAGATTACATCAACAAGAACATGATATGGTTCCCTTCAGTTTTATGCTTGGTTCCTGGATTTAAAGTTCCTTAGTCATTAAAAATTCGTAATTACATGTTTTAAATTTCGTTAATGAATACAACTAAGGAAGTGGAATCCGAAATGGTTCTTAGAGCATAGAAGAGCGGATTTTGAATTTGAGAGGCGAGTCGAGTCCAATAAGTCCTGTTCTGTTCATTACCTTGGCGCCTCCCCGCTGTCCCATGCTGATTTCAAACTTGATGAAGACTTGCCCCAATTACGTGTATCTCACGCAGTCCAGTCTAGACATAGGCGCCGCAATCGAAGGCTTTGAGTTATAATTTCATGCAAAATCTCGCTTCTAGTCTAAAATCAGGGTTAATAGTTTTATTATGGATGGATCTACATAATTGACAACTCCACGAAAACCTTATTCCCCTGTTCCCCAGCGGGTATTTTGAATTTCTCGGGCTGTTTCCGGGGGTATGTCGTCATCCCCCCGCGCCACATGCGCGATGAACACACGACGACCGTGTTTCACGCAGGCGGCGGCGGATGGTGTCGCGCCCCCCGCGGAGGACCCCAGGGGCCCGCTGGAGACGAGAGAGACCGACGAAGAGGTGAGCGAGGGCGGAGGTGGCGAGGGGATGCCCTCGGGAGAGGTCGACGGCCAGGGTGGCGCGACACCAGGGAATGTGCCGCCGCGCAGCCCTCCACCGGGCGAAGGAGCAGGGGGAGCGGAAGAAGGGGCCGACGGCGAAGTGGAGGCGGCGGAGGAAGGAGCGGGGCGGGAGTGGGCCTCCGGCGGCCAGGACGCCTCGGTGGTGACCGGCACGAATCGAGGCGACGGCGCAGAGTAAGAAACACTAAGCGGACACCACCTGCCCATTGCCCGTTCCTTATCAGTTCCACGACGCAACTTCACAATTTCCCTCCGGCGTGAGTTTTTTCGCCTTTCCGTGTTTTTCGCTCCGGTCGGAGCAGTTCCGATCGACAAAATCAATGTTCCTTCTGTTTAATGAAAATCATCGTGGCTCCCACATCCTATCTCATAAATCGCGTCTGCTTAGAATGAAGGGGGGGTTGGGAAATCGCTTTCGCGGGATTGATCGCGACGGCACCGTGAAAGCAAACCCTCTCCTGTTCCCGGCCAATCCGAAATCTACGTACGGCCAGTAGTGCCGCAAGCCACATACCGAATTGCTGGCACTCTGGCGATCAGGAGTAAAGATTTGACTCGGTAATTTAGTGTATAATATTAAAACTGCGGTGACTCCACCATCTGCACTGATACGGAACAGGCGCTATGATGCGATCGATTATATCTGAATAGATCATGGAAGCCTCGAAGAAAAAGAAAAATAGCAAGTAACAGGATAAAAACGAATTACAACATAAAATTATCAACTGATGAAAATGATTAACTTTCACGAAATTATTCAAATCGTAAAGAAAGTATAATAGTTGGAATTTCTCAAATGTATATGTACTTTTCTCTAAAAATATATTATGCAAAATAAAACATACTTGTAATAACTTTTTCTGCCTCCTCTTTCGGATTAATTGGCCGGTCGGTCTATGTGAACAAACTGAATAAGTAAAATTCGTTTATGAAAGGTATACTTCTTGGGAATACAAAAATAGTAACTTTGTGATTCCAAAGAAAATTTATTACGAGACGACCCGGGTTTCGACGTTCAACGTCATCTTTAGGTAACAACTCGTACAGACAAGCATCTATATATATTACACTCAGGTGCATAGTCATATACGAGACGTATAGATGGATGCCTGTAAGAGCTGTTACCTGAAGACGAAGTTGAACGTCGAAACCCGGGTTGTATCGTAATAAATTTTCTGTGGAATCACAAAGTTACTATTTTTTCATTATCAATATTAATCGCTACCATAAAGTTACGCTGGAAACCTTCAATTATAGGTATCCTTCATCTATTTTCTAACGACGCACGTCGTAACATTTCTACCCTCACCAAAACCAATTTCATTCTCTTCCGAACTGCTTCTATGCGAAAAACACATTCAATGCAATTAACCGGGAGTCAGTTTCTGGCGACACTTACTGCCAAAGTACCCAATCTCAATAATTCAAAGAGAGTACAAGTTTTTCATAAATAGTATCGGTGAAAATTTTTTCCTGACGTGTGCTGAATTCAGACCTTCGGTTTAATGTGTGCATGCTCGCAGATCGTATTGGCATTGATAAACTGACGGTGCACATACACTGGATATATCACTAAACATTTGGCGATGCGAATGATCTGCGCTAAACTTGTTCCGAAGGTCTTTGACAGAAGATGACCAAGAGTAGATTCGAGTGCCTGCTAGCGAAGACCCTCTGCAACGGTATCACGACGATTCCCCGACCACTTACAGTCCTTACTTGGCACCAGTAGCTATTTCCTAATCCCAAAAGTGAAATCTTTCCTCTAAGGACACCACCATGGAATCCTAAGTGCCGTCGAAGAAGCTTATACGCGTACCCTTATAGGTACTTCCGGAATCCGCGCATACCAGGGAGCCTTCGAGTCGCGGTAAAGCCGCTGGAAAAGGTGTTTCTATGCTCAAGAGATGCACTTTGAAGAATTTTGAGACATTTTAGCAATGTCTGAAATAAATCAATTTTGCCGAACGTTTTCCCGATACTTTTAACCAATACATGTATATCTGTGTTTAGGGGTACCCCATTATCTGGTATCCTCCTCCTGGCTGTTGCCAATCTCCTTTATACACCACAATAAATTCCCGGAAATTGGAATTACATTAACTTGGGGATTTACTTTTTGATTTCAATCAAATGAAATAATTTTTATCGGATTCATCATTCCAATGAACTCATTTCACTTTACGTAATTACCTTTACCCGTTAACTCCCCTATACTTTGTCAATGGTACATATGTTTCCGTTGGTTATCGTTTACCTCTATTTTGCAGTCATCGCAAATCTTAGAATAGAAAGAGATCTCCTTATGGCAGTCAATAACTCTAATTTAATTCGCTCAAGTATAATTAATGCATATTAAGAATAGAAGCGGCCCTATTACACTTCCCTGGGGGGCGCCCGACTTCCTGGATAGGCCTCGTAATTCTGCTCTATCATATCCTGCTGAATGGCGTTTCTCACCGGTACGCTTTCGGTCTTTACATTGGCGCCAATGACTTGAAGCTGTGCGGCAGGATGTGCAGTGATACAACAAATCCACGTCGTGATCACGAACCATTATATCCGGGGAATCAATGTGCAAAATCACGGGGGATGTAGCGCAATCAACCCATTGCGCTACATCCCCCGTGGCACCGTCAGTCAGGAACGCGTGAACCAGCACCAATGATTCGCGATAGCGCCATTACTTAATCGCGTTAACCTTGGTTCCGCAGCAGCGCCAAGTTGAAGAATGGCGACATACAGTAGCCTGTAGTTCCATCCTTCGCGCCGAAGATGAGTCCTTTGCAAAAGCACTCAATCACTCTTTCCAAGGGCCAACATTTGCTTATCCGGAACCTTGCCGAACTTCCACGACGTGGAAATTCATCGCAGTGACCCCAATCAGGGCCACTTGAGCGGCCCCTGTGTCGATGGCCCACCAAACCTATGGTGCGCCCGCCGATGTGATGGATGAGCGCCGCTACTTTCTTTCCTTGAGTGGACATCCTCCATTGATGACCTCCTCGTATCCACCGCACCCCTCAAATGCACAAGGGAGTGCAGGAGAACACACGGTTTCAATTGAACTTCAGGAATCTTTGTATCATTTTTATTTTTTAAATACCCGGAAAGCCACCGCTAGGGTGTGTGGCAGGGGGTGAATATATACCAGAATAATTTTACTAGAACATGACTCTACCGAGGTCGGACAATAAAATTATGATCCCCTATCGTCCCTGGAAAAAATGACATCTTAAATCTATCTGTTCTACACTTAATCTCTCTAATTTCATTTACATAATCTCTCCTACCGTAGCACGATAGGGGTAGTAATACAATTCAACATGACCGCTAAAGAAACCTCCTTCCATTTTATGCAGCAGCTTCAATCTGTAATAAAGAAGAATAGAGAATGCATTTGTCGTTTAAAGCGGGAGGCCTCCCCAAGAAGAACCGCAATTCGAATATTCACCTGCACTATTTGGGTGGACGGTTAGTCGTTCCAAACACTTCAACTGTTCTCTCTGATTGCACCGGTGCACCAACAGGTGACACCAATGATCCTCATGTCGCCCACGTGAAACCGCGCTTGATCAAGTGAAGGTGATTTCTTAGCTTACGACGGAGTTTAAAAAATATACAAATCTCTTTGCAGAATGAAATTGTTCCGACGCACCGATTTATCGTGACTATGTTTTTTGAAAGAGCAAAATAAAATATTGCCACTCTAAATGGATGTTTTACTGCTTCGCCCGGAAAAAACTGAGCCACGTATGTCTGCCAGAATGAATTTGAAACCTTTTTTCATTCGCTTCAATCGTGCTCGTTTAATCCCTCTAATTACGTCAAGTGTTTTCCCAAACAACTAATCGTGCTAAGATTTCCGCGCTGATGAAATCAACAGCTTATGGCTGTCAATCAGAAAGAACACTTGACCCCTAATTGGCTCTCTGAAAATATTAAACCAGCTATTGGAAGGTTTACTTTGTGAATCAGCTTCACCCGATTAATTGAATGACCAGTTGATAAAAGATTACAGTTCATAAAAAATTAGCTCTAGAACCAATTTAAATACATAATAAACCCACCTAGTGATATCAATGAAAGCTATAGAAAATACAGTACAAGCAAAAAGTGAGACATTCGTCATGGCAGTGAGAGAGGCACATGCGCTAATACGAGGCCGGTGGCAATCCCGAATGCGTGTTCATTAAGGCCCTTCGGAAATATAATGAGAAGCCGTGAAAATATTGGAACGGTCATGCCTAATCATCCTGCCTCTTTGATAGAAGCGAAAACTCAGAGCTTGTGCATGAATTCAAGATGCCGAAAGGATAAGCCTCTCGGAAAGATGAACCTGGGAAATTCTTCCAGTTTTACAAGCATGTACGTGATTCTCGGCTCACAGACGGTTGAGTAATCCTAGACATGAGCTCCTCAGTGCGGGTTAGCCAGGGAGTCACGACTTTGTATTCTGTCTCGTGCAGTCAAAATGTTAAACTAATAACATCGTCAGAATGTTAAATTATTTTAGCAAATAATGAAACTGGAAATAAGCTACCGCTAGTCTTAATAACGGGATACGGAAGTACAAATTTAACTCCATCTAAATTTCCACCGAAACAAATTTCAATTAATATTCAAAAACGGTCCTAGAAAGATCGAATCATCTAAGCAGCTTGTTTCCATTATCTCATTGAGATGCACTATTCCTGCAATACTCGGAACGAAAGTCGAGTTGGTCACCGTGGTCTGAGTATTTTTGCAACAAACGCATTTCCGTAATAAAATCAAATAACATTTAAACAGCATTTGGTTGGGATTTTATCTTAACATAATTGAGGAACCAATGAATTTGCGGTATAATAAAGTATCAATTTATTTCCCGGCAATTTGAAGATGTTGATATTCCGCGAGCGGCCCCTCAACAAGAATATTAGGGGGCAATAAAATTTCAATCGCAGCTTTTCCAAGGATTTAATCCCACGCCCGATAAGTCTTTGCGTTTCTGAGGAAGGGTGGGTTGAGGGACAATCCCTTGGTCCTCTCGCACTTGCTTACATCGTTGGACAATAATGGGGGCAATAAAACTTGCTCATCCACTCCCAAGTCAAATCAGGACCACATCCCACGCGTGGGGGTCTGGAGGCTTGCTTGCTCCTGTGGGGTCGGTGGGTGGGGCCTCCAAATGGAATATTATAATGATCCCTTGGGTGGATGAGAGCCAGAGCAGCGCTAGAGTCGACGATGGACGGATCTCCCCTTTCCACACGTCCTTGCCACGGATTGCATTGTATAGATGTAGATGAGTCGACGAGACAGGAGAGTGGACAGGACTTACGGTGATGAATTTGACGGTTTCAGACTCAACTTTGTGAAAATTCATGATCACTGAATAAATAAACTTGGCCATGCGTGAGCATTTAATATACCTGATGATGTCGCATATGCGTCGAAACCGGTAGTATTGTAATAATGTTTTCTGTGTGAAAAAAATACCAATTTTAATTTTTCAGCGAAGACTTATGATTTGAGAGATGGTTGAGTCCGATACTTTGTAGAAAGCCATTTACAAAGCACAAAGGAAGAATCAGAGACTTAGCGTTTCCACTGGAAAGAATTTAATATTGTCGACCAGTTTCGCTACACTGCAGCTGTCATCATCTGGAATGATTACAAGAATTAATTATAATAATAAAGAAAGATTACAGATGATGCTACAGTTTAGCGAAACTGGTCAACAATGATAATTTTTTCCAGTGGAAACACAATGTCTTTGATTCTATCTTCGTGCTTTAGGACTTAATCATGTCCATCGGGAGTAGAACAGCAGTGTATGGGAATGAAAAAGGAGTAATACCTGTTAAATTAGTGCATAGCAATGCATAAATGGAGAATTAATATAGAAATTCAAAATGAAGGAAACTCAATAAATTAATACCAACATTAAATTAAAGTCTTTCAAAACATAATCCCTCTTAATGAACATGGCGGTTTCCCATTGTATGGGCATGGGGCGTCTTTGAATGCACTGACCTTACTCCCATACCTCAAATCATTAGATATGGGACGAAAGGGTCGCATATTGTTTATAGTTTTGTCGCTTCTCGTCCTCCTGGAGGAGCAGCGAGCCCTTGGTTCCTCGGAAGATGCCCTCTCTTGGGAACCATAACTTCTGAACCAGAGAAGCGAGGGACGTCGAGAGCTCCATCATAATCAATGAACCGACGCAAGAAATGATGAGCTCCCCTCATAATTCGTTTACTGCGAAATCATGGATCCAATATTTCCATGTGGCAATTATGGAATCCCAAATTAGCATCATTCCCGAGCATCAAGGTACTCGGATTTAGTCGGGTTCGTCCGTTGTGAGAGTTTGTCGTTGTTGAGTTGTCGCTGAGGACAACATATTGTGTTGTCCTCAGCAAGGGCCGACAATCGAGTGCCACTGCTCCCGTTTCACCCCGATATGCATAAGATGTGAATACTTAATCACAACAACAACTCTGGTTAAATTTGGGTATTTTACAACAATTACTTTCAGTCGTACATTCCCTACAGATTCAATTGACGATATTATTTCATTTACAGCCACAGGAAGGTGAGTGGTAGGGGAACGGATCGCAAGTACCCATGGGTACTTACAAATATCGTGACCCCCATCAAATGAAAGAGGGAACATACTTCTCCACAGAATTCATTTGCTCTGGTACAACGCGTTTCTGTTCTGTACCTGATGATGCCGTATCACGATGAAACGCGTTGTACCAAACCACATAAAGTCTGTGTCAAAGAATGTTGACTCTCTAGTTTGATGAATTTAAAAAAAACTTCCACGAAGTGAAGCCTTGATTCTGTAAGTGTTAATCGTGACCCCGTTATTAGACGCAATGGTCAGAATTTTTTTTTAATTTCCGGGACTCAAGCATGGGTGCTCCAGGACAGTGCAATGTTGGAAAGGTTCTGGAAGTGCCCTTCCGCGCCTCGCTCCCGGGGCAGAGGGCGTCGTGAGAGGGTCCGGACACTCTACGATACAAACGGTTACTCTATCCCGGGATTTGAGAAGAGACATGGAAAGTGTCAATGAGGGGAAAGATCAAAGATTGAGTCAATGCAACAGTATAGAATGGTTGACCTGGGTAATTTGTTCCATATCGCCTCGTTCATCTTTGCTACGTGTGGGTCCATACGACAGAGGCCGTTTCAATGTTGACATATGTCGCTTAGAAAATGCATCCTTTCCAACCAAACGTCTTTCCGTGTGCTCGCAATAGCCGATATCTCGTTATAATCGTACTCGGTGTATATGAGTTTGACCGTGCGGCAGCGTTACTACAACATATACAGGTACATAGTTTGTTTATAATGGGTCGGGAATATTTTTGGAAAAATATATTTTTTTCAGATATCGCTATAATGCCTCAGAATTCTTCAAAGTACATCCCTTGAGCGTCGACACACTTTTTCCAGTGCCTTCTCCACGACTCGAAAGCTTCCTGGTATAGACGGATTCCGGAAAGTCGTTAACGCGCAAGCTTCTTTGATGGCTCTTAGGGTCCCATGTTGGTGTCCTTTGAGGGAGAGAGGGTTTCACTTTTGGGCATAGAAATTTTAGTCTTCTGGAGCCAATTCGGGGCTGTAAGGGGGTTGGGAAATCGTCGCGATGTCGATGCAGGTCTTCGCAAGCAGACACTCGACTCTGCTCTTGGTCGTCGTCAAGACCTTCAAGAGGACGAGTGTAGCGCCGATCTTTCTCATCGCCAAATTTCCAGTGATAATAGTGTACACTGTCACCTTATCAATGCCAATACGATCTACGATCATGCGCACACTTAACCAACGTTCTAAATTCAGCACTTAAGCACACGTGAGGAAAAAATTGTTGCCGATACTTGTATATACAGACCTTGTACGTCTTTTCGACTCGCTAAATAATATCTAGGTATTAGAATTTTTTCTATGTTACTAGAACGAATTACGTGTAGTATAATGTAGTATTCAACCGCGTGGGCGCAACGCGCGTTCTCATTTTCCGCTGGAGTGAAGGGCCGGAAATTCGTTACGTGTGTGCCGGCCGGAGTGTCTTGAGCGATGCCTCCGGAAGGTCTCCGCCAACAGCCGACTGCGGATAGCGCTGCTCTCGGCGTAGGGGATTTGAAGGCCGTTCGGAGATACCCTCTCTCTCATTTGCATACCCTCGCCACGGCTTCACGCGCCTCGGGGCGCATGTGCAGAAACACTCCCTCCCACCCCCCGTGGCCAATCAAGCCTACCCTTCGGTCATTGACGGAACGATTTTATTTAGTGGTGGAAATAAAGGAGGAGTTGGGGCAGGTGAAAGCCATTGGATGGACACTTTTGCCGTCACATACGCCATTATATATAAAATACACAGATACAAAATACCCAAAAATACACAGATTTTCCTCGCATTATGCCATTAACTGGTTCCACGAAATTTCTGCGCAAGCTGAAATCGCGTTACGTAAATTGATAATTATCAAGGATCAAATGCGAACTCAAATCACTCCACCTAAACGGGGATCATCGGCTGATGGTTAACCAACCAGCCCGAATACCGAAAGCAGTGTCTGCTCTAAATCAATGCAAGCCTGCACACAATTAATTCAGTAATGGAAGAGCGCTGTACCAAAACCAGTTTGATCTAAAGTGATCGAAAATTACCTAATCCACGAGGGTACATAATGACCACCACTTTGACGAGCTTTTCAAGTTCTGGTCTCGTTTGTAGTGCAAGGAATTCATTTGCGAAATTACCTCTCACGGCGAATTGCGGAGGGGACTGAAGAATAGGAAAATGCGGGCGTGAGTCATTGGCGATGATTTTGGACCAAAATCATTGTTGCCAACGAGACCTTAGATTGGCTCCAGTGCGACCATTCATACATCATAATTTCAGACCCGTTGCATCTCATTGAGGCGAAAACTGGTAAATGAAGATCGGTTGACAGGCAGAAGCATCGCTTGCGTATATTTCGGACAAGGGCGAAGGAAAAAAGGCCGGAGGAAGACGTAGAATTTGGATGGCGGCGATAGAGAGAAATAGAGAGTTTCGGCATAGATGCGCTCTACCCCACCCAGCTAGTGACCTCATCCCTCCCCCGTTAATCCCCTCCCCCTCTCATCTGCCGCCCCCCGCACCATCTCCTACTCCTCCTGGCGCTCAATTTCCTCCGGGCCGAAGAATTGAAAGGTCACGACTCCTGCGAGGGGTCATGGGAAAAGAAGGGCCCCCACCTGGGGCCTGCTGGCGAGCGGCTCTCTCTCGGGTCGGAGAGTGGTGGATGGGATATCCCCACCCCCTCCTCACCACCCTCGTTCGTGACCATTCCTTTAAACCCCCCCCTCCCCTCCGCACGCACAAAAAACGCTCCGTGCCATCGCGGATGAATTAGGTAACGCCAAGCCACGAGTCGCCGTTGCTCCTCGCAGGTATATCCCGGGTCCCTCTTCCACTGAACGGAAGACTACTACCCAGGTGGGAAAATTTCATCTTAGACCTCCTTCGGATCACTGATCGCATTTGTCTTCTTCAAATCTGTACCGAATTTGAGCAGAAACGACAATAGTGTCCTGTGCGGCATTACCAATCATTTAAGCAGACTACGTTATTTTCATAGGCAGACTATTATTACCAATAGTAAGCAGACATTGTGGAATGTTCCGCATTCTGAAGTAGGAGAAAGTAGAGGGGAGAACTGAGGAAAGAGGCGGGAAATCCAAATGTCATAAGGAGGAATGATCACAAATTCAAGGTAAAATGCCGAAAACAAAGAACAAATAAAAAATGTAATTTCTTAATGAAGCAACTGTTGCTTTCTATTGTTTTAAAGCTCAACTTTGTGGAAGTTCATGTTCATTAAATAAAGAAACACAATGTATACATCCACTGTTCTTTATTATTGTACGACTAGTTTCAACGCTTAGGCGTCATCATCAGGTACCTGATGATGACGCTTAAGCGTTGAAACTAGTCGTACAATAATAAAAAATAGTGGATGTATACATTGTGTTTATTTATTTAATGAAGCAGTTGTTGATTGGAAACAGTTTCCCTGCAAAACTATTCGAGCCCTTTCCTTACGAGGGTAAATACTTTTAAGCAAAGATGTAAACAATGTATTTTATAATTTGATTTACGTGTAACAAACCGAACGGTAATAGGGTTAACCTTGTGAAATTTATCCATGATGGAAAGGAGACAAACTATGCAAATTTCACTTGAATAGAGATTTATTCACGACCCAGGTTTCAAACACTTAATGTCATCTTCAGGTGACTATACAGAGTTACGTATCCCAGTAGATATATAGTATATATAGATATATATATAATATATATATATATATATATATATAGGATACGTTACTCTGTATAGTCACCTGAAGATGACATTAAGTGTTTGAAACCCGGGTCGTGAATAAATCTCTATTCAAGTGAAATTTGCATAGTTTGTCTCCTTTCCATCCATGATTTACGTGTGGCGTAAAATTGTATGTAACATCAATTCTGATTTTTTTCTTGTTGATTTGGGAGACTGATGAAAATGAGATGGGAATTTTTTTGTTAGAGATTGGTGTTTGGAATTTTCCTTTTAGTGTATTTTTTTCTGACTGATTGTATTCATCATCTTTTGTGATATTGATTGTATTTGAGATGTCAAGTTATGTATTTTTCCAAGGCAAGTTTGATTGCAATACTTGGGACATGTGTGCCACCAGACATTGTCTATCTGCACATGTAAGTTTTAATAATAATATTTCATACCCAGAAATCCCAAAGCAATACAAGCAGCTCTTTTAATTTTCAAGTTTCTT
>CM073769.1:16553991-16585976 GCA_037158775.1 Hetaerina titia
ACTCGTGGCGTGGTCGGATAGCATTATCCTGATCCCTTATCGTTCTTAGGAAACATGGCATCTCAACTACTCTGTCAGTTCGAAATGTGATCTCTTTAATCTTACTGTGGTTCTCTCTCCTACCTGACCTACCTAAAGAGACCTGATCCAATGCATACAAGAGATTTGATCTGCTATATTATTTTCGTTTCTCGGGTGACTCCCGAAATAGCTTCTCTAGTAATCTAGATGCGGTAATCGGCTGATCATGAGAATGTTTTATGAATCTAGCTCCTCTACGCTGCAGGGACTCTTACGAGGCACTTTTTCTAAATTATTTTTAGAGTACAGAAAAACCGAGTCTACTGATACATTGTTTTCATCCGAATCAAGAATATCATGAAAAAAGGTGCAATTTGTGTCCCGCGGGATCTAATCTTTCTGAAACCGTGCTCGTTTTCCCTCAATTAGTGTTGACTATCTAGGTGCATTATTTTCGAAATAGCAATTAAACGTTCCATGACTTTGCATGATGTGGATGTGAAGGAAATAGGTCACTTAATTACTTTGTTCCCTCCTGTCTCCGATTTTAAATATATATATTACATTTGCTAGTTTGTGGCCATCGCGAACCTTATCACCAATTAGGGACTCCTTAAATATGATGCTTTAAATAGCACAATTTCCGACACTAGTTCCTTAAATGTGCGGGCTGGTATTTGATCGGGCCCGGAGGAGATATTTGGGGTAATGTTTTCCGGGAAACCGCTATGTGACATTTCGGCATAGGATGGAGGAAAAGTAAGCTATCGGACTCATTCAATGAGAATTTGGTGAAGGAAAGGAAAGGATGAATTTAACTAGTTGGTCTATTCTGAATTGCAGCTTAATCTTTAGCATTTTCGTTTTTGATTGAGGTAACTGCTGACTTATTTCCCTGAACCTCTCTGGCATAGAACCAATATGCTTTTGGAATTTCATTTGAATTTATAATTATTCTTTTCTTTCGAATTCGCTTAAGACTTTTGGAAATTCTTTCTTGGCATTCGCCCAAGATACCTTAAAATCGTAAATAATCCTTTCTTCGCACGAGACATTCCGTCTATACTATATTTCATCTTGCCGCGACATACCTCAACATTTCCTTACCTCCGCGTTGAACCATTCGGGTTCCGCGTTACCTATTAAGAATTTTCTCGGAATGGACATGACGATTGCTTAGTGCCTGATGTCGAGGAAGTGATTCCACGTATCCTCAGTATCTGGGTGTTTAGTATCTTTCTTCTTCAAGTTGACTCTTTAAGCACGCATTTTAAGCCATTAGAATCCTTGTTTCCTCACGACATATTTTTTAGATGTCGTAGTCCGAAACACTTGAGAATTTTTAGTTTTTACTACTCTGAGATCACTAATTCCACTGCGAGTTCCTTCATTTATGAACTTTTTCGGGGACGTTCTTGGCTTACAAATCAAGATGGTGACATTACATTTCCTCAAGATGATGATGTGACGAGTTGATATATGGAGTTAAACGAAAATTGGACTCGCTGGTCTTCGTTTTTTCATCCTGTTTTAAAACTATATGTCCTCTAATCAATTCATTATGTATTGGAATGTAAACCATTTATTATGCCTCTTAGTACGTTGTTTTGGAGTGAGAAAGTTTTGATTTGCTTGTCTAGACATAATACTTGATTTAAGTCTAGAACACTAAGAGATTAGAATTCAAATTTGGCCTAATTGAAGCGGACTATTTACAGTAACAACAAATTACATTATTATTATTTTGTTTTCTACCGGCTAAGGCAGGTTTATGGATGTTAAAAATCTACAAAATGGTACAACACTGTATTCCCTTCCCTCTTTTCACAAAAAACAACCTGACATCGGACACTAGACTAAGCCCCTCTATAAATACGCATACTTCATTCCGTCCAACATCCCGATCCCTTATTTCTGCCCCTTCCTCTTTTGCCTAACACTCTACCCTCTATCAAAGTTTTCGACATCTCGTTGCCAATACAAATGCTCTGCATCCATCTTTCCTGCCCCACTTCGATTTCCCCTTAAACTCCTTTCTCCTCAACCACCATGCCCAGCACTTCGCCCTTTGTTTTCCTTTCTACGCATTTCACCTTTCATCCTCCATGTCCACATTTCAAAGCCTCCAATCTGCGCCTATCATCTCCCTTCAAAGACCACTCTTCCGTGCAGTACAATTCATTTGTCTCTGGCACTAGTCTTCCCATAACTGCCAAATGTTTCCCTTCGGGTACACACGTCATTATGTCCTCCAACTGATTGCATACCCTACCGACTTCTTCCTCCCTGTGCTTGCTTGGTACTATGCCTGAACAATGGCCAAGTCCGTCGGTTCTGCTTTTACTTCTACTAATAACATTCAATCAATCGCTTTCTCTATGTTTACCACCCTTCTTCCCATCTTTTCCTGATATGTTATTGCCTCCCCTCTCTTCCCCACCGCTGAACGCGGAAACAGACATACGTATACATAATATAACTCTCTTGCAACGACGGTGTTTTTGTGTCCGCAAGGGCTATCTATCAATGAGCCATTTCGTTCGGGCACGGAATACGGGCTGAGCCGAGTCCTGTGGTTACCAGGACACACTGTCATAATGGTTTCCATCATAATATTCTTAGAATAATAATTGAGGTGGTTTCTTGTTGCACAGCTTTTATTTTTCAATGGATATTCTTTAAGGAAACCTTATTATTGGCCGAAACACTAGAGATTTTACGCAAGGAACAAATAACCTTTCTTCACCGCATGTGTCCTAGGTTACACTAATTTTTAATAATAACACCGAGAAAAATGGCGTGTTCCGTAAGGATTACTTTTTTAATTTTAAGTAATTTATTGAACATATTTGCAAAAACACTTAAAATTTTTCAAAATACTGTCCTTGGACCTCTAGTATTTTTTCCAGCGACTCTGCCATGACCGGTACGCGCCCTGGAAGGCGTCTTCGGGGACCTCTCGCAAGGTCTTCGTCACGGCTGATTGGATCTCTTCTATGGAAGAAAAACGGGTTCCTTTCGGGGATTCCTGTCCTAATCCGAAGGAACAAAAAGAAGTCGGCTGGGGCGACGTCAGGACTATTGGGGGGGAGGGGTTGCAGCGTTGGCACCTGGTGTTTGGCCAGGAACTCGCGGGCTCCTAGCGCGTTGTAGCAAGACTCGTTGTCGTGATGGAGTTGCCTGGTGACGGATATGTCTTTTCTCATCCTGATGACCCTTGTTCGGAGTCTTTCCAGCACATCCACGCAGTAGGTAGCGTTAACTGTCTGTCCTTGAGGAACAAACTTCTTATGGACTACTCCTTTACTGTCGAAAAAGACAATGAGCATTGTCATCACTTTTGATTTGCTCATTCTTGCCTTTGTGGGCTTGGGAGACTGATCGGTGTGCCACTCAGAACTTTGGCGATTTGTCCCTGGGTCGTATTCAAAAACTCAGGTTTCATCATTAGTGATGATGTTATCCAAATAATCAGGTTCATTTTCAATGCTTTGAAAAAGTTCATTTGAAATTTCCTGTACAATGATAAATAACAAATTCATATTCATGGCTACATAATACGAGAATAAAAGGCGAATTAAAATATATAGCTCTTAAGGGATATCTTTAATTTGGTTAACACACGTTGTAGAAAGATTAGGATATTAAAAATTTCATTAGAGTTGAAGGGCATTCGACAAGGAAAGAGAGCCTTACAGTTCGATTGGATTTATTTATTATGGAGGAAGGAAATGATGCGGAACCGGAGAAGGAGCAAATCAAGGGCGGAAGGGCAGCTGACCCTTTTCGTGTGGAGTGTTGACCCGCTGGCTAACGGTCCCCGGTCATCCATCCCTCCCCTCCCTGACCCTGCGTACGAAAGTGCCGCCTTGGGTGAGGGGAAAGGGGGCGCGAAGCGGGGGGAGTCACGATTCACGTGGGCACACGGAGGCGGTGTGGTGCGCGAGGACTGGTCTTGGTGCACTCCCCGCATCATTCAAAGGGCAGGGGGCTAAGAGGGAATCGCTTCCTGCGATATGGTCTCTTAAATCGCGGCGCCACCCTGAACGTCAACAACGAACCTTTATAATGGACACTCAAAAAAGCATCCGTATTTTTGCGACGGAAATTACGAAGTGATATTGAAAAGAGTAACTCCAGAATTGAGACTCACGTGGACGAATTTTGACATTTATTAGTAAACTATCGGATAGTACAATAATTCAGTTTTAAAACCTAATAAATATTTGTTTTGTTGGCAATGGTAATTCTTTTATTCAAAGTAACCTTACACAAAAAGAATTTCATTGCATAGATTTCATTGGCGGTTAAATCAGACCATTTGCAAATGTTGAAGGTTTAACTCCTTAACTCAAAGAGAGTTCAGAATCAGCATTATAAAGATTCGTCCCTTTTACCGCAAGTTACATGGATATAAACAAATGAAATAAAGGCCCAAATAAGTGTGTGAAATGCGGCCCCTTATTTTTAAATTGATTTTCTTTTCCATTCCATTTGAAATGTGTTTTGTAATTCCTAATTTTTTTAAGTTATCTACCGGTGAAGGTAGATTTTTGGATGGACATAACTATCACATAATTAACTTGCGACTCCAAACAAAACACAATCAAGCAACCTAAACTACATCAGGTCCCTCTTCAGCTCTGTGTACTTCTTTCCTCCCTTCATCGCGTCCAACATCCCTATCCTGTTCCTGCCCTTTCCTCGTTTGCCCAACAATCTCCCCTCTATTACCTTCTTCAACATCCCACTGCCGCTCAATACGCCTTTCATCCATTTTTCCTGCCTCCATAGGATTTCTCTCAAAAAACCCCTCTCCTCACCCACCATCTCCAGTACTTCCTCATTTGTTTTTCTTTCAGCCCATTTCACCATCTCCATTCTTCTCCATACCCACATTTCAAAAGCCTCCAATCTGCGTCTATCCTACTGCTTCAGTGACCACGTCTCCGCGCCGTACCTACGCCCCATATCAAAGTTTTTACGAGACAGAACTGAGTCAGTCCAGGGGTAAAGCGTTGGCCTGCTGACCGGAGGGTCTCGGATTCGATTCCCGGGGAAGGTACTCTGAGTACCTGCAGCTCCACCCAGGCTATGTGATTTTTCGGGTACCAGATCTTCTTGGGAACCATAACCGGCACAGGGAAAGGAACTGGCCCCCCTACCATGATGTGTGAATATTCACACGCTGTCGGGCTTAGTACTGGGTGAATTCTACCATCACCTACTAAACCGACCTTAGAGTGCATGCATATAGGTGGTTAGAGCATCCGCCCGGCAAGTGGAGAGATCCGCTGCTCAAGTCCCGGTCGAGGAAAATATTTTTACATTAGTGGTCTGCTTGATTCCGTCTTCCCCACCTCTCCTGTGTTCGTCACATATGTACACACACACACTTTATATATATATATATATATATATATATATAGAGAGAGAGAGAGAGAGAGAGAGAGAGAGATGAAGAGTGACCTGAGGCATAGTAGGTTGCTGGATTGGGTTTTGTTTGGAGTTACAAAATATTTTTCTTTGATAGTTGTGTCCGTACAAAAACCTGCCTTAACCGGTAGATTACCTAATAATCTAATAATAATAATATCGTATATGCACGCCTTCCAACCTTTCGACTCCCAGCCTACGATGGGCACACTTGAATATGAACCAATCTCGGAGAAACAGTCCAGAGCGTCGTCGGTAACCGTGGGAAGGTCACCCGCGCCGGCCGGCCACGTGCAGATATTGCTGTGCGACGATGAGGTTTCGCAAGGAGCCACCCACCGCGGAGGGTGGATGTGCTGCTGCGGTGCCGGGCGCGGCACTCCTCTGCCCTCGCTCGCCCCCAGGCACCGCCGTCGGATACCCTTATCACGAACGGCCGCGCGCCGGCGCGGTGCCCTCGCGAGAGACCACTCACTCTTCCTGTGCTCGGGATGGTGACCATTCGGCTAGCAGGAAAGGTTTCGCAGATAAGCGGCCTTTTTTCGGACCATTCTCTAGCTACGTTGGGATATCCGGTACCAAGGGAACTTGACGCACCCGTTTACACATTATGTCAAGACCGCGAAAATATCTTCGTCGCTCTCACAATTTTAGTTCCTACTTCCTGATGTTTTGAACTTGGTATGGGTGAACTCTATCATCACTTATCAAAGCGACCTTCGGGCTGATAACTGTGTTCGCCACGCTGTCTGGGGGGCGCCCACGGCGCGCATTTCAGAGCTGTTTGAGGGAGCAGAGCTCACCTCTACCAGTCTTGTTCACTAAGAACGTTAAATGATGGCAGAATAAAAAGGGGGTTGTGTGGTCGTGTTGTTTGCGTGAAAGATAAAATCATAGACTAGATTGAGATAGTGGAACAAAATATAAAAAAATAAAATTTATTTTCTTTTTTTAATTTTTTTTCTTTTAATTTTTTATAATGACCAATGAAAAATACATTTCTGGGGCATACAGTTGCCCGAGTCTAATTAAAAAAAAACAGATTGTCAGTTGCCTAACACCAAAGGGAAGAGAAAACTAAAATCTAGACAGGCATAAGAAAGACTGGTGAGTAATTCTTTTAGGCAGTGGATGTGTTGTGTGGAGAAGGGGGTTGAAAACTGTGTTTATTAATTAATAAATATATATATATATATATATATATATATATATATATTCACAAAAAAAAGGAAAAAATGTGTCACATATGTATTTGTGTGTGTGTGTGTAAATTTTCATGTTTAATATACATATTAAAACAACATATATTTTTACACACACACACAAATACATATATGACACATTTTTTCCTTTTTTTTGGGTGGTGACCACACACCCCCCGCCACACGCCCTTGCGGCGGCTTGCGGGGTATTATGTAGATGTAGATGTAAATGTTTTAAATAGCAGGAAGTCGGGGTTTGGGTCCAGATTGATGTGGATATTCACCGAAAAGATTTGACTCCAGGATCTTCGGGTCAGGAGCAGAACGATTTATCCTCTGGATACCCACAATGCCCCATTATAAATGTCGAATAATCGGACGCCGAATCCCGAAATGAAGACGGATCATTATTATGTATGTGGAGTAGAAACGGAAGGCCCGCGGGGGTTTCAACACCTTAAAGCGACATTTGCGGGGCTCACAACGTCAGTACATATGTACATTTAAACAGATATTACTTCATCTACATCTACATAATACCCCGCAAGCCGCCGCAAGGGCGTGTGGCGGGGGGTGTTAGGCCACCACCCAAAAAAAGGAGTACAGAAAAACCGCATTTAAAACTAACACATTCATGCAAACCCAAATCCACAGTAATGCATACATTCTTATCATTTTCCACGCATTCAAATACGCATCTACCGCCCTTCACTCCACAAGCATGCCAGTAAATATGCTTAATTATAACAAATAATTGTACCTTAGGATGCAGCAAGAAATGTATCCAATAACGTGCAAGCTAGATGTTAGCAAGTAACAAGGTGAAATTCCACCACCCCAAGAACGTGCAACATAAAACGCTCTCCTATCCAAGGTGAGGAATTTGGCCCAACGCTGCAGGTAGGAGGAGGGCTCCCCCACGGAGAGGGACAAGGGATGAAAGGGGAAATTTGGGGTACCAAAAGCAGAGCAAACAATACTGTTAAGGGCACTACACTTAATGGCATTCCAATGCGGTCATGCGGGAAGGGTTTTGACAACAACACACAAGAGGTTAGTGAATGTGCATGCCATTGAGTATAACTAATTGTTACGTAGACGCCGAGGGTGACAAGTGGTATTTTTGTTATCTACGAGTGTAACCCTACAGTTGTTATCCCGTATTGTCCGTGGGAAGGAGTCCTTGAGTCTGCTAGTTCTGGCATCTATTTCCCGAATTGTGTAAACATGATCCAAGCGACCAATGTATGTTTGAGTGCGAATAATTTGCGAGACCTCGGTGCTGAAACATGCGGATCTGAATTTTTTTTAATAAGTGCAACCTAGCATTGAGTCGTCTTCCTTGCAATGTTTCCCATCCCAACTCCAGAAGCATTTCAGTGACGCTTTTCGTTTTATCTTAACAGTTTTCCACGAAACGAGCTGCCCGGCGTTGGACCTTCTAAATTTCCCGAATGAGGCCTTTTTCACTCGGATCCCATACGCTACATGCATATTTTAAATGGGGCATTACAAGAGCGGGATAACTACGTTCCTTGACCATGGGTCGCCCAAGTTAAGTCTTCAGTGAATGTAACACCTAAGTATTTCACCGTATCAACTACTTCAAGGTCAACTCCAGCTAATTTGTAAACGAATCCTGTGGATCTTTTAAAGAAATTTACCACCTAACATTTATTAAGATTTAAAGGCAATCCCCATTTTGAACACCATTCATTAATGCAATCTAAATCACGTGCTAGAATTAAAGGATCCTCATCCCCAGATATCTCCCGTTAAATCACTGTGTCATCCGCGAACATCCTTATCTTATTTTTCACTTCGCGGTTCAAATCGTTAATAAAAATCAAGAATAGTAACGGTCCGACAACACTTCCCTGAGATACCCCCGAGGTGACTCGTACGCTGTCGGAACTAGCGCCGTCAAGGACTACCCTCTGTTCCTGCTCTGAAAGGAAGTCTTCAACCCAATTTATTGCGCCCTTGTGTGTATACCTGCGCTCTTTAACTTATGGATGAGTTTACTATGTGAAACCTTATCAAATGCCTTTTGAAAATCTAAAAATATCGCATCCACTTGCCTACCACTTTCACCTGATAAAAGTAATAATACTTATGAGTAGGATCGTATTTGTATCGTGGATGTAGTGCAATGTTTGGCTACTCTCCTAGTCAGTGCATCATCGTGGTCATATAATAATGTTGCTCTGGGGCTCATCGTTTGAACAGGACACCACCGCAAGCAAGATCAGTTCTGCACGAGAATCCCCCCGCAACCATCCATTTCGGCCTTTTCCCTTTTTAATACTTCTCGGCCCTCGAAATCCAAGTTTACCCGACGCCTAAGGAGAGGAAGAGAGAGGAGGCCCGCCATAAAAACCCTTCTCGAGTAGGCCCTTGTGGGCCAAGGGCGCGGCCCGATTCGAGGACGCCCCCGCCCTCCCGAGTGCAGACGCCCAGGGGTGCCGCCGGGGACTGCGCCCCAACAACATTCAAACACCACACCCACGGCCCCCCTCCTCCCCTCGTGGTCCTCGCCCAGGTACCCGATGGCGAAAGAATGCCCCTCCACCGGCGGGGGAGGCCTCAGATCCCAGGGATCCGAGGGAAAGCCCCTTTCAAGTGGAGGGGAAAGAGTGAATTATAAGAGTATGTCTAATGCGGGAAGGACTAACATTTATCATAAATATTAATGAATCTCATGCCCATGCCCACTCGTCCCCATGGAAGGAAATGCGACTAAACATGAAAATACACTGTATTAACAATATTGAAAAATATTACAAAAATAGAGAATGCATAGTAAAAATCAGAGCGAAATATAATCTTTTCGTTTACGCTCGAAATTCAATTAGTTTTTCCGCTAAGGTGTTCTTTTGATTTTCGTCATTACTTTAAAAAAATATTTTTTTAAAATTTGAATTAATATTTCATGTCTCTGTAAACTTCTGACTTTTCTTTCTCTCTTGGTTTGTTATTTAGGCGTTTGAGTCCGGGATATGTTTTTCTCCACAATCACATGTGGAGTAATATTTAACAAACATTTTAAAATTGTTTCCGTTTCATCACTGTGATTTGAAACGTTGGTGAATGCAGTTTATTCATTATTTTCTCCTGATTCACCCATTAAAATTCTCTTCAAGTGATGTACAATTCGCTTTTCCTTAATCACTTTCACGAACTTGGTTTTCTTTTATGAGAATACAATCTATTCGTGTGATGGACACAAGTTTCTTAATCCTTCTGGGCAGATTTTCTTATCTCGCTTTCCCCATTTTACGTCTGCATCTGTGTGTTATGTCTGACTCCTAGGTATTTCACTTCCTCCGCAATTCATAGTATGTCTGCCTTCCAATAGACAGACTCTGGGTGTGAGGACGTATTGCTTTCTTTACCGAGAAAGGCATCATATCCAATTTTTTCAAGTTTAAATTGGTACACGGAGCACTGCTCTTCAAGGAGGTCGCCAAAAAAAGTAAAGCCAAGAGATCCCGAAAGAGGCGCTCTGATAGGGAGACGGCTGAAAAGGATGATAAATGCCCAGAAGGTGGTTGATGAGCAATTTCAAGTTTTTCCGGCTGGTTGCTCGAAGGAGATTTCTCGGGCGATGCTCCACGTCAACGCTTCGAGGTCTCCATGCGACCAACATCTTCGTTGTCCTTGTTTAAGACACGGGGTCTCACTGGCTGTCTGCATGTCCCGCGAATCCCGCCTCCAGATCGGAAGAAAGAAGACCTTCGCCCCCAACACTAGAGCGTTGCCGGGATAATAATCGACCCCGAGGAAGAGGAACCTTATGGACCAACTGCGAGATATATCAATGGCATCATCATTAGGAGTGCCTCTAAAATATTAGATTTGCAAACGCCTTAACGTAGCTAGAGTAACATATTCCCATCAGGGTGAGGACATGAAGACTTGTGATTAGAATGAAAAAAGAATGTTTTCTACCATCTGGATAGTACCTAGTAAGTTCATCTACATTCATTATGCATGAATGCTTTCAAGAAATAAATATGAAAACGGCGCGTTGAGGAAACCAACGTAATACATGAGCCGTGGGTGAGGTCTCACATACAGTTTTCTTAAACGAAACGCCACAAAGGGCAACGGTGGAGAAACGCACAGAAAATCAGAGGGCCAATTAACAAAAGGGAAACAATCTCGGGGCGACTGGAGCCAAGCCGAGAGAAGATTTGACGGAGAGTAAGGTGTAATATAATATACTGTTCAAGGGTCGAAACGGATCTGGAACGAGTTCCGAGCTCAGCGCCGCGGGGTTTTCGTCCCAGCATCCCACATAGCACACACACTCAGATGAAGGGGAGAGGGGGACTCATCCCTCCGACTACCTCCCCAACCCTCCCTAGTTCCCTCGAACGACCACCAGATGGAGAGCCCGCCCAGGAGCCTTCCCCCACTCGCTCCCCTCCCCGGCCGTAAACAGGCGTCGTCGCTACGGCACCCCGAAGGGGAGGCAGGGGGCGCGAGAGGGACGGTGAGGAGGCGGGAATCGCAGCCGCAGCAGGTTCCCTCCTTCGCATCAGTCCGCCAGTGGTCGTCCAGCCGTCGAGAGCCGTGAGTGCGGATGTGGGCGTGATTTGTTTATCCCGTGTGTGGTGTTCGAGAGTTGGGTTGATGGGACGGTCGGCGGAGTGCGCCGCCGTTGTCCCAGCGATCGCCGGGAGATGATGGCTCCCCTCCCGAGGGAGGACCACCGGGGGCGCCCCGCTTCGGCCGGGGGGGTGCGGAAGTGTGACCGCCACCATCCTGGCGGGGACGGTGGCTGTTGTGTGGGTGCGGGGGTGCCGCCGACGGGTGATCGCCATGACTGTGCTTCGTGCCTCGGGCGGCCGATGGAAAGGTGGTGCATGAGGAGACGGCGGCGGGGGCAGGCGCTCGCCCCGGCGGCGGGCGCGGCACCGTCTGCGGTCGGACACGGAGGGCCTCCGTGCGGGAAGAGCGCGGCCTTCGGGGGCCCCAGCGGTTGTGAACGGTGTCTCCTCGGCATGGATTACGCCCACGAGCAAGACGATGGATGTAATGACCAGAATAGTTGTGATAATATTAGTAGTTACGGCGAAGGGGCAACCTCCTCCCTTCCGATCCGTCTCCCGCGTTCAAGGATTTGCGGCGACGACGGCCCTTCGGAAGGGGGAGGCCCCCCTGACGCCCTCCGCGGCGCGGCCCAAGACGCTTGGCCTTCCCTCGCCCCCTTGTTCCTATCGGCCGACCATCGGACCCGCGTGACTGTGACCTCCTCGGGACGCACTGGGGATGGTGCTGCGGTGCACTTCCCCGGCAAGGGCCGACTGCCTGGGAGTGGTGCAATTGATAATCTGCCTGCTGACGACGCCGTGGGTTTCAGAAGCACTGGGTGCGGCGAGCGCGGGAAGAGGGTGCGGTGCTCGGACGGCGGAACTTCCCGCGCTCTGCTACTGCTCGTCTCACTCCTTTGGCTCTCGCTTGGGGCGCTCCTCGTCGACGGGGCATCGGCTTCCATCATGGGCGACGGCTGTGACTGGTCGGGAAGGTACGTAAAAGGGTCCTCCCTCGACTGCATTTATATTTGTATCCTCGGCAGTTTCCTTAGACCGAGGAATAGAGATTTCATGGCTATGGTGAACGGAAATCACATTCTGCTTATCCATCGTAGGAAAAAATATGTCAACTCGTTCATAATGCTGCCATTGATTGACTTAATATGAGACAGTTATCGACGATGTGTCAAACCACCCCCTGCCACTTGTCCTCGCCATGGACTTTGGGGTGTTGTGTAGATGTGCATGTAATGTGTCCTTTACAACATTCGAGAAAATTGATTTTCGCTACTAAAACATTTTCGCCCGATAATTAGGCCCGCTTTACTTCTTGCAAACTATTTGTCGGGTACGCAAGTTGGGGATTATTGTGAAACTTTGGAATTAAGATGGCGTTTATTTCTTGTCTGCTTTTAGTATGTTCTGGCGTTAAGCCGTGCGAGTGCGTCGCTGGAGGACGGTTTCTCGAGGATAACGTGTCTCTCTTTAGGGGAGACGGGCACCACTGGGGCCGGGCGGGTGGGTGACGAACGTCGTCGCGCCACCGAGCGACCCCTCTCGGCGACCGACACACTCAACAGGTGACCGCCGCCACATGTTTGCACAAAATCCTTTTCCCTCGCTACCTGTTGATTCCGGGCCCGTTTGTCTGGTCGCATGCCGCCGTTAGGGTGGAAAGTTCACACGGGGCAATTTCGAAATGGCGTCACTCGTCGTTTTTCGCAATAAATAAACATGGATTGCCACTTCCGAACGGTTACGTTTTTGAAAGTCGGGGAGACTTTTCGCATCGCTCAAGAACTTCACCACCAGCTTGTCTTGGTTCTTCGCTTGTCCTGCGTCCTCGCAGTTTTTAAGCGTCCTCCTCACTAGCCTTAGCCGTTTATCTATTTTGACTTGTTTTTTAACGCATAGAAATGTGTTAGGTAATTAAACTGTTTCATAGAGGAGGCCTGTTTTGAATTCAAAATCAGAGGGATTCGTTGAAAAATGGTGACTTAATGGAGAATAAACGGTGCCATCGTTATTTCTTTTTGCTCCAGCTATGCTTCAATAACCAACTACGTAACAGCCGGGCACGTTCTGAGAAGCTCGGCTCCTTTCTGGTCAATGGTCTTTCAGTATATCTATGCTGTTTTTTCTGTATCATCCTTCGTCTACCTCCGTTTTTTTTATATGTTACATCTCATTTTCTATCTCGTATAAAATTGTCAATTTTTATTTTATAAGTGACGTATTTCTTAATTCATGTGAAATTCCTCTCGTGGTCCATTGAATCTTCAATTTCTCGTCTCTGAATTTCTCGTCTGCTGAATTGTGGCATTTCCTTTGAAAGCGAATTTTTAGCTGACTTTAGGTCTTTAAATCTCATGATAAGATGCAATTGCTTCGATTTTCAACAAAAGAAAAAACTTAAGAATAGTGTTTTGTTTTAGTTCTTGGCACTGTCCTTTGTTTTTCCGTCTCGGCACCGATAGTTATCGTCTCATCGTTAAATATATTAGTTTTATGCACTTCAAAGGAAAGCGTGATCAATTTTGGATGTTAGTTGGCTGTTTTGTATACCTCCCCGCTTTTATAGGTCATGAATTTCGTCCCATGACTGATTTCGCGTTCCGTCACGCATTGATTTACCACCTGTCGACTACGGCTGGCGTGAGCGAGACTGCGAAGAGGCTAAGTGATCCTGGGTGCGGACCAAATGGACTGAGAAATACGGAAAACATGAGTAAATGGCACATGAAGAAAATGGAAAATATGACTAATTAAGAAGATATGTATGGAAATTTTCGGGAAAGAGTAATCTCATTGAGGACGATCGTGACCACCAAGGAGTAGTTTGAAATAGCGAGGTGGTAGTGCATTTGCCTAGGCCAGTTGTCGAGTGATATGGTGGATCCACAATGGAAAATGCATTCATTTTTCGTTCGATATTATTCCTACTTTTTTATGGAATTCACAATTGGCACACGATATTACGCGCTGATGGCAAACTTCAATCAAAACTTTCCCGGAAAGAATGTCCGGCCCTCCGCCGTCCACATGCGGTCGGCGTCGTCCCATTCGCCGTGAGCCAACGCGACCTAACGGGCGAAATCCTCTTTTTCCCGACCCGCAGCCATTGGTTAGTTGCTAACTGGGAAAGGATTTAGAGAGACGGCACGGCCGAAGAACGGCGAGCTTTCGAGGTGCATGAATACGTTAACATCGCAGAGAGTTACTTTAGAAAAGTAAACACTTGGGTATAGACGCTTTTTATGGAAGAATAAGGAAATAAGAGCTGACAAGCAAAGACTGAAGCCGGTGCCTGTTCCTGTGTATGGTCATTTCTACGAGGATGAAATAGCTCGTCCCATCTTAAATGGAACGAAATAATCCGTCGCCAGAGCAACTTTCTTCAGTTTGTCATAGTTAGTGTTTTCAAGGAGTGGAAATGAAGTAGTGACGTCGGGCTAGAGCGCTGACGAATGCAGTAGCGGTCCATCTTGTATCCTCCATTAAAGACTTGTTTTTATCTCTATGGAATCTCATAAATGAAGCCAGAGAAGCGAAAGATGTCTCATTTAGAATACTCAAGTATTTACCTCTACGCATGACCATCCTGTCATGAATTTCCAGAAACATTTACAACAAAATAGAATAAATTGATAAGTTCACATTAACGGCATCGATTTGGGCATGGAATAAAATATTCTTGAAAAGCTGCAGGTTTTTTGATGAACTCGCTCGTGTTCTCTGGAAAATTGTAATGATTAAGGACGGAATGACTCATTAAATGTAATTCTGTATTACTGTGAGCATCTATAATGATGCAAAGATCATAATGCGATATACTGATGCGAGGACCATAACTGTTGTCAACCGCACTGCCGTTCGTGATCGCCATGGTTCTGCACCTTGTCCCATGATTTGCTCACTGACACCCATTCGCCCCCAGGGTGCGAAGTTTTCGGAACAAGCTGAGTGTGGGACACTGGTCAAAGGGGGGCAATTGCAGCGTCTCAGTGCACGCACGCATGCATCGAGAGTGTAAGAACATAATTTATTATATATATATATATATATATATATATATATATATATATATATATATATATATATATATATATACACGAAAATTATTTATCATTTGATTTTTATTATAATTTTTATTCATTTATAATTATGTATTTATTGTTTACCCTTTTACGTACATATCATTATACATACGTGTTTATTTATTTATATATTTATTAAAAAAATTTTGAGGTGCTAAACGTTTTGACAATGGTACAAAATGACCAGAGCTGTCGATGCACCAAAAACAGCCTATACCACTATTACTACTACGAGAAAAAGAACAGTGATCGGGTCGCTCGCTACCTCGGGTGCGTGTTCCTCGTGAATATGAAATCCTGGTGTTGAGCTACGGGCTAGTTTCCAGAGTGGACCGAACCGATGAAGATAACCGGCACCTCAGGAATACTCGTCTCATATTACAGCATGGTATGCTTAAGCTTTCCACGCTGTCCCGCCTCGTTCATCGCGGCTACGCTTCGTTATCATCATTACTCCGATAACTGCGCATGTTTTGATTCATTCCCCTAAATAGGGACTCCACGACAAACGTTTTATCGGCTCAAGTACTTGGCCTCCAGTTTTATTCCACCTCCCCGGGACTAAGCGTACTTCGGTGATTAGCGGAAAACCGCCCCCCGAGCGCCTGGGTTCTATCGCACATATTTTTTTAAAATTTTCTCACTTTGACAAGTGCGTACCTGGAAATAAAGGCGAGATAAGACTCGGGTCCGTGGAAACCGCCTTCCCTCCATATCATAACACTCTTCAGACCGTTGGGAGAAATGTTATGATATGGTGGGAATTTAGGGAACTTTTGTCCATACCGAAAACTAAATGAGCAGAAATTATAAAAAAATAAACAATTGAAAAATACTAAATTAGACTGGCCCCTTGCACATTTTCACTATTTTCCAGATTTGTGCTCATTGCTGCTTCGTAAGAGATAACATCCCCAGTCCCCCTCCCCCCAATCATTCCACTTTCACCCACACACCTCCGCTCTCACCCGTGGTCAATGCAGAAAAGACGTTTCGATCTCGCGAAACAATGCCTTCGTCGGCGATTATTCGTTCCGTTCCGATTCTCTCTTATACGCAAACCCTGATCGAGTGGATGTTCCCCCTCCGCGCGGCCCCCCGCGACCCCCCCCCCTTTGCGTCGTGGAATAAGAGAGCGGGTGGGTGGGTTTCTCTCAGAGCGGGCGCGTAAAACCATCTCCCTCGTGGCGCGGCGAGGAAGTCGTTGGTGGGCGTTCCCCGGCTGCCCACCCACCCACACACGCGTGTGCTTGTCACAGCGGGCGGGATAAGGAGGGGGTGGAAGGGCCGTTCAAGCCACCCCCAATCCATTTGCTCTCCCCCTGGAAGGGGGCTGAGGGGGAGCAACCCCCAGTCCTTCTCCCCCCGACTCTTCTCCTCTACCGATCGTGAACTTTGTAGCGTGGCTGACACCGCAGCGCCATCTTTGGGTGTGCACTTGAAAGGGCATCGATAGCTCGGCGAACTCGGAGCATATCACTAGCCGATTTCTTCTCTCCCTCGTGGTCGGGATCTCATTGACCATCGGGTGGAATTGACATCTGAATTTCTCTCAAGGCATCCGTTGCAACTATGTTAGCTCATCGAGTTGTGAAAAAATATCGCAGAGTTAAGTCAGAAGGAAAGCTTTCTTATTTTTTTTTAAATTTTGAATAAAAAAAATCAACTAAGTGTGCGATTTCGTTAAAAAATATATATTCTTCATTTCCGAAATTTTACAATGAAATGGTATTCCTCTATTTATCTTTTTCAACTTTCAAACATTGGGAAACAGGGCTTGAGCATCGAATTGGTGAAAAGTTTTTTTTTCAAAGATTTCATTTTTTGCATCATTTACAAAGATTAAAACATTTTCCCGCACTGCAAACCATTAGCTCATCACTAGTAAATGGAGATAAGAAGCCACAGAAACAAGAAAGACTATGTGAAGAGTTGCCTCAATCTCCAGACTCGCAACAGTTTAAAAAAGAGCGTTCCCCCCACCCACCCCTCCCACCTCCGCAAAACAAAGCCATTCGCTTGCTTGTGCCGAGCAAAGTATTCGAGGAAATTGTCTCACTCACACACTGCGGCGACATCTCCTTGGCCCCGAACTAGTGTGTCTCGTTGCCGCTGCAGTCATAAGCGCTCGTTTTTCATGCACCACGCAGCCATCAGCTGCGCCGCATCGACCGCCCCCGATCGCCCCGCTCTCCTCCCGGTAGCGGGGCACATTCGAGCCCGCTTCTTGGCTATTAAGCCCTAAACATGACGACCAGGGGCCATTGGTGATTTTCCGAAAGAATGTGTTTTCTACTGATTTATTCCCCAAAAAGATTATGAAATAATGATAATTCCATCTGTGGAGCGATTCCGCGCCCGTCGCCGTTTTCGGGTACCCGCAATATAATTGCGGATTGAACAGGAATTCCATAAATTGACTAGCCTCGCCGACACTCGCTACACCTGTGGGTGACTTTACATGGCATAAGGGCTCATTTCATGACACTTTTTGAATAGTTAGAGTTAATATTATCTAGAAAGAGCACGACCACTTCCTTCGTGTTGCATAGATGTCATTTTCTAAACAAGGCCGTCTAATTTTTTATAGCATATACTTATATGTTATGCGAATAAAACCTTTTATAATTTATTCAATTTAAAAAATCATCATCTCACAGGCGCCTAAGGTTCCGTGTTATCATGTTTAATTATGGAAACAAAAAAAATTCAGATCGTCCGTTCTTCCATTTTTGAAATGCGTGTCCGACAGTCTTCAATTGTTCAAGTGTCCTTTGCGAGTCCCATCACCACCGGAATGCGTGCCCTCGGCTTCGAAAGTCGAATGGACGCGTCCTTCCCTCAGAGGCTCTCTTGGACACGACGCCCAAGCGAAGGCCGCTCGTCGCCCCGCCTCTCCATCATCTCCAACCACTGCAAGAAGGAAAGCGCCCCTGCTTTCTCCCTGTGGGCGTGCGTGTGGGGAGGGCCCGTTTGCTGACCAGGTAAGGGCGGAGGAGGGGTCGAAGGGGGGTGCACGGAGGAGAAGTTGGGCGTCAGCCGAGAACGTTAAAAAACCGGTCTCGAAGGGAGAGGCGCGCACTCCGCCCTCTAGAGGCGTAGTCAGTCAGTCACCTGAGGGGGGAGGCCATCCCCCACTCATTCTTCCCCCCCGTGGGGAATAGTGGTGCTGGTGCGGGGCCTCCGCAGCCGAGTGTGTTGGTGTGCGCCACCCTCCCTCGCGGGAGGAGATTAGACCGACGGGGGCTTAGGTCCCCAGTATCTCTCCGTCGTCGACTCCCCCTCCCCATTGCGCTCCATCGGTCCCCCGCCGTCATAAACGCTGGGCGTTATAACAGTGCCGTGGATCCGAGTCGTTAAAATATTCCGGGGCTATATTGTGGTCGCAGGGGTCTTCTTTTTATTGTGCCCCGCGGGGATTACATGCGGATATGGAAATGGGATGACGGTCGTCCCGTGCCGGGGAAGGAGCAAGGGCGGAGGCCGCGCGTCTTTCTCATCCGCCCTGCCGAAAGCACCATCCGCCTCCATTCCCTCCACTCCGTCATTCCTCTCCAGTCCCTCTGGGTGGAGTACGACGGTGCTCGTCGGGATAAGACCCACTCCAACTGCTCACACGCCCAGTTTAAGAGCGCTATTATTCTTTTTCTGGGGGATTTTGTTGGGAGTGTGATGAGTTACGCCGTTGGAGAGCGTGGTCGTGTCATCCATCCCTTCTCTCCCTCACCTCATGTTTTTCGCTTGGATCTCCATGGTTAATTGCATAAGGCGCCCCGTTTTATAAGACAGGATTCCTTTGCGGTTAATATCTACCCGTTGGAAACCGGTGCCTCTCGGAGCCGAATATTCTCTGCAATAACGTTGGTAATAACCCATTCGTACACCGTGTAAAGACAGCCATTTATTTCACATCGATCTGCTATTCCATTGTGACCTTTCCGTGTGTGTCGCGGACCCGTGGTCACTCGGGGCAATGAGACTGGCAGCAGTGGGAGGAAGGGCCACCGCCCCCCCCTCCCCGCGGGAACCGCTTTCTTGTGCGTGGTGCGCAGCACGTGGCCGAAGGGCGATTAAATCCCCGCGAATAAAGGGGCGAACGGGTTCCCCGGCCCATGCGGAAGGAGATGGGGGAGGGAGGGAGGGCCTGGCCGTGCGCAGGTGTACGGACGCGGGGCCCCCCTTAACGAGGCCTTGCGCACGCGCCACTCACTAATTATGTTATTACAACCACCGCACCGGGATCGAGCTGCTCTCTTGGGTGCGAACTCCCTTGACCATGAAGGTTCCTTGTCTAGACCCTCCGTCGCAAGGTGGCGTGGTGTTGACGGGCGTGGTTGGCGGCGTTGATGGAGACGGAGTGGCGACCTTCGGAACAAACTCGTGCGCCTAATAACGCGACCGTTAATGAGTGTAGTCCCCTTTCGTAGTCGCGTTCTCTCCCCCCTCGGCCCACCGATGTCGTCAGCGGAGGCCCAACGCGGGCAATTCGTATATACCCTCGGCCATCAGCAGCCATCAAAACTCCCAACAACGATCATGTTTCTAATTCTAATTTCTGCTGGAAAGGAGAAAATATCCCGCCGTGTAAGCAAAGGCAACTAGCAACTCTATTCGATTCGTACCACTGCATACACCGGATGCCACTATGCAGAGATAAGCACTTATTTAAATATACAAGGAACGTAGCTACGGTCGTGAATCAATGTAAACATTTTTACAAGCACTAATTTGTTTGAGGGAATACGTGTGCACGTAGCAATGGTTATATATGGCTGTCCTACTCCATTCCGTTTTCATTGGTGTACGCTCACTTTTTACGCTTTTTGATCTACCCCTCCTTTCCTCATAGGAAATCGAATGAAATTGTTATTGCTTTCATGGCAGTAATCATTTTTGAAGTACGAGGTCGCTCCTCCAACGATATCCCCATATTTACGGTCCCATCTCCAGTGCCCAACCAAAAAACTTGCACTTTGGGCCAATGGGTGACTTAGCGTCCGTTTGGAATGAAGGAGAATTTCAGAGTAGAAATTTGCAAATAAACAATTAAAGCATTGTACGCGCTGGCGTCGACTTCTTGAAGCACTACTCACGACCGTGGCGCCATCTTCCGAGTCGCTCGATAAGCACCGTAAGTGACCGCGAGGCATCCCGCGGCTTAGTCGTGGGCAGCTCCGCGGCTCTGGCGAGATCATCGCCCTGCCCCCGACTCGGTGATTGGAAGGAGCGGCGGGATGCGTTGCTCTGCCCCTGTGCCGACCCACCCTATTTTGTATCAATTCCTCCCCGACGCACCACACGAGACGACCGAATACCCATCTCGCGTTTGTTTGTGGAACTTTGAGGTTTTCCGAAATTTACGGCAAAGTATGTCTGGCGATGATAAGGGTTTACTATCACCACAAGCATAAATTCTGTGGAATTTCCGCGTTGTTTGCCATGAACAGGTGTAGCTGAAGAATGCCGCCCCTTTTATTTCCAGCAAATACTCCAGTTCCGGTTTTAGCCACGGCGGGACATGGTGTGGCCAGCACATAGCTCGCCCTTCTGTCCGTTTCGAGTATTTCCAGATTTGTGCTCATTGCTGCTTCGTAAGAGATAACAATTCCGTAAACTCGGCGCAATCCCCCCTCTCTCTCCCTCTCATTTCGTTTCCACGTACTCTCAGCCCTTAGTACTTGACCCACTTGAACTCGGCTCTCAAAATTCTGTAGTAAGTGACCAGAAGGAGCCAATACTCTTCGCCTATTCCAGAATGCACACGGGGCACCGTTGCTCCGCCTGGCGTTTCTATTCCGTGTTCAATTCCAAGAGAGAGGGGGGAGGGCCCATCCCAAATGTCGCCGTGCTTGCCTGCGGTGTCCCTCCCTTGGTCCCGCCCCCCTGCTTCGTGAATATGCACGAGGCTCTTTTTGGACCAATCGTGATGGCCTCTTAAATGTCCAGGGCCGGCCGGTAGTTCCTTTCCGATGTCAACTCTTTCATGTACACTTGTTTGACAAAATTTCCAAGTAAGTCCCTTTCCTCATACTTGTGCACCACGCCTGGTTTACTTTCCTTTCGGTTATTTTTCCAATGCTGACGAGAGAAATCAGGATGGTCGGTGAGAATTGAGAGCAGAATTGATGCGATCGTATCCGATTTTGTTAAGACCTCTCCAATTGCCTTTATTAATATTTTTAGGTTTATAGTATTTTCAAAAATAAAAATATGACCTACGGTTTCGTTAATATTTGCCTGTCTTAGTTGTCGTTAATCAATGCAAAGACTTTAGGAGAGAGGAGGCCCCCTACATTTCTACGAATTAATGATAGGGGCCGTGCCAATCGTGTACCGAGTAGCTCACAGATGAGCCGTGAACTAGTCCATGACTTGGATCGCCATTTTCGGCATTGGATGGGTCCATTTGCGTCCCTCGTATTTCATTTCCTCTCTCTCTCTCTCTGCAGATTTTTAGTATCAACTCCAAGCCTAATACTATCGGATGTCAATTGTTCTTATCGCTTGCAGGTATTACCCAAATGTTCGCTTCGTAGTTCATAATTTTCATTTTTTGTTGAACATAACACAAAAATCACACAATGCACATTTACTCCCGAGTTCACAATCGCAATAATTGTTTCACGAAATATTCTAAGGGTACTGGACTATATGAATATGTGCCTGTTAGAACTGTAAGAAGAGAATCTTTTTTACTCCCCAGTGGGGTCAGCCGTTTTGATAAGAAAGGGTCTCGCCGAGGGAAAGTGGTCCGCGTAATCTTGTTGAGGAAATGATAACTTCGGAGTTTCGAAGTTGGAGTGGAACGCAGCCTATCCGTGGGAACTTCCTTCCTTAATTAGTCGTTTTCACGCGATCGCAGACTCGGTCTGGGTCGGGATTTTACATCCAAGAAGATCTGCAGTCGGCATTTTTGCGGGATATGGCGGGACTTTGCCTAGGCAAACCTTTTTTTCATTATTGAGTTAGATAAAAAGAACCTTCGGCTTCGTACGAAACGCAGGGAATTTTTTTGTTCCCTTCCGCACACTTTGACCATCAGAATGAAAATGTTGACGGCGTCCACATCACGGAGTTGGGGGGATTGCCTTGATGATGTTTTCGGATGAGTGTGTGCATAGTACGACAACATAAATTGAGGAGGAGCCCCTTCCCTCCTCTCGAGGCTTTTTTTCCTTTGAGCGACCCCGAGGCTCCAAAAACTGGGATTTCGTCGCGTCTGGCTCCAGGGGACACGGCGTCATCTGCTTCATTCATTAGGTGCGCGTATTATCATTTGCACATCCGTCTGCCCCCTCCCCCCCCAAATCCCCGGGCACGGCCCCCGCCTCGATCCCCTCCCACCACACTCGCACATACTTGTCTCTTCAGCTTCGCGTTGTTTGCTCGTCGCTCGCCTGAGATAAAAGCCGTCGACGGGATTCTTGAATGAGCTCCCACTCAGGATTGCGTTGTATTCTCTTCCCGGAACCACGGCGATTGCAGGAGGGTGTGTGAGAGGGGAGAGAGGGGTCAAACAGTTCGGAGGCCAGTGCCTAGCGGCGCGGTGTCTTGCTGGAGTGTAACGTCAGCATAAATATTCGGAAAGGAGGGAAAACAGAGATCTCGGTACATACCACATGTGTATCTTGTATAAACCCTGTTGGAGAAGTTGACTGGTTTTTGCATCCTGTCCGGGATATTTGCATTTCCAGAGAGATTTGGAGTGAGACGTGAGAATATAGTATGTGAAGTGATGTTTTCGAGGAAGATATTTTTTTCTAGTTGAGGAGAGATTAGTTTTTCGGTCGGCCGCCGTTCAATCCTCGCAAAGGAATGAAACGTGAGGGTTGACTATTGACTCAACAATTCAGTTTTCCTTCAATAGTACGAAAAACTGGATTCATACTGTCAATATTAATTAAAAATTAGCAATTGTACGCAAAATAAGATTATTACGACGGGTTTCAATCATCATCACCGCTGATGACGACCTGATGATGATGTAATAACATTGAAACCGGTCTTAATGAATCTTATTTTGTGGAAGCTGGCCAATTTTTAATTAATCATTGTATTCCGCCGTATCACGTATGAAACTTGTTTATCCATACTGTCAAGATTTACACCCAAAGGTACGAGTACATTTACGTATACTCGTGTGTGTTTCTCCTGTAGCGGAAAATCATATGCATGAGGCGTGATATCAAGGGAGCCTTACTCATTGAGACCAGGTGACACTAACTACTCGAGAGATGCGAGTTCTGGTGGTTGGACCGACGAGAAATGCCGCAGGAGTGGAAGATTATGGTATTCGTCAGGGTGGCCACTCTGTCGGGAAATAACGGCGAGAGAGCGCGGGCCCTTTCAATTGTGACATGGTAGGTCATCGCATCTTCAGGACCACTTGCACGCAAAGAGTTGAGTGGGATTCACCACTACTGGAAATATGGATAAGTTTCCCACGTACGCCGAGAGAAATCCGCAAGAGGGACGGGACGGTGATCGTGGAAACGGAGAGAAAAAGTCAGGATTTGGTGAAACGAGTGCCCGTTGTGTTCATGCACCAATCCGAAATTCTCACTGCGGAGAGTGTAGGCGTGTCTCCGAGCGGTCGGCCATGGTTCGCTTCCCGTGGAAGACGATCGGGTCGCAGGATACATACGAGATATTTTTATTGGTCGCAGGATAATAACGAGAATTTTTTCATTCCGCGTGCTTGGAGAGTTCGATTGTCAAACCTTTATTTCTTACGTTGGTATGCATGCCCCTGAAGTATGTTAAAACTTTCAGCTGTTTTCATTGTCGACTTTGTCTGTGACAGCCACGAAGGAAAGACTTTTTCTTATCTTTGTTTTATGAGTTCAGCGATTTTCGTTTTTTAAAAGAAATGGATCAAAGAATTTATATCAAATTTTGGGTAAAAAATGAGATAAAGTGCAACAAAGTGTGTGAAGTGTTAACAAAGGCCTATGGTGAGTCTGCTATGAGTAAACATAAAGTTTACGAGTGGTATAAATGTTTTCAAGAAGGCCGTTAAGACCTTGAAGATGACGAACGCCCTGGACGCCCCAGCACATCAACAATCGATGAAAACGTGGAAAAAGTGAAAGAAATGGCTTTGAACGATCGTCGAATCACAATTAGAGAGGTCGCTGATGATGTTGGCATATCACTTGGATCATGTCATGACATTTTTTCCAATTTTTGGGTATGAAACGTGTGGCAGCAAAATTCGTTCCACAATTGTTGAATTTTGAGCAAAAACAGCGGCGAATGGAAGTTGCTCAGGAGTAACTAAATGAAGTAAACGACGATGCAGAATTACTGAAACGTATTATAACAGGTGACGAAAAATGGTTTATGAATATGACGTTGAAACTAAGGCTCAATCATCCCAGTGAAGGCATTCTGGCTCGCCGGGACCGAAAAAGGCTCGGACAAGTGCGGTTGAACATGAAGGTTATGCTCACTATGTTCTATGGCATAGTGCATCATGATTTCCTGCCGCCAGGTAAAACGGTGAATAAGAAGTGCTACCTACAAGTTCAACGCCGTTTGCGTGAAGCAATCAGAAAGAAACGCCTGGATCTGTGGAAAAACGGTTATTGGCTTTTGTACCACGATAATACACCAGCTCACACTTCATTGCTTGTTCGTGAATTTTTGGCCAAACACAATACTTTAACGCCCCAGCTCCCAAATTTGCCAGATAGATGCCGTGTGACTTTTTCCTATTTCCAAAAGTTAAGAGAACCTTGAAGGGCCGTCGTTTTACAGCCGTGGATGACATTAAAAACGCATCGCTGAGATAACTAAAGGCTATCTCGATGATCCAATTTGAGAAGTGTTTCGGGGATTGGAAGAAGCGCTGGCACAAGTGCATAATCTCCAATGGGGACTATTTTGTCCGAAAAATTAAAATTCTTGTTATTTTTTGAACACACCTCGTATATTTCGTTCGACTCTCAACCAGAAATATAATTATCATCAAACAAATGGGGGCTTGTGTATTTTTTTTGCCTCCGGGGAGCGTTTTATTGCGGGGTAAGTTAATATACCTAATCGCCTCTAGGGAAACCGGGTCGTTTCGAATCCACGGTACTTCCACGCCAAAGCATCCGGATATTTATCTCTCTCTCCCCCTCGGAGATCTCCCTTTAAATGGCGTGAATCGGTGTGATAACAAATGGAGGGAGTGAGGCGTAAAGACTTGGGCGCCTTTACTAGAAGTCCTCCTCTCGCCTTGCGAAGTGCTGTTGCGTCGTTGTTTTTATTGCGGCCGCATTTGCTGGAGAGGTTTTTCTCCAAAGGTTTCGTTTGCTCCAGGTTATCACCCGAGACACACGGTCCAGAGCGGCGTTTTTTTCCACTCCTCGCTTTAAAAAAGGGAGGGAAACTTGCGCATCCGTGTATGTATCACACGCACGCACAACTCCTCGGGAGCACTTCACTCCCATCGTCACCATTCCCTCGCCTCCGAAGCCGTTTGCCGTTCCCTCGCTTCGCCGCCTTCCGAACATCAGCAGTGCGACTGTTTTTTTGCTGCTCTCTGCACCGAGAGCGCTGCTTCGCAATGTGCTGCATGCGACTAGATGCGATGGGGTGGTCGTCCGCCGGTGAGGATGCAAGGGTGGCGGAAGTAATAGAAGGGGTACGTACTAGCTCTCTGCTAGGGAGACTGCTTGAACGGCGAGCGCGCGTTCGACGGTTGCGCCTGATTTCGGTTCGGTTCGACGGGCCCTTCACCGGAGTGTTTTCTCGAAGTACGTATCTTCTCCGAGAACGAATGGACGACGAGTGTTCTTTCTCTAGCCTCGCCGACCAAGCCGGCGGGGAATCTCCTTCACTCTGACGGACCACCTTCGATGTAATCCAGACTTCAGATTTGTATGTGTGGGTGTGTCACTGCTTTTTTACGACGACGAGAACAAAATTATTAATATTTTCGAAATAGAATGCTTTATGATTTATTATTTTTATATGAATGCGTAACGAGGAGTAAGCGTCAATTTTCCTGCAATTAAACCACTTTGGAAGTCAATATAATCTATTTGGACACAACAAATTTTTGATCACGTATTAAAGGCAAATTTTTGATATGTTAGCTGGATTACAAAGTGGTGTTTTTATTATCATCCGCCAAACGTTGCTTTCCATGCCATGTTGATGTTTAGAGTTGCAGGTATAAGTAAGGAAACGGACAGAAGACAGAAGGAAACGACTGCCTGAAATTTGGTACTTTTGGGGGATTATTTCGTAGATAAAATGGTCCATAACACTAGGCAAGTAGAAAAAGGCAGCGTGTGTTTCACGTGAGAGAAGGTATTTCAGAATGCCGTTCCCGCCGCTCGCTCTATCTTCCTCGCCACAAGGCTCGCACCCGAGAGCCGGGGGGGGGGGGGGGTGGAGGCAAGAGGAATGCTTCCACCTCCCCTCGGAGCGGTCAGCGAGAGTGGCCGGTGTAAAAGGGTTTCGTAAAAGATTGACCGCCGCGCTATGACTTATAACATGGTGGTGTGCCCCGGGGCCTTTCTTTCCGCGTTCTCAAGAGCCCAACCCCCACTCTCCCTGCGCGATCCCCGGGCGGGAGGGGGCGAGGGGCTCTCGGAGCATTTCCACCGGCCTGAATTAGAGATGCTCCACTCTCTCTGCCTCCCTTCTCCGATTATCTCATGCTGGTCATCTCAAATGCCACGTGTTCCCAGGGGGGGGGGCACGTCACTCGCCTCGAAGAAGGGGACACCTCCGAATGAATCCCCTCGATGGTAGGGGCCTCCAACCCCGATGGGAGAAGTGCATTCGCTTGTCCAGGTTATATGTAGGAAGGTGTTTCTTAAGTAGAAGCTTGCGAAGGTATTACGTACGATGCCTACTCGTACATATGTGAGTACGATTACGTACTTGAGTAAAATCCGGCTGTTGGCTGCAAATCAAAAGTTCGGTAGTGGGGTAGGGAATTATTTGGGAATCATCACTACCGTCTCTATAGCGTATTGGTCGCTCGAGCTATTTATTGTTTTCATTATTGCGTAGTCTACCGCCTAGATGTAGGTTTTGAATGGACGGACCAAGACTGGGCTCGCCTACAGTGTTTAGCCTCGCCTAACGGGACTCCTTTGAATCCCGATAGTACAAATCTTTCTTCCACTCCACGCACTTCCTTCCCTCCTCCCTTCATTACGTCCGATGCGCCACCTATCCCACGCTTCCTTGCTCGTTTTCTCTAGATTCCCTCCCTAATATTCACATCTGTCACTGGGAAACCACGGTGCAAGAGAACTGAAGTGCCCCACGCGGATGCATTGACACCTGAACATGATACGAGGAGACCAATATGACTCGTATAAGAAAAATTAACACCGCTTTCGTCCGAACATGTGCGGAGATGTACCGGGTGGGTGGGAATCGAACGTTTCTGGGTTGGTCGGTCGTGCAAGAAGCAACCCCCGCGCGGTCGGAGGGAGCCCCGCACTCCTCCCTCCCTTAAACTCAACCCCCAGCCACCCTCCCCCATTCCCGCGATCCTCCACGGCGCGCGCATTATTCTCTCCGAGGAAAATGGCCCTGCGGTTTTGGGACGCTTATCAAAAACTATATAGGGCTCCTCTCAAAAACTACAGCCTCCATCTCTTGGTGGAGGGGAGTGGTGTGGCTGGTTACCGGGGGCGGAGGGCCTCTGCTGGACGCCTCGTTTGCGGTCGGGGAAACGGGACGGATTTGTGGAAGGGCTTTTGGGGAAGGAGGTGGATGTGGGGGTGGGGGCAGAGCAGCGTCGTCGAGAGCGCATTTGCCTCGCGGGGGAATGTTGAGTGGCGGCGGGGGTTGGGTTTCTTGGGCGGAGGTGGATCCGAGGAGAGATAGATGGCCCGAGCGAGATAACGGCGGCGGAGGGGGGGATATGCACGAGGGGGGTGGACCCCTTAGCCCCGGGGGCGGTGTGGCTGTGTGAGTGTTCTGTGGGGGCCTGTATGGATGGGGGATGAATAGGTACGATCGGCACGCCGGTGGGGTGGGATCCATTTTTTTTACATCCCCACCTCTCGGCTGGAAATAAAAAAGACGCGCTCAAGAAGTGGAAACGTGCCCACGGATACTCTTCTCTCTCTCGCTCCATCTTCAATTGCCCCCCTCGTGCGCCTCTCACCCCTACCCCCTTCCTCCCTAGAGCAATGCTCTCCCCACCTCTTGACGGCGTGACAGTAAAAAGAGAGAGCGGGGAAGGGGCGGTTGCCATTGCGACGCATTACACTTCTGAGAAATGCTCCAGCAAACCTCGTCGAGGCGAGATCTGATCCGAAGGCGGCGGTGTTGGTGCTGCGACCCCCTTTGATCCGCCGTCGATCCCCTTCTCCCCGCACATTAACGCACTCACCCTCAAGACCGTCGGACAAATCACGTGCTCGCGGGTGGTGCCCTTGCCACCTTGATTATTGCCCCAATTGACCCGGTTCCCCGGCACCAAGCACCCATCCCAACTGCCCACCTTAGCCTCCTCTGCTTTTTTTCTCACCTCGACAGGTGGCCAAAGCAGTTCCTCCGGTGAGGAATCCCTTTTGTATCCTCGCGCGTGGATAACTCCAGAATGTTTAGGTTGGGGCGCCCTTTGAAAGGCGCGGGCACGAGCTAAAAGGGGGGGATGGAGCGAGCAGGTGAAGATGCTTCCCCTCCCCCAGTGGTCCCCCTCCCTCTTCATCCCTTATGTATAAATGCATGCGCTTGCTCCACGTGAAATTCGCTTCCGTGTTTATTGGTAAGCCAATGGACGTCATTACGAACCGGAGAAAGAGATCAACTGAGGGATTGTTTTTATTTCATCCGCAGCTGTCAGATTGGAAAAGTGTGAAGTGGATCGAGTCCAGTTCAGGGGGTAGCCTTGAGTGTGATCCCGAGCATGCCTCTTGAGTTCCCTCCGCTCCACCCAAACATATTTCTGCTGCTAGGTTTCCCACCCGGGGAAACTACAGGGGAACCGCAGGGGAAAGAAATTGTTCTCAAGACTGGATGTCGTCGGGCCCATTTGCTAGTATTTAGTGACCTCTACACCTGGCTGTAAAATTAGATCATTAGGTCAATTTTTCCCGTTTGTTGCGGGTTGGGTGTTGTTTCATCGTCGCCTCGAAGGGGACACAAAGGCGGGGGCCCTGGGAGAGCGGCCCGCTCGTCCGTGAGCAGAGTGTGCGCGGCGGGCGGCGGCACCGACCCCTGCCGCCTCCACGCCCCGGGAACTCCCGCCACCGACGCTTTCGTTTTGGTCCCCGGATGAAGGGGTTATGGTGGCGGAAAGCGGGGTAGTCCTCCCGTCCTGATCACCGAACCCCCACAGGGTATAGCATTCCGCCCCCTGCACGGGGAGGGCGTCTCCAACACTCACCCCTGCACCGCCGTCACTAAGGTAATCGCCTCCGAGGGCACTCCTACCCTTCCACTCCCATTTCCACCCCCGCCATCTCCCACAGTCGCGCTTCTGAGTCGCTCCTCCCTCACGATGACCCGCTCATTTATTTCCCCCTTCCACTCCCCTCGCTATTATGCTTCCTCCCCCCCGTTTATTCGCTAATTCATTCCGCGTGGACACCCGCAATACGCCCCAGAGACACTCAAGAACTTATCAAAGGAGCGGAAGACCATGTTTGGGGCGGGGGAAGGAAATGAACATTACGGAAGATAAAGGAAAGTACGATAAGTTTATTTAACATTGTCACGAATTAATACCCGGTTTATATTATTAAAATATCTGAAATAGGGATACGCTTCAGAAATTGGAACTTTCGTTAAAAAAAAGAATGCTTGCTAAAAAACAAAACAGAGGAATGCGAAACAGCAGTCTGAAGTGGTGGAATGTAGCGAAGGGAAAATCCCGGATTTGGACCTCCAAGTGGTACGATTAGATGTATAAAAATTAGAACTACCGAGTGGCGAGTTCGTTACGTTAACCCGAAACCCGAAAAAAAAACCGTGATTACGAAGTGGTGAACGTGATCGCGCACTCACGGCTATGGTGATTGGGCCGCCGGGTCAATCGCTCTACGGTCGAGAATGGTCCCAACGGCGGGCCGCCAGCGAGAGCAGTGGGGCGGCATTTTCGAGCTCCCCCCATAGCGTCCGTCCATCGATGGCCAAGTGTCCGGGAGGCGGCGAGAGGGTGGTTGCCGTGGAGATGGATGCGAGGGGGGAATCCCGTTTTTTGTCTCGGTTGTCTCAAAGAGGGACAGGAAATTACGAATTCCTCGAGGATCCTTCCATTAGCGTACGTTGCCATTGTGAGCAGCCCTCAAATGATTCCACCGACCGAAATGGAGTCTCCACTAATGCTAAAGTTTCCTTTTTCAATCAATTTTGGGAAAATAATGCCAAAGGGGTTACCTCTGTCTAGCATGCTTTTTGGTCGAACCAACACAATTTCCCAGAGGCTTCTTTTAAATGTATAAATTTTGCGCCGAATATTTTGCCATCTTACTATCGTGTTCCGCTGTAAAAATTCCTTAGGTATACGTATAGTATTAAGTGATTGCTGGTATCGCATGCGAGTAATAATTGATTTTTCAATGTAGCACATGTACACAGATATTATTTTCATTCGTAGTGGGAGGGTCTTCGTGAGGATATCCACCCGAGTATCTCTTGGCGAGGAAATAGTAGAGTCGGTCTCCCCAGTTGTGAATTACATAAATAATTAATACATGATAAGATACCAAATTACTCACATGCATTCTTTTTTTACTTGTTGCCTTATCACAGTGTCATGTGGGATATTCTATCGAACTAACGAGATAGTTTTACTAGTTTTCCGGTTATGATAATTCGTGTCCCTGAGAACGAAAGAATCCCCATAATCCCGCATAATATCCCCCGATGTATCGTGTGCACGGCCCTCGACCGCCGACCCATCACCCGCCTCGGTGCTCTCGCTGCATCTTCAGGGTTGGGAGCACCTTCGCATCCCGCCCGCGGGGCGCAGGCGGGAGGGCGCGCACGTGATGGGTGGGTGGCGAACCGGAGCCCGGCCCATTCCCCCCCCCCCCTTCCTTTGGAGGAGGTAAAAGGGGGTGGGAGGAAGAAGGGAATGGGAAGCGGGGGCGGTAGATTGGAGGCTTGGATTGCATCCCTCAAATTCCCTGGAGGCTCCAACAGGTCCTTTCGCCCCGGTGCCTATCAGAGTCTAGGGGGCGGGTGGGAACGGGAAAATTTTCCACCGCGGCGTTCACTGTAATTTGGAAGCAACGTGTGTGTGTGTGTATGTATGTGTGTGGTGGCTCACGGAAGGTATTCCTGTACGGTCCCCCGGAGGGCGTGCGTGCGTGGGGAGGAGGGGTCAGAACTTTATGGAGGGCCGAGAGAGGCGTGGGTGGGTCTCCCGGGCCTGCCTTTTTTCCCTCTCCCTCTCACTTTTTTTTTGCCTTTTCTCGAGAATAACTTTTCACTCCCGCTCCTCTGACCACCGTGCTCAAATTTCGTCCGGCGATCCCTCGGCATCAGGAGGTCACCGGGGGGATTTCCATCCTCCGGTTTTGCATCATTCCGATTCCGAGTGCACGGCGTACAGGGGGGGGCCATTCTAAGTAGTGGCGAAGAAGAGATGGCCTGGGTGGCGAGGCTTTGCTCATGAGATGCTGGACAAATCACTCTCTCAGTTGAGTCGACCCTACTTTCGATATAGTTCCCGGACAATGTTTATTATTTCCCTGTTCCCATGGTAACTATGTCGG